>CAVLJG010000003.1:19315324-19915324 GCA_963669975.1 Acanthoscelides obtectus
CCGTTAGCCCTTGGCGTGGCGACTGCATTTAGGACATGCCTTATTCCATATGTGTCACAAAACATTTTAAAGGTTCGAGATGTGAAGGCCGTACCTCTATCACTTATAATTCTTGAAGGTACCCCAAATAAATGGATTACGTCAGTTAAAGCCTTGATCACGTGTTTACTTTTCTGATCATGTACCGGCTCTATTATTGTGAATTTGGTAAATGCGTCAACAATTACAAAAATATACTTATTTTTTCTTTTGCTTGTCACAAATGGTCCAACATGATCTACGTGTATCGTATGAAAGGGGATTGGATGTTTTTCTATAGGATTTAATTTGCACTGCCGTTTTGAGGAGCACTTCTTATAGTACATACAGTTTAGGCAAGCGTTAACATATTTTGTTACGAATTTTCTCATTTTCGCGAACCAGTAGTTTCTTCTTATTCGCTGTAAAACCTTTTCTACTCCAAGGTGTCCAGAATCGTCGTGACATAAACGACAAATTTGCATACGTGGTGCTAATGGAACAACCCATGCTTTAGTTCCATCGTCTAATTTCCTGTACAATTTGTCGTTTTTCAATTCGTATTTATCGAAATATAACTTCGTCTCATTATTCCTTACTTTACTCGATAGTATGTTCCGAATTCTACAAATCTGTTCATCCTGTAATTGTGCTGCAGTAATCCAATCCGCTTCCGTCAAATCTATTTGGAACACTTCTAACTCAAGGTTGGTGATTGCTATAGGGTTTCTACTGAGGGCGTCTACATGAGTCATTTTTTTACCAGCTCTATACTCAATTTCGAAAGAGTATTCCTGAATCTCCAACCACCATCTTCCAATACGAGGAATTAAATCTTTTTTTGACAGGGTCGTCCGTAAAGCATTACAATCGGTGACTATCTTGAAATTTATCCCCAGCAAATACACTCGAAAATATTTTAGAGCGTAAACTACAGCCATAGTCTCGAGTTCGTATGAGTGATATTGTCGTTGATCACATGTTGTTTGTTTGCTAAAATAGGAAACGACACGTGATTTACCTTCAGAGTCAAATTGAAGTAACATTGCTCCTAAACCAATAGAGCTCGCATCTGTATGAAGTTCTATCCTCAATTTGGGGTTATATATTGCAAGAATTGGACGTGATGTTAATGCCTCTTGAATTTGATGGAATGCCTGCCTTTGTGGTGCGTTCCAGGTCCAAATTTCATTTTTACGGGTTAATCTTGTTAAAGGCTCGACAATCATGGAGAAATGTTTAATAAATTTCCGGAAATAACTGGCTAATCCGAGGAATTGACGTACTTGCTTAACGTTGCGAGGAAATGGCATATCTAAAATTGCCCGGATCTTTTTCCAGGTTTCACCCCTTCTGCGCTAATTTCTCTTCCAAGGTATTCAATTGTCGTTTCCAGAAATACACATTTACTGATTTTCAAAGTGAGGTTATGTGCACGAAGTTGAATTAATACTTTTGCCAACCATTCTAGTCCCTCTGCGATCGTAGACGAGGCAATTATGATATCATCGATATATGGAAAGGCGTATTCATTTTTTAATGGTCCTAGTACTTTGTTGATTAATGATTGGAAAACAGAAGGAGCATTGGTACGTCCGAAAGGCATCCGTAGAAACTCGTAGTGGCCGTCAGGGGTTACGAATGCCGTTTTTTCAATAGAGTTGTCAGCCATACGGACTTGATAAAACCCGGACGCCAAATCTAAGCTTGTGAAATATTTAAATCCTCCTAATTTATCTATTTGATCCTCAATATGCGGTAATACACTATGATTTCTTATGGTGACCGCGTTGAGCTGCCTGTAGTCGACGCACATTCTATAGTCCCCATCCTTTTTCTTCACTAGTGTAATTGGGCTGGCATACGGGGAGCTAGATTCACGAATTATTCCGTTATCTAATAGTTCCTGAATCATATTTCGAAGAATTTGCTTTTCTATGTCGGGCATTCGATAGGGATGACGCGCAACTGGCGTGTCGACCAAACATTTTATTTCCATTTCTACTGTATCCGTGTTTCCTAAATGTTTCATAGAAGATGAGATGCAGTCCGAAAAATGATGCAACAAAGAAATGCAGGCCTTCTTATCGGCTTCCGAAATAGCACCTATCTGTATATTATTGAGATCCAAGCCATTGTCGAAAACTTCTATCAAGTTCACAAAAAGGTTTTCGGTGGGAGGCAACCTATATAAAATTAATCGGTTCTCACGTTTAGTCATAACCACGTGTTCTTGGTTAATAAAATCTCTCCCGATTAATAAATCAAATTTCAGGTATTTGTCCGGAACAATTATGGCACGCACTTCTGCTGAAACTCCCTGTATACTAGCGGTGATCTTGCAAAACGATGTACTGTTCACAAAGGTACCCATAAAACTGTACAAAGTCATATCCTTCGAATCCGTACGAAGAAGGCCAAGTTTTCTAACGAGTGATTCTTTTATGAGTGTGTTAGAACTGCCAGAGTCTATTAAACAGTTTGTTTTCTTTCCGCAAATTCGGGCATTTTGCAAAAAAATATTAGAACCCACACTCGTTAGTGCTTCAACTTGATGCACTTCCTTACGCGGAAAAGGGCACTTTTCTTTAAGATGTCCCAATCTTTTACAGTTGGTACATTCCACGCGTGGCTTTCTGCAACTGGATGAAATATGGCCCGGGATACCGCAATTAAAACATGTTGGGCGCGAGCCTGAAGGCTTATTGACTTCCTTTTTATTACGATTGCCATAACCAGATCTGAACGATGTTGACGGCTGAAAATTTCCACTATTAAGATGAGGACTTTTTTTTTCTTGAGGCATTTCGCCTACAGTGTTTAAGTAAGCATATAGAGCGTTTGCGTCCGTATGTTGTGCAGCCCTGACCGTTCTTGCTATGTTTTCATCCCTGATACCACCAATCACTGCATCAATCAAATATGGATCAGGTATTTGTATATTGAGTGCTCTCAATTTGGACAGTTTTTTGAAACAATAATCGCCTAAATTTTGCCCTGGTGCTGCGTCGTAGTTAGCGGCATCTTTGAATAATTTAGAAAATGGGACGGACTTACGAAAGTGCTGGCTCATTGATCTTTTAATTTCATCTCAACTGGAGTCGTAGTCCACATTTTCTTCGTACCACTGACGGGCATTGCCTCGCAGTCTTCCAGAAATCAGTCGTAGAATGGCATCGTCATCCCAGTGATAGCGCTCTGCCAAACGGTCAACTTTATCCAGCCACTTATCCACCATCACGTCGTCCCGATTAGGATCAAACGTCGGCACTAAGAGTTCATCTCCCGTACGAATGATTGCCGGGTACCGTCTCAATTCGTTTAATTCTTTTCTCAATCTCTTTATAGTTTTTCTTGAAGACGATCTATGGGAAGAGGCCGAACTCGAACTGTCACTTTCACTCGAGGATTCCTTTCGGCTCCGCTTCCCACTTCTATTCCGCGATTTGAATTTAGTTTTCCCCATGATGTAGGAAAATTCAACTGATTTTAAGGTATCCCACCGCTGCTTTGTAAGAAAAACAAGAGTATCGCACTATTCGAATATATTCTCCCTATACAACCGCTCGATACCACGTCTAGTTCTTAACTGACTTTGACATTCCACAACCGTTGTCAGGTATATACAATATGATACATTACTATGAAAACATCAGTACAGTAATAATAATAACATGTTCTTCCACAAATCCGGGCTTTTCTGGCGGATTGCCTCTCGTAAATTGCGCATTACTTGAAGGTAATATTTCCTATTGACCGTTCTACCCTGCGGCAAGAACTCATCAACGTTTTCGTCTGTCGGGCGTCCGGAACGCTTTTCGTCGCTCACATCTTCTCTGCCCTGTGAGAACATTTTTTACCACCGATAAACGTTACTTTTGGCCAAATTAGCTTCGTCCTATGCAACAGTCAACATTTGGAATAGGTCCGCGTACTTCAAGTTGTTTTTTACACAAAATTTAATACAAATTCTTCGATCCGTTTTTTGGAATAGACAAAAATTGGAGACAAGCTCAAATATTAGTCCACGCACAATAGCTGTCAAAAACTGACTGAACACACAAAATGCCAACATTAGTGAGGGTCATGAGTACCAACATAACGCCACAAAAGATCTAAAATCGAACATACGTAGCCCGCGAAAATTCAAAATTTGCGATACTTTTTGAACAAACCTCGTATAATGTCAAAAAAACCGACATAATGCCACTTTTCAATACGTAATACCTCTGCCGGTGGATCTTTGCTCTTAGTTGAAAGTGTCTTTCGCGTTTGCGCAGCCCAATTTTGAGCTCTTATAATCTACTCTCTATAGTACTCACCAAAAATGTTGACGACGGCGATGAGTTATCCTTGCTTTCCGTTCCTGTTCCTCTAGCAGAGAGTATCTTTCCTATTCTGACTCCTCTGCTGCTCTCCTTCTTGTCGAGTCCCACCTTCGAGTCCGACGACATTCTTGCAACTTAAGACAAATTACTTCGACTTAGCTACCTGGCGTTTGACGTTTCTCCATCTGTCTGTCATATTACTGGAAATCGAAGAAAATTGGTCGCAAACTTCGTGAAAATGTCTCATATTGAAACCAAGGCGCATCAATTGATGCAGGAAGCTGAGAAGAAGCTGAGTTCTGGAGGATTCTTCAGGGTAATCCCTCAATTTACTTTTATAATTCGACATTTTATTGTTGAGTGCATATTCCACCCAAATATTTCTACATAAGTGATGCAGGAAATATTTTCTCTGCTCTAAGAATATCATAATCCTTTTTGCCTACCATTTTTTCAGTTATGCGTTTTTTGTCACTTAGCTTACAAACGATAAGCTACAAATGTACAACGCACTACTATTTTTCTCAAGTCGACGCGCGGGTATGCCGCCATATGTAAAGAGATACCGCGGTAGCTTGGGCGTGTGATGTGATTTGCTCTTTTCCTTTTCGGTACCCGAGTATAGTTTCAGAGATCCTAACCTCAAAGTGCAAAACTAGCGATTGCCAGGTTGTGTAGCATTACCCTTTTAAATGTCGTTGACATTGCTTAAATATATTTTTCTGTTGCTGAGATATGGCACTGGAATTTTCATTTTAATTTCACACATTTCACAAAAAACCGCCAGTGACAATCAAATGACTCGAGCAAGTTCAAACTTGTACTGATCGCGGATCACATGTTTCCCTGTCTCCTTTACTTAATTTACAGACCTCGTACTCTGGTTTATGGGTAAAAATCTTGTCGGCCTGTATAATCAAGCAAAACATGAGCACATAGGCACTCGCAAATCGATAGATGTAGATTAATACAGCTGTGCACATTAATGGCATGATAAATATGAAAGGGTAACATAGTAAATGAGTTCAACGCATATTCAAAACTTAATTGAGATCGATTCGCAAGTTTTAAACACAAATCACAACGCTGCCGTACATATAGTATAGCTTGAATTTTCAAACGAGAGTTGATAGAGAGGTTGTCTGCTACTAGTTGACATTTTTGCTGAATGTAGTATGCTAAATTTTGTATAAAATTAATGATAGGGTCAGGTAGCATTTAGTATATAATTTTGTATAAACAAATTTAGTACAAACTTTTTACAACCTTTTCTAAACAACGTCCAAAATAAAGGTGTGCTGAGGCGTGCTGCGCATTTTGGGAGTATAGTGGCCTCTAGAGATGCCAATCATTTGAAAACCCGGGTTTGGATTTGGTACAAGCAGTAGAAGTAAGGAATAAATGGCGTCAAGTAGGTTGACTCTGAACTTCCTACGCAACGGCGTCATCAGTTGATAAAGGATTTGGTTCAGCACAGTTTAAATCCTCTGAGAAATATGTACAACAGGGAAATCAAACGGATCAAGTCACTCAGACAGGCCCATACAATTAGTCCATAGACATTCTTTTCCTGCCGTACCGGTAGTTACTGCCCATCTGGCAACGTTGTCCCTTTCCACATCTGTGCGGCAGCACCCACTGCAGCACCGCTGCTGTAAGTTATCGGTCAAGTTTTAAGAGCAAATGTATGGGGGAATATATGATGTATGAAATATGGCTAATACCTGCATAGAACTACCGGGACTGAGAGCATATAAATATACTAACGGCAATAAAAATTCCTCCTCCTACAAAATCTGGATTTCAATTCCTACAAAAATCAATCTGAAAATGATCAGTAGCATCTAAAACCTCAAAGAACGAAGTTTGACGTATTTTTATTTTTCTATGTATACTAAGTGATATATAAATCCGAACATCCAGTTTAAATGGTTTTATTTTAATAAAAGTTGGTGAATGTATTTATCTTACTGTAAACAACAAGTGAAAAAATTTTCAGCCTTATCAGTTGGACATTCCGGTTTTTATACTGCTTTTTTTTAATTCACTAACGCTCTAAAAATGAATATTTCAGCCGCAGTAAAGAATCAACGTTGGCGGATTTTGGTTCTTGACATCCTTTCGATCGGTTACGATGCCTAGAGTACGGAGACCTGTACGATTTCGTCAACTTAGTGAGTTTGATAGGGGCCGTATAGTGGGACTTCGGGAAGCTGGACTTTCTTTTCGGGCAATTGCAGTTAGAGTGCAAAGAAGTGTAGACACTGTGGTTAGGTGTTGTCAGGCATGGCTTCGAGAAGGCCGTACGCAAAGAGCAAGGGGCACTGGACGCCGCCGTAGAACAACAGACCGTGAAGATCGCCGCCTAAGATTATTGGCCTTAAGGGACCGTTTCTCCACTACCAGGTCCATTGCAAATGAATGGTTTGCAGAACACGGAAGACCTAATGGCATGCGAAGTGTTTACCGACGAATGAGAAGTTTTGGCTTGTTTTCATACCGGCCACACTGGGTCCTCCCTTTAACTCGAGAACACCGACGTAATCGCCTTGAGTGGTGCAGACAACGGTCACTCTGGGATCAGGAATGGAACAGTATTGTCTTTAGTGACGAGTCTCGATTTTGTTTAGGCATGCACGATGGTCGTGCCAGGGTTAGAAGGCGACGTGGTGAACGGAGGAATCCACAGTTTTTTGTTGAAATACATGTTGATCACACTGTTGGAGTTATGGTTTGGGGTGCTATAGCTTATGGTTCCAGGTCACCTTTAATCTTCATCAGAGGTAACATGAACGCGCAGCGTTATATCCACGAAGTTCTAAAACCCCATCTTTTACCCTATCTTGACACCCTGGCAGATCCAACTTTCCAACAAGATAATGCCCGACCACATGTTGCAAGAGTCACAATAGACTTCTTTCAACATAACGATGTCACATTGTTACCATGGCCACCAAGATCTCCCGACTAGAAGCATTTCGAGAGGAGTTGGTGGTTGCCTGGAATGAGATACCACAGGAGGACATTGACCACCTGATCAGAAGCATGCCTAGGCGCGTTGGAGAATGCGTAGCACATCAGGGCGCATCCACACATTATAAAAGGTCAAAGGGCTTTAAAGCAGTGCAATCATTTTGAAATTTTTATCATTTACTTATTATGCTTCATTAAGTACTTATACAAAATTTTATTAAAATAAAACCATTTAAACTGGGTGTTCGGATTTATATGTCACTTAGTATATTAGCTCCTAGCTCCGTTTGTACTGGATCGATTTCCAAAACTACAAATATGTTTCATCCTTGGCATAGTAGTTACCCTGTGTGAAAATTTAATCCAAGTGCGAGCGTTACTTCCGAAGTTATAGACAATCCAACGATTAGCGGACAGATAGACCGACAGACAGACATACCGACGGAAATAAAGGAGTGGTATGGTTTTTCATGACATGTCATATAACATCGAAAAACCATATCTCATTTTAGAAATTTTTCTCGATTACAATACCTCCTCGCCCAGTGGTGTAGGCAGTAAAACAGTGAGCAGACGGCAAAACTGAAAAGAAAACATCTGATAATTCCCCATAATTTCTGGCGGTTAATGGTACCACATACAGCATGTTTCTTGATTGATGTCAGTATTTAAGGGGACGGTTTTGAGTCCACTTTAGGAACAAAACTTCAAATGAGCGTATGTCCTAAACGTCTTAGGTTTTGAGAGAAATAAATCATTTGGAACGCCACTGACTAATCTTAAAATAAAAAAAAAGAAAACTGTATTCATTTATGAGCAGAGAATTTTTTTAGTCCAATGCACAGTTTTCACGTAAAAAAATAAAATCTTCCCTGCAAAGTAATATCGTCATATTATCGATATTGTTATGATCATGCAAATAATGTTTTTTTAAGCGAAAACCGTGCTATAAGCCCTGCTCGTACAGCAGTCGCCAACCTGTCAGTGATCGTGTCGAAGATCTCGGCCGGATACAGTCACCGACCACTGCAGGAACAAACCTTTGGATGATTTTTTATAAAACGTATAGAAAAGCACTATTTCTGAGATAAACCTCAGTTTTTACGTTTCAATTTAAAGAACCTGTTCACAAAGTCCTCAGAGCGGATAGAAGAATCGATAGAGTACTATATGCGGGCAGCTAACTTATTCAAGATGTCGAAGAACTGGAGTCAGGCTGGACATGCGTTTGAAGATGCCGGAGATCAATGCTTGAGAAACAACAATGAAGCTGAAGCTGCGATCAACTATGTTGAAGCAGCAGTGTGCTTCAAAAAGTGCGACGTGGTCAAAGCGATTGATCTGTACACGAAGGCTATCGAGTTGTACCAGGAGAAAGGTTGGTATTCCGATCTATACATTCGTAGTCCATTTACGCTTAGACAAAACACAAGATGCCCAAAAGCGAGAGTGTACAGTTCCGTATTTCCCTCAATGGTCTTGGAATAATCTAACAAAATAAATGATTATTTTTATAAAAAGAAGTGCACATACTTTTCACAATACTTTATTACAGGTTCAATTTAAATATCGATCATCTTGTCCAGATCCCACATCTTTGTTTCGATTGCCTCTTGAACGTGACGGATGCAATCTTTCCAATGGTTTGCCGTCACTCTGTTGACAGCTTCATGAAACAAATTTTTCACGTCAAAAATTTGAATGTTCTATTGTTTGAAGCCACATCGTTTTTTATATTTACCCAAATCATTACAATGGGATTTAATTCGCAGTGATAAGGGGGTAGCGTTAAATGATCTTATTTTATATAATGAAGATTATATTTAAATTTGTGCTGCCTGACTAGATGGATTAGTTCTGCTTTGACCATATTTCCATTGAAACTAATGTCTTTTGATACGAGCCATTGTTGAATTTATGCCTTTCTTGTGGACATTGTGGGAATTTTTCCTAGTTTTCTTGTGTGGTATGCAGCAGTATCAATTACAGTGACGGCATAGTCGTCAAGCTTTGGGAGCTTTTCTTCAAACTATCGTTCAAATGAACTCCCGTCTATTTCCTCATGGTAGTCGGTCGTTTTCTTTGGCTGAAATGGCCATAGGGCAAACAACAGCTTCGTGTCATGCAGCCTCTTGTGTGGTGGATACAATTTTTTTATTTTCTTTAACAATGTTGAAAATTGCCTTAGGAGATAAGCCTGATTAGTTCGCCACAATTTATTTTGCTTGAAAATGCAAATGTCCCTTCTTCTGCCGGGGAGGAGACATCACCGAAGAGGAAGCATGGCTGAAGGAAGAATTTGGATAAATATTCTCAGTTCCATCTGCTGTATCCGTAGACGACATGCTAACGTATAAATAAACGCTATGTATGCACCGAATATGAACAGCAACTGCCGGCGATACCCCGAGCCTGAGTTCCATCCTGTCGAATCCTGCACTTGTTCGTAGTTTTATGACCGAATGTCCAATAGCTATACGTTTAGGCGGTTGCCGCTTTGCCGCGATGCATCTTTGTTGTGCCGGGGCGTAAATAGACTACAAATGGGGTATAGAGCTTCCTTTTCACGATGTCTGAATTTATAGGTCCAGATCCTGTAAAGCTGCAAGTCCACTGAGGACGAGCTGCAATGTTAGATATAAATTTTGGTAAAAGCACGATCGTCACACAATCAGTATTTACTGTGGTCCGTACCACCAGAGGATTTCTGCGAAAAATATGCATCGATAATTACTGACGTCCAAGGTTCACGGTCAATATAAATTACATCTTGTGACAATCGCCTTAATGATGCGGGGTACTTTGTGGGGACAAGTTGCTTAGGTAAATAAAAAATGGAACTTGGGTGGTTTCGAAATTGAGGGTATTTCAGTTTTTATTTTTTCCTGGTTTTAGTTTTGTTTTGAGAACATTCCATTCTCCGTGCATCTCCGGAGATATTGAAAGCGTCAAAACCTTCCAAATGCATTTTCTAAAATAAATAAATACGCAATTTTGCCACCATTCAACCGACCCGTATCTCTTACCATTTCGGAGATCATTCTAGAACAAATTAGGTACATATTCTATAAAACTATTTTTTGCTATGTCATATATACTAAGTGACATATAAATCCGAACACCCAGTTTAAATGGTTTTATTTTAATAAAAGTTGGTGAATGTATTTATCTTACTGTAAATAACAAGTGAAAAAATGTTCAGCCTTATCAGTTGGACATTCCGGTTTTTATACTGCTTTTTTTTAATTCACTAACGCTCTAAAAATGAATATTTCAGCCGCAGTAAAGAATCAACGTTGGCGGATTTTGGTTCTTGACATCCTTTACGATTGGTTACGATGCCTAGAGTACGGAGACCTGTACGATTTCGTCAACTTAGTGAGTTTGATAGGGGCCGTATAGTGGGACTTCGGGAAGCTGGACTTTCTTTTCGGGCAATTGCAGTTAGAGTGCAAAGAAGTGTAGACCCTGTGGTTAGGTGTTGTCAGGCATGGCTTCGAGAAGGCCGTATGCAAAGAGCAAGGGGCACCGGACGCCGCCGTAGAACAACAGACCGTGAAGATCGCCGCCTAAGATTATTGGCCTTAAGGGACCGTTTCTCCACTAGCAGGTCCATTGCAAATGAATGGTTTGCAGAACACGGAAGACCTATTGGCATGCGAAGTGTTTACCGACGAATGAGAAGTTTTGGCTTGTTTTCATTCCGGCCACACTGGATCCTCCCTTTAACTCGAGAACACCGACGTAATCGCCTTGAGTGGTGCAGACAACGGTCACTCTGGGATCAGGAATGGAACAGTATTGTCTTTAGTGACGAGTCTCGATTTTGTTTAGGCATGCACGATGGTCGTGCCAGGGTTAGAAGGCGACGTGGTGAAAGGAGGAATCCACAGTTTTTTGTTGAAAGACATGTTCATCACACTGTTGGAGTTATGGTTTGGGGTGCTATAGCTTATGGTTCCAGGTCACCTTTAATCTTCATCAGAGGTAACATGAACGCGCAGCGTTATATCCACGAAGTTCTAGAACCCCATCTTTTACCCTATCTTGACACACTGGCAGATCCAACTTTCCAACAAGATAATGCCCGACCACATGTTGCAAGAGTCACAATAGACTTCTTTCAACATAATGATGTCACATTGTTACCATGGCCACCAAGATCTCCCGACTTATCCCCCATTGAGCACGTGTGGGATATGATGGGTAGGAGATTGCTCAATTTGCAACGTCCTCCTCAGACTCTAGAAGCACTTCGAGAGGAGTTGGTGGTTGCCTGGAATGAGATACCACAGGAGGACATTGACCACCTGATCAGAAGCATGCCTAGGCGCGTTGGAGAATGCGTAGCACATCAGGGTGCATCCACACATTATTAAAGGTCAAAGGGCTTTAAAGCAGTGCAATCATTTTGAATTTTTTATCATTTACTTATTATGCTTCATTAAGTACTTATACGTACAAAATTTTATTAAAATAAAACCATTTAAACTGGGTGTTCGGATTTATATGTCACTTAGTATATTATCTCAAGTGTTGATTTCAAGTATTCCAAACGACTAAATTATTACTTAAAAAGCATACCTCGCGCAATATTGTTTTAATGTTTCAAAAAAGCAATCCTAGTAGTTTTCTATATCCATATGAATCGTAAAAGCGTCGTAGAAGACTCTATATAAGTAAAATCCAAATAGAAAGAAAGAAAGATATGAACTTCCACCAAACATTCTTTTAAGCTTTTTGAGCTGGGTACGGCCTTGTCCAGTGAGCTGGCTTTTATGTGATTATACGTAAAGGTACCCAGTGCCAGGGTTGCCAGACGCCAAGATCTTTTTCTCGTACCAGAGATGCTAAACTTTTCGTACATTCTGTTCAAGATCTCGTACACAGTGGCGTGTATAGAACTTCAGTTCGGGTGGAGCCTATGGACGCGGGAAGGAGGGTCGTTTGCTTTATTTGACACATTACAAACTTGTAAAAATTGAAACCAATGCTCTGCTATTCTGTAGTAGTACGATCAATTACGAAGTATAGAATGGGAATACTTAGAATTGATATGATTCAGTAATATCAACATTTACTTAATGATGATGTATTTTTGTAGATAGAGAAAGGCAATAAATGGTTTGTATTGATATCGTTTTAAAAAATCGGTAGTAAAGTACTAAAGAATGGAATAGCAACACTGTCATCGTGTTGAGAGTCTTTGACGTGGTTATGTTTGACAGACCATCTATTGGCCAACCGGCAGGGGGTGCGCAGTTGTCATTTTGAAATATCATACAAAAGTGTACGAGATTTATATTATATTAATCTTTTATCTCGTACAGAAACTAAAAATCTAGTTCGTGTACTAGGTTTCTCGTACGTCTGGCAATCCTGCCCAGTCGAACAATTTCGCATCTCTTCTCTTCCCCTTAGTGGACGTGCACCTTAACAGTATAACTTTGATAAGGCCATGAATCAAGTGTAAACGGTTTGCCAATATGAATGAGTCGATGTTGATTCACCAAACATTTTTTTCAAGCTTTTTGAGCTGGGTACGCCCTTGTCCAGTGAGCTGGCTTTTATTTGATTATACGTAAAGGTGCCCAGTGCCAGGGTTGCCAGACGCCAAGATCTGTTTCTCGTACCAGCGATACTAAACTTCTCGTACATTCTGTTCAAGATCTCGTGTACAGTGGCGTGTATAGAACTTCAGTTCGGTGGAGCCTATGGACGCGGGAAGGAGGGTCGTTTGCTTTATTTGACACATTACAAACTTGTAAAAATTGAAACCAATGCTCTGCTATTCTGTAGTAGTACGATCAATTACGAAGTATATAATGGGAATACTTAGAATTGATATGATTCAGTAATATCAACATTTACTTAATGATGATGTATTTTTGTAGATAGAGAAAGGCAATAAACGGTTTGTATTGATATAGTTTTAAAAAAATCGGTATTAAAGTATTAAAGAATGGAATAGCAACACTGTCATCGTGTTGAGAGTCTTTGACGTGGTTACGTTTGACTGACCAGCTATTGGCCAACCGGCAGGGGGTGCGCAGTTGTCATTTTGAAAATATCATACAAAAGTGTACGAGATTTATATTATATTAATCTTTTATCTCGTACAGAAACTAAAAATCTAGTTCATGTACTAGGTTTCTCGTACGTCTGGCAGTCCTGCCCAGTGGAACAATTTCGCTTCTCTTCTCTTCCCCTTAGTGGACGTGCATCTTAACAGTATAACTTTGATAAGGCCATGAATCAAGTGTAAACGGTTTGCCAATAAGAATGAGTCGATGTTGACCATAGCGAAACAAGTTGTGTGTTAACAAAATTATTTTTCATCAGTAAACCTCATGTGCAGTTTTGTGGAATATGACCTGGGTCAACTACCTCTCCAAAAGAGCAAAAATCCGCAAAGAAACCTTACTACAACAAACTCCAGCATCCACACTATTTTCGCATTTGGTCACAACTTTATCTAAAAAAGAGGCCCTTGAGGCAAAGACTAACAAGTTCCTGGTAGCTCAACCTGAACTCAGCTGAGGTCTTTTACGAACAGAAATCTCCTATAGCGCTAAACCTTGCCTATTCTCTTCTGATTCATATTCCTCGATTTCCGGTTAATACAAAAAAATCTCCCGAAACTTCCCTGAAAGAGCGGAAAGCCGCGTGGCCACCTCACTACAGTAAACTCTCTGATCAAAATATTACACATTTGCTCACAAGTTTGTCTAAGAAAGATCCCCTTGAGCCAAAAATAACTAGTTCCTGGTAGCTCCTCTGAAGTCCTTTACGAACATAAATCTTCTATAGCGTTAAACTCTACATATTATCCTCTGATAACATTTCGTATTCCTCGATTTCCTGTAACTACAACACAGTGTCCAGAAACTTCTCAAAAAGATAAAAAATGCTTGGCAACCTCACTACAAGAACCTCTCGCGTCCAAATATCACACATTGGTTCACAACTTCCTCTAAGAAAGCTTCCTTGACGCAAAAACCAAGTTTTTGATAGCTCAATCTTAATTCACCTGACGTCTTGTACGATCAAAAGTCTTCTATACCTTACCTATTATCTCCTGATAACATTTGATATTTCTCGATTTCCTGCTATTCCATCAAGTTGATCCAAAACACCACAAAAGCGCACGTAAATTTCACTAGAACAACGTCTTGCGTACGAACATTTCTTCACTACTTTCGTCAAAATTGTTCAAAACGACCTGTTGGGTGTTGGCAAAAACTAACAAATTTCTGTTAGCTCATAACATATACGGGGAAAAGGGGCAAGTTAAAAATACATAATCGATATCCTGAATTTCACACACGAGATAGCATTCAGCATCGTGCATCCATCCCTTGATCAGCGCGGCGAGACGCGAGACACCGTTGGTGGTGGTTGACACACCGTTGATTCAATGTCAACGGGTTAAACGCGCTTGCTGGAGCTGGCACGCAGCCTTGGGCATCTGGATCAACGCTGGCGTTGATGAGGACATTAACGGGGAGCAGACGGTTATAGTTCGGGAGGTAGGCCAATTTCACACTGGAGAAGTTGAGAGTATGTTTTTTTTTGGAAAGGGAAATCTCCTCGGAGACATACAAAAAAGTTGTGTTGACATTGCAAATTCGTTTGTCATTATAATGTCGTTTGATTGATTCTGCGAAGCCTAATCTTCCTTCCATCTTAAGACCCCCCCCTTATTTTTTTTCAACACCTATTCGTCGTGTAAAGTAAAATTCCAACTTTTCGGACACCCTTTATAGGGGTTCCATATAGTATAATTGAGTTTGCTACCCTAGCCAAGATCTTACGCATCTCACTACTGGTGCCTCACTTTCATCAGATGACAGCTGAATCGGGGATGCGGGATGCAACGGCTCTATTTGCCTTATCAGTGGTGAGCCTTATGTGTACACTCATTTTAAGGTCGTTGTCGAGTCACAATTCTAGATATTCAATCGCATTGGGGCATCGAATCTCGGTATTTCCAATCCTAACGACCAGTGAAGTTAGCTTCTATCTATCGGAAGGTATAACTACTTCCATCTTCTCAGGAGCTAATTTCAATAGATTGTCTTCCACCCTTATGGTAATCCTCGTGATTCTAAAAGCCAAAATCCTTTATAGTGGTCCTCTTTCCTTGCTAGTTTACTATCAACGCTGGACCGTCAACAAACCCGATCAAGGGAATTCCCGGAAAGAACCCCATCGTACAAAACGGTCCAAAACAACGGCCTCAAGACTGAGCCCTGTGGAACTCCCACAGTTACCTTCATTGTCTTTTGTGTAACGCTTAATTACATCTCGTTGCTTGAATCCCGGTTTCATTAATTTATTTCAACAAGGATGAAATGAGGATAGGTATATGGACACTATCGTTGAGAAAAGTTAATCCGCAAGCTTACCTTAAAAGTTGATCATAATATACTCCATTTCTTCATTTGTACCTTTTTCCTTTGCGGACTTACCTTGACAATCAACGGTTCATCCAGTTCTTACAGCTCAAAGACTAATTTATTACGTTCCCACTAATTATAATACTTGTACTAATTTATGACAATTTGTAACCATGTTGACTGGATTACGCTTCCACCTCCTGTGGTGAATTATCGCCCGCTATTGACTGTCCACTGAATGACTACTTCCGCCATGTGATCGGATATTTATGTGGTGAATCGACGGCTCTCGATGGACTCCAGCATTTTCTAGAAAAAACTCGATTTCTCGTTGAAGCTGGTAGATGGCGGTAGGTGCATCTAGACGGGTCTCGATTATTCTTGAATATCGGCTTAACCTTTCTAGATAGCGCCACAAGCGCGCACGGACGGGAACGCAATAGCTCTCAAAGCTTCGCAAGCTGCGATACATAATGGTGTAGCCTTGGTTGCCTAATTTGGCGAAGGCGCAACAAGTAATCGAGACGTATCTTATAGGTTGAAAGGATTGATACAGCAGTTGAAATAAAAATATTGTTATCAACGATTCCATTGCAGGCAAGTTTTTAATGGCGGCAAAAATTCATCAAAATATCGCCGAATTAATGGAAGATGATTACGATTTGAATGAAGCTATTCAACATTACGAAAAAGCTGCGGATCTTTTCAAGCAAGAATGCAATTTTTCCTCTGCCAATAAGTGCCTTGTGAAAGTTGCAGAATATGCCGCTTTGGAAAAAGATTACGACAAGGTACACATTAGGTTAAAAAAATCTATTTATAAGTAGAAGATCAAGACAAATTATCTATATTTTGAAATGATAACACTGCAAGCAAAACAAATATATAGTAACACCTTTCGAGATATTTTACTTCCCTTCCCTACATCCTTGATGCTTTTTTATAGATCACAGCTATACGGGGGTGGAAGTTGTATAAGTCGTTTCTTTTCTAACAATAATTTTTTTGAAGGCAATCAACATATTTCAAGAAATCGCGTGTTTTGACTTGGCCAGCTCTTTGATGAAATACAGCGCGAAACAGTATCTATTTCGAGCAGCTATTTGTCTGTTGTGTACTGATACTGATTTCATTCCCAAGCTTCAGACTTACATCGATATGTATCCAGGTTTTGAAAATAGCAGGTAAGGTCGTTGTAACGAGGCTATTAATTCCAATGTATTTTTTTTGGCAGAAAAATTATATTCTTGGTCAACTTGGCATCGAAAAGTGTACGAAGACCCTTAGCCGCAAGTTATGCTTTTCACTACTAACCAGAGAAAAATCGTCATTATTTACGGTGTAATAACAAAAAATAAGTAAATGAATAATGAGTGTGTATTCTTGTAGAGCTCCTTTGGCCTGATGGGTACATAATTGTCATCACTATTTAATCCTTTATCTATTTTGAATATCTATAATAATTATCGTTCACTACAAGTCAATACTGAGCCTATTTTACAACTGAAATTATTTTTGTTCAGTTTTTTATCTAATAATTTTGACAGGTTGAAAGTCTACGTGAGACAAGGTATTTGAAAATGGGTGGAAAAAGGGGTTTAAGTTCCTTGCCATGTCTGCCAGCCATAAATGTCTACTGTGTGTCTTAGTAATATAAATAACTTATATCTAGGGAATACCAATTGATCGTAACTCTCATGGAAAGTATCTATAAAGGAGATGAAGAATCATTCACGGAAGCGATCCGAAAATTTGATACATCATGCAGTCTCAGTCAGTGGCACGTCACAATGCTGCTCAGAGTGAAGAATCAAAGAATGTGTAACCGCATTGATCTCAAATAAAATAGAAGATGACTATATGAATTAAATAATTCCCAAAGCTTGTCTTAATTTATTTTATTCTAAATATACAGTCAGCTACAGAATATTGACAGGAACATTTAAAGGCTAGTTTAGTATGTGAAAATTTGAAATAAAGTGCATATATATATATATATATATATATATATATATATATATATATATATATATGTAGCCGGAAATTGTACGAAACTGGTTTTAGCAAAAGTATCTTTTTCTCAATCATATCAACCAAATCAAAAGTGTCTTAAATCAGTTTTTTGTTTTTTATGTTAATTATTATTACATGATAATGATGAATAAATTGATACGTATTGGCCAATGAAAATATTTCACATGTGGTGTATTTGAGCGAAAAACTCCAAGAGACAATTTTTTAGTAGATTCAATTTGGGAATCATGTCAAGTATACCGCTCATTGGTCAACTACACAGTTTGAGGTTAGAAAAGAATTTGAATTGTAAGCATACATCTTTCTTTTGTTACTAAACTAAATCGTGTAATATTGGTTTACAAACAGGTTTTGAGAATAATTTCTGTTTCCGTGAAGTGGACAGCTGATCAGCAAGTGACATTTTTGTGTTAGTCTGCAACGTTGACAATAATAAATCGGCTATAAATCTAGTAAAACTTATTTGAGCATTTTGTTTTTTGTATGCAATAAATGAACGTTTCTAAATAAAAGAGCTGTCAGCAAGTACAAAATGAAACTGTAACGTACAGAATCCAAAACAAAATACGGCTCTCTCTATCTGGCGTTGACGTATGTGTCAGAATTGTGTGTTTTGAGATATTACTAGAAATTCAGCTGTCATTCTACCGTGATGACAATGCCAGATAGACAGAGGCATATTTTGTTTTGGTTTTTTGTACGCTACGTATTCATTCTGTACTTGCTAAAAGCTCTTTTATTCACAAACGTTCATTTGCATACAAAAAACAAAACGCTACAAATGTTTGCTAGATTTAAAGCCGATTTATTATAGCCAACGTTGCAGACTAATACATAAATGTCACTTGCTGATCAGCTGTCCACCTCAGTAGACGCCAAAGCGTGATGGATATTCGTGAAATAGGGTGTATGTCATCCTATATTAAATTTTTAGAGCCCTGCGCGGAATATTTCTCGATGTAGTTCAATAAGTAAAAGATAGATATATGCTTGCTGTATTAAAATTTTGTTTAAACCTCAAATTGCGTATTTGGCCAATCCTCGGTGTATTTGAGATGGTTACCAGTTATTTAAAGTTTTTTTCATGAGTATCCATTACGGTAGAATGACAGCTGATTATCTAGTAATATTTCAAAATTCCCCATATCGACAAGTGACAGATAATTTTGACGGATCCGTCAACGCTAGATAGACATAGACATATTTTGTTTTAGTTTTTTTGTACCCTTCAGATTTATTTTGTATTTGGTAACAACTATTTTATTTAGAATAATTGCTTGGCATACAAAAAACAATACATTTAAACCCAATTCACTATTGCCGACATTACAGGGTAACACAAAGATGTCACTTGCCGATCAACTGTTCACCTCACTAGACGTCAAAACCTAATGGATGCTTGTGAATAGGGTGTAGGTAATGACACCAACTTTTTGCAAAAAACAGTGGCGCACTATTTTTCCCCTAAACATAGACTTACTAGCATTAATGCCACTGTTGTAAGTGCTGTGTACATATGTTAATGTGATTTTTGATAATACATTTGCTTGTATGTCCACTTTCCAAATAATAACAAATAGTGTGCAGAAATAAAAGACAAAGAAAAATCTGGGAAGATTATATCATCATATCAAATTTAAATTTATCTCAAACAAAAAACAACTAAGCTAAATCAAACTTTCTCTTCAGCCAATTTGGCAGCTGCTTGTGCCTTTCGCTTCTCCCTAAGTTTCTTATCATACTCGGCCAGCCATTCTTCCTCTTCCTTCTCCTTCTCATCCTCATATCTCACGTGTTTTATCACATTTGCGTATTCTGGGTCTACTTCAATATCCAATTTCCGTCCATCAAGGAATTCAAACACACCCTTATGCTCCCCATCTTTCAAGCTCTTCACCATGTATGGACCTTCTAGTTCATATCCAATTTTCCTATAATAATTTCTGGTTCCAACCCCGGATATCACGGCTATTTTGTGGGATTCATGTTCGTCTTTAGCGATTGTTTCAGCCCATTTCATCAGAAGTGCTCCATATCCTTGATGTTGGAACTTCTTTTCGTCCTTGCTATTAACTGGGACCACACTTCCATAAACATGCAGTTCTCGGATTATCGAGACGCCACCTTTTAGTTCTGGTCTAAAGGTTGTTTCCTCTGAACACTTTCGTAATCTGAAATAAATAATTACATTCCTGTCACAGGCACATGAACAAAACAGAAAGGATCTCAATTATGGTATTTTTCACTTGTCTCCATATGTGTCGTTAGTTGTTTGAAGTAATAAATTCCACCAGTAAGTATTATTATGATGATATAACACTGTCACTTTGGTAATGGAGAACTGTGAAAGAGACCATAATACATATAGAGTTGATGGAAACATTACATTATTTAAGTCTATGTTACCATGAGCAGATAGCAAATTCAACATACCTCAGGAGTCCTATAAGAATATCTTTCTCAGGATCTTCATAGCTCAAGAAAGTTTCCCATCCACCATTTGCATAATAGTCACGTCTAACTCGTTCAATGTAGTCTGGTCTTACTTTTTCATGTATTTCAGTGATGCCAACTTCTCTAGTGCGGATATCTCTACATTTTAGGCCTAGATCTTTCATTCTGGCTAAAGCTAGTTCCCTGAGGTTTCCATGTTCCACTCCAGAACTGAAAACAAAATCTCAAGAGTCAAATGGCTGGTATTTTTACCTCATGAAGGCGATCTGGCGATTTTAAAACAAAGTTCTAAGAGAAAATATGTTTCTACATATTGAAAAGTTGTTTATATTTATTTAACAATAAGGATACATTCCTGAAATATGGGCAAATACATTCAATTAACATGAGGATTAGTGAAGATCCAAATACTATTAGCCTAAAGAGTTCTAACCTACTCCCTTCGGCAATGGCAACGTGTGACTTCTCCTAGACTGTTACCAAAACCAGATGTGTAAAATCTTATTAAAAAAAGTTTATTTTGAACCTCCCAAATATAATTTTTTGCTTATTTTAGGTATTTTATTTAAACTATTTTCAAATTAAGGTAAACATTCCTGGACTGACCGTCTGGGGCACTTGATATACCTAATCATCTTATGCTATGACTAATCCAAGCCGTCCGAAAAAACAGTCGATGTTTCTAGACGGAAAATTTTTGATCTTTTTTGGCAATGAATGTTAACGATTTTCTGTAATTTCCTCTATTGACAGCCATCCCCTTCAATATGAACGGTAATTCCTGTTCTGCCAAAAAACGTACGGTATCTAGAAGTGTGCTGCCTAAAAGCTTGTTTAAGACAACTTTTGATTCTTGTTTTGCCAAACTGAATTAAATTAAAAATTATTTCTATCATTGACTCCACTGCTGGTCCACCCATTTTTTTCTGTATAAAACAGAAGACATCGCCAACAATACAATCTGTTTTTTTACAACCACATAACCAAGAGTTTCCATATACCAACTTAATTTAAAATTAATTGTAGGTTGTATTGTTATATATGGCGATTAATTGATATTTTCTGACTTGACTGACTTCTGTTAGATAAATTGTTTTGTATGGCTATTTGTATAAAATGCGTTTTGATGAGAATGAATAAATGACATAATATTTACCTCACTAGAGGCATAGGGATGTCCCTCTGAACTCTATAAACCCTTGTCCATGGAGGCACCAAAGCAAGAATTTTTGCAATTAAATCAACAAGAACAGATGGTGGATAACTCTTATAACGTCCTGTCTTCCACAATTCATAAAGTCCAGTGCCACGGATAACTAGAGTAGGATATATCTTCAAACCATCAGTTCTGAAGTCAGGGTTTTCGAAAAATTCCTACAAAAAGACTGTCACATAACTCAACTCTATACAAGAAGTATTACTGGAGAAATAAGATCATCAATGAACTTACGACAAATTGTTGTATGTCACTTTCAAGATCAACATTTGGCAGATTAGGCATCATATGAGCTACAACTTTAAAACCAGCATCTTTTGCCAGTTTGAAAGTTTCACACACTGCTTTGACTGTATGCCCTCTGTTTGTGTCTAGGGCTACATCCTCGTAAACAGACTGAACTCCTAAAAAACATTTGTATTTAGTTCAAAATATCATATAACCCTAAAGATCATTACCAATTTCAATTCTGGTGCAACCATAGTTCAACATGTCAGTCAGGTGTCGTTCTAAACAATAATCCGGTCTAGTCTCAATTGTAATACAAATACACTTTGTATCTGACCTCTCAGAGTATTTTACAGCCTCCTCTACAGAGCTACTTTTATGCCCTGACAATGCATCATGGAGATTTCTTATGAAATAATCTCTATAGTCTTCAGGCAGACTCATGAATGTTCCACCCATAACAATGAATTCAACTTTATCAACAGAATGGCCCAGCTGCTTGAGTTGCTCGATTCGATGTCTCGTTTGCAAGTATGGATCATATCTAGCTCTTATTGCTCGCATTGAGGTTGGTTCATATCCCGTGTAACTCTGAGTAGAGTATTCAAAGTCTGAGTCCGGCCCCCCTGGGCAGTAAACGCAAATGTTTCCTGTGAAGTTAATATGTGGGCAACGATGTGGTTTACACATTACAGCCACTATTGCAATCTGAAACAAGAGTTGATCAAGTTTTAAGTGAAAACCATCCATCAGAATGAAAAAATCAGGCAAACAAACTTGTTTAGAAAACAATGGGGATTTCATGAATAATTTTTATTGAGAAATCAGTGGAAAACTATCAAATACAAAAAAATGTGGTATATTAAAAAATACCTCTTGATACATAGTACATATGTGTTAAATTTCATAATATGAATTTTTTTCTTTAAAAGAGCCCCAAAATCGCCCCCATAAATATTGAAATTCAGTTAGGAAACACCCTGTATAATGCAGTAAGAATATTGCCTGTTTAGAGGCTTAATTAGTTTCAACCTCTATTGAGCTACTACTACTACTACTACTGCTACTGAAAAACTATAGCACAACAGTTAGATTACTGCTGGAACAAATCTACGCCACAACTTCAAGCAGAGTATTAGCTTACCCCACTTGCTGTTCGAATAGGCTTTGCCAAAAGTTTTGGAACAAGAATTTTCTTATAATCCACTGGAACAGCTGCTATGATGTCTACTAGTTTTGGCGCACTTGATAAACCGTATTTAGAAGCAATACGATTTTTCAGAGCGTTTAGATTTACATCTTTTTTGTCATTGTGTGCCTTGATTAGAGTCTGTACTATTTCTGCAACGGTGATAACCTTCCTTTCTTCTAAGGTAAGATGGTCGAATTCTAAAAAGTTACAGAGTCAAATGTGAATTAAGCTATACAAACAAGGGAATCATACCGTTTTTCTTCTTTCCCATTGTAAAGGATTTTTGATTTTATCTTGAATAAAAAACAATACTTCAAATCGCCTCTGTCACCGTGTCACCAGTGTCACCACCTCACCTAAGACGCACAAACAAAAATCAAATTCAAGCGGATAACCAAATGGAAATGGTATTTACCATTTTGGCTTGGTATTTACCAATCCGTTCAAGCGAGTGTAGTTATCAGTTTGGTTATAAATCCGTGACGTCACGAATCAGCTGTTATATGTCATAGTTATCACCGCAAAATTGTGGTATTTACCCAACTCAATAGTAGTTTTATATTTCTGGTTATTATTTGAAATGTGACAAGTTAGAATTTTGCCGGGTTTTGGATATTGTTATTGTACTTCAGCTTCATTTTTGAGAAAATTGATACAGGCTGACTTCTGTTTTACCATAAAGTGGAGCACCTTATTAGTTATACTCATTACGGTTGTTGGGGACACTTTAAATGTAGTTCCTATGCTTAACAAAGTATCCTGTGTAGCCATATACCACAAGAATATTAAAATATGGCCATATAAACTCACTAGATGATATCCACCTGTATACGGTTTTGCTAATTTCTTTTTTCATCATTTCTGCTGAATCAATAAATGTTTTCTTTGACATGCGGAAAAATTTAGAGAATTGAAAGTTATCATAGCTACAAAGCCAATATTATGAAAGGTTTCTTATTTAAACTTTCCATATACAGTTGTAGACGAAAAAGCACCGATTATTAAGTAATAATAAAAATAATCAGAGATTATATACGCGCTTTTATAAAATAAACAACTTGCAACAAAACCGCGGTTAAAACCAACGCGTTCAAGCGATTCGTGTAACTGACGTCATCAACCCGTGTGTCATCTTGAACCATATTATAACCGCGGCACATAACACAGAAATTTTGGTTATTCGCTTGAATTTGATTAAAATGTGATGTTAGAACAAAGTATAGAGATGGGCTGAACTATACTTTAGCGCATATCGCAAATATTACATTTCTTATTTTAAAATGGAAGATTAGGATGTAACTTGCATGGAAATATTTTTCTTTAAGAAACCCTCTGCTTGCTATTTTATAGAACTTCAAAGTTGCATTTTGTGTGGTAATACTGTGGGATAGAATACTGCTTTATAAGCTGTTTTTTTTGTTTACACAAAACATTGCTCAAAATTATATGAATATAACATACAATGTAAATTACTGTGACACTATTCATCACAATAATGCAATTTTGCATTATTTTAATGATGAAAATAGTTCATTGTTAAGTAGTAATTTATTTTATTTTAGATAAATATTCACTACACTACCATTCACCACCATCACTATCTTACTGTCTCCATCTAGTTGCGATGTTGCCAAATCATGGATAGTTATACACCCTAATTTGGTTTGTCAAATTCTTACTTATATACTAGCCCAAAAATGGGCAATCGGCACAGGATTGTCATGAAAATGCGATTTGGAGGTGTGGCCGGCAGGTTTTACTGTACTAAATCCACCTCGTGCCCGACGATAGCGTTAGCTAAAGACACTTTTTTGAAGAATGCCTTATTCCCTTTACAAAAGTACTTCGGTTATTGTTTTTCCTATATTACAGTTATAATCTATTTACTTTTTGTATGTATATACTTGAAGAATTATTTAAAGTGACGCGAGCCGCTGCTGCATTTTCCACTGTTTAGATACATACTGTTCAAAATTTCTCCTAGTTTTCGGTAAATATTGGGTCAACTTCTTATAAAACAAGCCATTTACAATAAATTTAAGACTTTTATTTTGCAAATAACCTCATTTTTTATCACGTATTTCTCCCAACAAAGGTACAACTTGGCAACTATGGACATCATTTATCTTATCTGTCAAGAAATGAACGTTACAAAATGGCCGTTCAGAATAGTTTGTACTTTCAAATATTTCTTATAAACACAAAAACTTTGATCTCATTGAAAACATGCGAAAAAAATGGTTAAGGAACTTCAAGAAGACACAACACAACACCTCTACACAGTTTACCAAGTAAATACCATCATTTACGTATATATTTTGAACTGGCTGGTTTTGAACCTTTTTTTGCAAAAAAACAACGATTTTTTGTTTTATGTATGTTATATTCTTATAATTTAGAGCATCATTTTGTGCAAAAAGCGAAAAAAAATCGTATAAAACAGTATTCCATTCTAGAGTATTACCACCAAAAATGCAAATTTGAAGTTCTATAAAATAGCAAGCAGAGGGTTCCTTAAAGAAAAAATGATATATTCGTGCAAGTTACATCCTAATCTTTCTTTTTAAAGTAAGAAATGAAGTATTTGCGATTTGCGATATGTATAGTCTTACCATAGAGATGTGTTCACGGAATGTTTTTGCCGAATTCATGATCCGTTTTACCTTTTTGTCCACCTGACGTCTACAGGGTCCTCGATGTGTGAGAAAGTCTCACTGTTACTGTGGAGGCTTCTTTTTTAAAGATCGCACCGAAATATTGCAAAAACAAAAAAGCAAAAATACGATTCTGACCTCTCTCGCCCTATTGTGGTTACGCCACTGGCCTTTTTAGGCCGGCCACAAACGATTATTGACCATCTTACTCGACGTGCCAACCGTGCTTGCGACTGTGTAAATGAAAAATAAGATGCCGAGATGACTTGCAGAGCTGTGGTAATCACCCAATTAATGTCTTCAGCACCAGTACTATTGTTTTGACATACACCAAGATAAGCTTTATGATCCTATTCGGTAGTCTCCTAAAAAATAATAAATTTAATAGGGTCATTTTTGTACTTATAGAAAGGTTCAACTCGTGGGGTTACGTGGATTTTATCGAATTGGCAGAACACGCCAAAAAGTATCTAGATTGTCGTATCTCTCAATAATTTTTGTACCTTTAATGCATAGTCTATGTACACCTTTGTTGGACCTCGGCGAGGTTCAGATTTGGCTGTCGTCGTAATGTGTACCAGAGAGAAGCGCGGGAAGCGTTCAATATGTATGTTAGAAAGAGTGCGGCGATGGCGTCCGTGACCTGGTAGCTAAGCAACGACGTGCTTCTTACTCTTTCTGACACATGTATTGCACTATTCTCCTGTTTCTGTCTCGTACACATTACGACGTCAGTTGTATTTGGTTTTCAGTGTACACTTCCTACGGCAATATCAGTCACAGAATCAAGAAAATTTTGGAATTAAAGTAGCAAACGATATCGTTTAAAAAAACTTCAACCAGCAACGAAACTTCCGCGTCAGATTGGTTAATTAACAAATGTTAGCCCGTTACATAACACAGAACCACGATCACGATTACTCATCGGTACATACGGTCAAGGCAGGACAACGTCTATTATGATGCTTATGTCATAACCAATAAATTGCACGTGTTTCTCTGAATGTCAGAGTCGTATGTAAATAAACAATTTAAGGCTTATTAAAGTACCGAAAATAATAATCTTTGGCGTTATAGGATAAGAATTATTTTAGATTTAAACGGTAAAAATGCCCAAGATACGTGCTGAAAAAAAGAAAAGAGTGCATAATGAAATTGCTAAACAGGGTAAGTACTTAGTGTATTTTCATTTTCTCTTTCAAAACAAATGTATTATATTTCCAGGGATTTTGTTCAACAAGGATTTTGGCCAACATATCCTTAAGAACCCCATTATCATTACATCCATGTTGGAAAAAGCGGGTCTTCGTCCAACTGATGTATGTCTCGAAATCGGTCCTGGTACTGGTAACATGACTGTAAAACTACTGGAGCAAGTAAAAAAAGTTATAGCCTGCGAAATAGATACCAGACTTGTTGCTGAATTGCAAAAACGAGTTCAAGGAACGCCTTTACAATCAAAGTTACAAATTTTAGTTGGAGATGTACTGAAGACTGAGCTACCTTTTTTTGATATCTGTGTGGCAAATATACCGTATCAGATATCATCACCTTTAGTATTCAAATTACTGCTACATAGGCCTTTCTGTAGATGCGCTATACTTATGTTTCAACTAGAATTTGCTCAAAGACTTGTAGCTAAACCTGGTGATAAGCTATATTGTCGTCTTTCAGTAAATACCCAACTGTTGGCAAGAGTCCATATGCTAATGAAGGTAACATATCCTTTAAAATGTGTGATTATTAGAATTTACATTTTTTATTGTATTACAGGTTGGCAAAAATAATTTCCGGCCCCCACCAAAAGTGGAGTCTGCTGTTGTTAGGATAGAACCTATAAACCCACCCCCACCCATTCCTTATACGGAGTGGGACGGTCTTACTAGAATTGCCTTTACTAGGAAGAATAAAACATTGGGCAGTGCTTTCAGACAAACGGCTGTTGTGGCGATGTTGGAAAAAAACTACAAACTACACTGTAGCTTAAATAACAAGGTATAATTGAAATTACCTGAACACTCTCTTCTTAAAAACACATTTCTCTACTTTACTGATAGCTAAATTTTCCTATGTTAATATTCCAAATTACAACCTTTTGATATACAGTAATGGACAAAAGTATATAGACAAATTAATATTGTGCTGTATTTCTTTTTTAACTTGTTTTATTAATACACCAACCTGTATGCATAATTCGTTATAGCATTATACTCACTTATACATAAATAAATTCATTAGACTCCCTTCAATAAAGAATTAATTGAAAAAAACTGGAACTATGAAGGACAAAAATATATAGACAAAGCAAAATAATTATAGAAAAAAGAAGCAAAGTTCATTGAATTATAGAAAACCAACCATGTTTGTGTTAATATTTTCCAACCATGTTTGTGTTAATATTTTCCAACCATGTTTGTGTTAATATTTTGTAGCATAACCATTATTATCAATCACCGCCTGGCATTGTCTCGGCATAGATTGTAGAAGTTTCTTGATATAAGATTCATCAATCTGTCTCCACTTTTGCTCTAAAGCAACAAAAAGTTCATCTTTGTTTCAATAATTTTTATCTCACATTTGCTTATCTAAGTATTCCCATAGAATTTCAATGGGGTTTATGTCGGGAGACTGTGAAGGCCTTTTGAGAACTGGTATTTTTTCATCCAGAAAGAATTTCTCTGCCAGATTTCAAGTGTGCTTCAGGTCATTATTTTGCTGGAAGATTGATCTTAAGGGCATATTGTCTTTCATATAGGGTAACATGACATGCTTTAGTATGTCTGTGTATACAAACTTATCCATAATGCCATCTATTCTATGTAAAGGTCCCATCCCAAACCCCGAAAAGCATCCCTAAACCATAACAGACCCGCCTCCGTGTTTGACAGTGGGCAAAGTCTACTTGGGGTTCAATCTTTGTCCACTAGGACGTCTAACGTAATGAACACCATCTGATCCAAACATACTGAACTTGGATTCGTCACTGAAACATACCCTCTTCCAGTCACAGATGCTCCAATCAAGATCCAACCGTGCAAATTGTAATCGGTCTTTACGGTTTTTCCTCGAGATTAGCGGCTTCTTACTCGGGCGACGTGCAAATAACTTCAAATCATTTAATCTTCTACTTATAGTTTTCGTAGAAACACTGACAATTCCTTTTGTCTCGATTTCGGCTTTTATTTGTCTTGGGGTTTTAAACGGATCTTTGGACGAAATTACTTTTATTAATCTAACTGATCTAGCATTTAGTTTTCTAGGCCGACCACTTCTCTTAGAGGCTTCCAAGATACCTTTTTGTTTATATTTGTTCAATATTGCCCAAACTGCTTTACGCTTCAGCCGCAAATTTTTGGCAATGTCAACTTGACGTTGACCATCTTTGTATAACTCAATGATCTTAGTTTTCACATTGAAAGAAATTTCTGGACCACGCGGCATGATGTTAAAATCACTCGACTTATTCCACAATACTTGATGAACACAAACTAATCCTCTTCTGACACGAAACTGTACTAAACTAATGTTGAAAAGAATTTGTCTACATATTTTTGTCCCTCATAAAAAAGTGCTTATTATCAGACTTGTATTGTGTTCATTGCAGATAATGTAAAAACAAGGAATTTAGTTTTTCTACTAATAATGCATTTGTTTATGGAGCAATGAAGTATGAATTCGTTTTCTAAAGGTATTTTTAGGTAGATATTCATATTTGTCTATATACTTTTGTCCATTACTGTATATGATTTATTAGTTTTTACTTTTTCAGGAGGTGCCTAAACATTTTAACATGAAAGAGATGTTAGAAAAGGTACTTACCAGTATAAATGCTGATCAAAAGAGGGCAAGAACTATGGATATAGATGATTTTATTGTGTGAGTAAGAACAAAAAGAAATTAGGAATTTTTTGCATAATGTGTAACATTTGCAAATATTCGTCATTATTTGAGACGGCTCATTCCTAATTCATAATGTTTATAATATTTTTACTGGATTAATGTCGATTCAGTAAAAAAGATTAGAAAAGAAACAAAGTGAAAACAAAACACTATTCACAGATATTTAGGCATGGTGATATTATAACAAAAACATCATTTTTATTATTTAAAGTTTACTTTATTACTTCCACACTAATTTGTTACTACACTTGCAAATTTATGACTATGTTCACTGGACTATTGAGACTCCTCTGTCGACTCTACTCTACTGCCCCCTCTCGGCACGCGTATATTATATTCTTGAAGGGTGACAAATGCTTGCGGCGTCCGTAATTCCGGTTGCCTAAGTGTCGATGTACATCTTATGCACATCATTACTAAAAGTTGTAGTTACGAGGGCGTCACAGTATGTTTGGTTGAGTTTTAAACAAAATTAAGGTTAAGCAATAATAAAATTCTTTATTTAAAGTACAATCATTTTTTACAGGATTCTACATGCTTTCAACCAGGAAGGCATACATTTCTCATAATATACATTTAATATAATTAAGTTTGTTATGTACATAGTATGACAATAAAGGATGTATTTTAAAACGAATATCTTTGGGTTATGTGTTGAACACAATAAATAAAAATAATTAAAAAATATAATACTCTGGAAGTTAGGTAACCAAATCAGTGTACATATGGGAATTATATGTATAATTGCCCATAAAATTATTAGACAATTGCACTGTGTGGCTTTTACTTTTGCTTCAAGTCTTCTCTAATTTGTTTGGATAAACTTCTGGCAGTTAGACTAGAAATCACCTTGCCTGTAGCCTGAAAAGAAAAAGATTTATTCTCTTGTGTATATTTCACATATCGTCGGGTTACTGTAAGAACCAGATAACTCAAAAAACTAAGTTTATAATAGGTAATTTTAATTTACATGTTTGGCAACATTTAAATCAGGTCGTAAAATGGGGATAACGGTGACGTGGAAATTGTTTTCGCAGTAAGCTGACGATATATTGAAATCAGCATTTCATAATTACACAAACATATAAATTCTGAGATAATAAATGCGCAAATTTAAAAAAATATATTTATCTACATGTCACGTTTTTGTTATGAACTTTCATTTTATCTTAAATAGTATTGCAACCGGAAAATTATCTTTACCACTGGAATGACATATTTTCCATAATTCTTATTACAGCAACGAACTATTTATATCTTGCTTTCAAAAATATATTGAGGGTGTTACTCTCAGTCAAACCTAAAATTCCGAACTTAATGCCGTAATATTGTAACCTCACTTATACCATCTGAGTTTCTGACTGAAGTGAGTAAAATAACCTTTATTCTCTGACGTTGATAGTTTGAGATTAAATGTAGGGTCACCTTCTATCGGTATCCGGAATAAAAATGAAATCCGATTGACTGATCCCTTCGGTGCGAAATACAGAAAAAAAAACATGAATCAATCTATTTAAAAATGTTTTTTTGTGTAGAGAATACCCTAATCGGAAAACGAACTTTGAGAACTGTCAACTATTCGTTATCTGAATATTTCGCGAAGTATTGAATACTTACTTCATTGCTTTCAAACAGCTTTCTCAAGTCCTTGACTGAGACATTGATCTCCTCATCTGTGATATAACCATCCTTTCGACCTCGTTCCTGCGAAACATCTCGAGATCTCGACATCCGATCTAGGATATTATGAACGATCTGCTTTTTCGAGAGTTCATCAATGTCTGGATCAGGCGTATGTACGAAACGTGTTTTTATTTCTATTTCATTTTTAGCGATTGTGTCATTTAAACAACTTTCTGATCTGGTAGAAGACAACTTCGGCGAGCCTGGAGAACTTTTGTTGGAGAATACATCCTCCTCCGAACTGTAACTTTTTTTACGTAAACTTTCCCGCTCCTTGTTGGTTAAAGCGAAACTTCTGACGTTCGGATCTTGGTATATTTTAGATACTATAGTGTTATCTTTTCTTGGCGATGTTTTCTCACATTCGTCGTTGCCGAGCAAGTCTTCACTGGAACTATAAATGTGTTGTCTTTGTCCCTTTTCTAAATTCTGTTGGACTCTTCTAAGTCCTCTAAATTGTTCGTTCTTTCTAACTACGTTTGAACTCAATAAATCATCATCGTAGCTTAAGAGTTTTCTTCTGGGAAATCCATCATCTGAGTTGTAACAAAGTTGATTGCCATCGTATCTGCCATAGTTCACTGTTTCTACAGGTAGATGATCCCTACTTGATAGTGCAAATTTTCGAACATGTGGATCTTGATATATCTTTGAAATTAAGGTGTTATCTTTTTTCCGACCGAGAATTCTTGGAGGATTATTGAAAGAATCCTCGGACAGTAAGTCTGTCTCACTTTTGTGCCTTCTCAAACTGGTTATTTCAAGCGGTGACTTCAGCGATCTAGAAGGTGCTGCAGAGTTCAGCTTTAGGTACTTTGGCCGTTCTGGCATATCTTTTTTGACAACTTCTATCTCAGACTCACTAGCACTAGCGTTGTCAATGGTGCCGTTTCGTACTTTGGGAGTTACAGATACCTCAGAGTTTGCGATGTTGTAGCAATTGACTACGCTCAAATCGCTGTCACTGGTCATTTCTAGCTCTGTTTTGGGTTCTGGAGATAGAATAGGTACTGATTTTAGCGAGGCATTGGGTGTTGGAGTGCCAGCGTCGGTACTTGAAAATACATCTTCGATTATCATGCTCTTTTCCTGCTCTTCGGTTTCCCGTTCTTTAGTTGGAGTCCAGATGAAATCGTTAACCTATCAAAATATTAGGATCAGTCTAGCTAGAGAAACATTGAGATACTGTAGACTAAACTTTTATGACCACAGGCGCGAATTTCGGAAAAAGCATGACATTCAGATGTGTGTAATGACCATAATTTCTCCTTCCGATTTTCAAAAGTACGATACCGTAAACCGGGGCTACTTTGCTCCTATGGGTGTTACTTTGCCCCTTGACCGAAAAGAGTTTATTCGTACTTTTATTATTAGAAGAGATAGGTATGCAACCAAACAAACTGCAAAATATTGAAGGTTACCTCCCTGGAAAAGACTCCCGCCTAAACCATCATTCCACCAGCATTAGTAAACAAACAGACTGAGGCTGAATCGGTAGCAAAAAAAGCTGTAGAAATTTGAACGTGGAAATTTGTTGTGTGCAGTGGATATTTTCATTTTATCTGGCAAGTGAGTATTTTTGTACTAGTTTAATATCATTTTAGAATATGTTGTTAATAAATTTACCCTTCATAAACGATAAAATAGTAAGATAATATTTTTCTTGTTGAGACAGGCAAAATTTCAATTATTTGGGGTTACTTTGCTCCGGAGCAAAGTAACCCCACTAAATTCCTTTATAGTTTCTGTAGTATGCGGTATATCATTTTTGGACTGCTTTATGATTTTCATATGATCCCTTTCATTACAGGCATGCCTAGAAAATACAAAAGACGAGTGGGATCGAGGAGGTATGCAGATTATACAGCCGAAACTTTGCAAATGTGTTTGGCTGAAATCAGAAGTGGTGACATATCACACAGAAAAGCGGAACAAAAGTATAAAATTCCAAGAAGAACAATTTTAAATAAACTCAAAGGTAACCATTGCAAAAAACCAGGAAAGCAGCCTATATTCACGTCTCAAGAAGAACACCAATTTGTCGAATGCATCGTAGCGCTGGGAGAATATGGGTTCCCTATCAACTCAAGGGAATTGAGACACATCATCAAAAATTATTTAAGTCGCTGCGGAAGGGAAGTGAAAACCTTTCACGATAATTTATCAGGACAAGATTGGACAAATGCCTTTATAATTAGACATCCTGAAATTTCAATACGTTTTGCAGAAAATATCAAACGTACACGAGCTGCAGTGGATGAACCGTTATTAAGAAGCTTTTTCGAAAACCTGGCTGGTGAGTTGAAGGACGTTCCTCCATCAAACGTTTGGAACTTCGATGAAACCAACCTCACAGACGACCCAGGCAAAAAAAAAGTCCTGGTTAAGAAAGGAACCAAGTATCCAGAAATTATTAGAAATGCATCAAAAACATCTATCTCCATCATGTTCTGTGGTAACGCCGCTGGAGAACTGTTGCCTCCATATGTAGTTTACAGGGCACATAAGATGTGGACTACCTGGGCAGAAAACGGCCCAAAAGGGTGCCGTTATAATGCAAGTAGCTCTGGGTGGTTTGATGCTAATATATTCACAGATTGGCTTGAATGTCAGATGATACCTAGACTTAAAAAGATCGAAGGAAAAAAAGTTCTACTGTGTGAAAACTTATCCTCTCACATAACAATACATTCTCTCGATCTGTGTCGCAAAAACGAAATACACTTAATTTGTCTTCCACCCAACAGTACCCATCTGACACAGCCACTTGACGTGGCATTTTTTCGACCCTTAAAAATTGCATGGCGTCAAGTTTTATCAGATTGGAAAAACAGTGAAGAAGGTGTTCGAAATACAAATATCCAGAAACAATTCTTTCCTCCATTGTTATTAAAGCTGATGGAAATTATTACGCCATATGCTGAGGCTAACTTAAAAGCTGGCTTCCGAAAGTGCGGTATATTTCCCTTGAATATCGAAGAAGTCCTAAGCCGTATCCCTAGGAGTACTTGCAATCCGGATGTAGTTCAATCAGCGTTTCTAGAATCTCTTGAAGCGAAACGGACAGCGATAACCAACACTACAACCAAGCGTAGAAAAAAGATAAACGTTCCTGCTGGAAAAAGCGTTAGCGCCGATGAATCCATAATTACTGAAGAGACCTCGTTAGACGAGCTTACTGCTTCTTTTTCCAGACAGGATGAAGATGTAGTATTTGATGACAACTCTTCGGACGATGTCAACTTTGAAGAGTTGGACAAAGATCAACAGATAGAAAAGGAATTTATGAGTTTTATAGAAGGTCAAAAAAATGAATTTCATTTTGCGAACGTGATCCGAGAAGTGGGTCGTTTCGTAGTATTCTCCTATATGGGACAATTATTCCCAGGGGAAATTGTAGCTTTTGATGACGAAAAAGTTACTATAAACGCGATGGAAAAGTCCCTTAAGATGTGGAAATGGCCTTCAAGACGCGACGAACTAACGTACCCTTGGTCTGACGTTCTAGGCGGCATTGCTACACCCAAGAAAATTTCCAAAAGAGGAACCTTCTCTGTTCCTGAGTTAACACCACTTTTTGATCTATGTTAAAATTATTTCTTATGTTTCTATTTGTTTTGTATGATTTATTTTGAGTTGTCCATACAAATAAAGAATATTATTCCGTAAGTTCGATTTTTTTTAATAACATATATTTGGAAGAAAATATGAAGAAAATTGCTTCATAGTTATGTTTCTTGGAGAAAAGTTGACAAATCAGCCACGTAGCTTTGCTCCACCTATATGGGTGAATGCATTATAACATATTTTTTTAAATGGAGCAAAGTAATCCCAAGCTATGATATACTTTGCTCCACTTTTCAACTAAAAAAAAATATGTATTGTTGACAATCTAAAATGCAAATTCCAACAAATATTCATTCCATTAGGTATAATCTGTGAGTACTGAACGAATAATGGGTTTTAGTTAAATTTCATGATTTGTTTTTATAGTAATCCTAAAATAGTACGTAAAATTGGAGCAATGTAACCCCGTTTTACGGTATCGGAAATCGGTTTTTCTTTAATACGGAGTGATCAAAAAATCCCGGAACATCAAGATATTTGGGAATATTTACGCAAAATAAGGTACAATAGTAGCAGTTCGGGATTTTCCCCGTGGCTATTCAGTGGTGACCTTGAGTTTGACTTTAATCATGACCCTGAAGGTCAGGGCACCCTAGACTTCTGACTCTGAAAACGGATTGAACGAAAAATTGTATGTTTAATGTATGTATGACCTTGGCGGAAATGATTTTGACCTTGAACGTTCGTGGTCAAGGTCAGGCTGAAATAAAATTTTACGCTGTATCCATTTCAAGAGTTACAAGTTTAGGGTACCATTCAAGAAATGTCTAGTCCTTGATTAGTCAAGGTCAAGGTCAAGGTCAGTGAATCGCCTGGGATTTCGAAGCCCCTTCTGTCTTTCGGTCTTTATTTTTGTTTTATGTTTAGAAACATCCTTAAAATCTTGTCAAACCAATGTTTTTCACGATGACCTTGACAAGGAAGACGAAAGTCAACATAACTATGTCCCAAGGTTAAATGTAGAATTTCCCATTATATTTATTTCTGAGCTGAGCTATCAGAGAAAACTGTCTTGGCATTGATTTTACCCTCAAGGCCAAGGTAAATGTTAGTTTCAATGCCAGAGAAAATTGAAGCTTCTGATATCCTTGGGTCCTTATTTTCGCCATATCTTTAAAAATATCTCTGAAAACTTTTCTAGCGAAGGTTTTTTACGTTGACTTTGACCAAGACGATCAAGGTCAATATAATGCTTACCCGAGGTCACATGTGATCATAACATTTTCCGCTATGTCAGTTTAGGTCAAAAGTATAGGGTCATATTAAAAAAGTTGTATTGACCTTGTTTAATCCTTCAAGGTCATGCTCAACGTCAAATTCAAGTTCGCTAGTGAATAACCAGGGAACAATATTAAACCAAAACTATTTTACCAATACTATATCCCTTGAGTATTCGCGAATATCTTGACGTTCTAGGATGCATAGTAATAGATATTAGCTTCACGTGATGCGTATACGGTGAGGTTCAAATTTGACTGATGTAATGTGTACGAGAGAGAAGCGTGCAATATGTATGTTAGAAAGAGTGCACCGATGGCATCCGTGACCTCGTATTCGGGTTGCGAGGCAACGAGGTGCTTCTATCTCTTTCTAACACACGTACTGCACGCTTCTCTCTCGTACACATTACGACGTCAGAGGTATTTGGTTTTCGTTGTACAAAACAAGTCATTTAGATCTGCAGAGACGGATTAGCCTAACACAACTTTTGTAATTTTTAAACAGCTCAGCTACGAGATTTCTGGAAAGCTTGTTCTTTACACTGAAAAATGTGTTTCTTCTTTGACATTAATATAACGAACGTTTTTGTTCAGTAAGTTTTATTAATTTTAGTATGGAATCGGTCTAGCGGTGTCACCATTTTGAAAATTCAGCAGTTCTGATAGTACATTTGTAATCATTGACCAGAAAAAACCCAGGCATATACATTTTCAGATTACTCAACCAAGTTTTAGGCCTTATCGATTTGTATTGAAATAAAACTGTTTTTCTCAAAAACGGTTCATTTTATCGAAATTGAGATCGCGAATTTTTCAGGTAAGTACAATATTGCTTTGAACCACTATGGTGTAAAAAAATCAGCGGGTCATGCGTCCCTGGAAATCTAAATGAAAATTATTTTCCATGTACACCATCACCTCCAAACTGGTTAGTACTCTGTAGTATTATACAGAGCGTTCGACAAATAGATGGAGATATTTTAGAGGGTGATTCCTTGTTCAAAAATATGAACATTTTTTCGATAATCATGGCTATGAAAATGCAGAGTTTTCAAGACAAATTAAAAAAAAATGTCTTATTAATATCTTAAAAAATACTATTTAATCGATTCTGTTGAAATTTGGTAATATCATCTGTTGTAGCTTGTTGTGCTAATGTAGGCCGAAATAGATTAAAATTATTAGGTCCAGTGGCGTCCCGGGAGGCGCCTTAGCGAATATTATTGGCAAAAAATGTACGTCACTGCCTTTTTTGTAACTTTAGTATTTGTTTTTGCGTGAGAAAGCCCCGGCGTCGGACTCAAAGATAGCGTCCTTCTTTTTTTTTCTTTATCCCTTTTCGTTCGAAAATTTCGATTTTTTTGAATTCCTCGACTACGCGCTACTTTCCCATTTTTTCGGTTTTTTTCCGGGTTCGTGAAACGTGCGGAAGGAAAACGATACCGTTTCGGAAACTAGAAACTTGGCGCTTCACGGGGGAGTGACAGCCGGCGCGGTGAGAGAAAGAAACCAGATCGAAATCGGCCGGTAAAGTCGAAAAATTGGTAGATTTTCGTGCTGTTCGACGTTCACTTTCGATCTCCTCCGAAGATAAAGGAGCTGCGAACCTGACGATTTTTGCATGAGAAAGCCCGGACATCGGACTCAAAGATAGCGTCTTTTTTTTTCTTTATCCATTTTTGTTCAGAAATTTCGATTTTTTAAAATTGCTCGACTATATGATTCTTTTCGATGCGTGAAAAAGTCACTTTGTTTTCCGGCTCTGTCCTCGCCTATTACTACTATACGTAAGCGAGTAAAAATTATATAGCTATCGAAAAATAACGATAATGAGCTGAGGAAATGAAATTCACTGGCCACCTCGCTCCCCTGACTTAAATCCAATAGATTTTTATTGATGAGGGCACCTTAAGATGATGGTTTACGCTACTCTCATAGAAACAATAGAAGAATTAAAAAATAAAATCGAAAATGCGTGTGAAGAAATTTTTTTAGCAAAAATTAATGAACCAATTTGTCCAGTGGAATGCAACAAGTGGTTTTTATTTTTTTCTCGAAAACGAAGTGAGATACGAAAAAATTCAAGAGGCAAAGAAGTTGTATTTTTAGATGCTCAATCAAACAACAAATATTAAATTTACAAAAAAGGCAGTGGCGTACATTTTTAGCCAATAATAAATTTCAGTAGAATCGAGTATATATTTTTTAAGATATTAAAAAAAAATTATCACCATGTATCTTGATAATTCTGCATTTCGGGACCCGTGTTTATAGGAACTTTTTTCATATTTTTTAACAAGGAATTACCGTCTAAAATATCTCCGTCTATTATTCGAAAACACTGTATATACAGGTTATTTAAGAAAAACGACTGCAGGATTTTTTTCATACAAAATAAGAAATATGGAACTTTTCAGTCTACGGTATCTCGTTCGATGATTTTGTATTGATGCAATATAACATAATTGTGTTAGAAAACCAACTCAAAAATGGACATATGGAACACGGTTGTTTAGTCTTAGTCCAGAGATCTCATGACGCAATGATATAAAATGGACATGATATGTTTGAAGCGTAATAATATAGCAAATGACAAGAATGTTTAACAAAAGCTTTGAGTATTGTTAGTATTGCGTTGATATGGCATCACATTGTACAAGTTATATTTCCACCATTAGACCTCAGGGTACAAAAATATCTAATAGGTACGTTATAGTTTTAATAGTATGTATGCATTTAGTTGAAACACTGATGATAATGCTGTTATAAAAGTTTGAAGCGTTCACAAAACTTACCAGTTTTCACGTAAGCCATTATATCTATTTCGAAACAAAGATATTGAGATATTCATTTTTATGTTTATTCAAACAATATCTTAACAATACTCAACTGGGTGCTAACAACAACTAAAAACTATATACAAAATGGCTCTGGACAGCTATCCGAGGTAGAATTGCGTACGTAGAACGTCACAATGATTTCTGGTTTTCTGGGAAATTAAGCAAGGGGTTCTTAACGAAATTCTTGCTCGAGTTTTTGGATGTGTACAAGCTTCTTGGCAGGCTAGAATAAATCGACGCTTCCTCTAGTTGGTTTATCCTCTTGCTCAAACTTACCTCTGGTGAGTCCACTCGGCCCCCGCTCGGCGTGGCGGCCAATTTCGCGTAATAGTCTGGACCAAATCTAGAAGAAACAGTAATATCAATACGGGCATATCTTTTACATGACGTTTATTTTTGCAAAAAATGAGCAACTTTTTATGGCAAAGCCTTAAGCTGAACAAGTTCTTTAGGTTCCGAACAAAAAAGGCCAATGGTCTCCATGGAATGATTAGGTAAAAAAACGACGCGTCAGTATATACCTCAGGCGTTGTCATGTAGGTAAATATCTGTTTGTTCACAAATCGGATTTGAAAAACTAGAATTGCACACTCTTATATACAGGGCGCTCCACGAGGAAATGAACAGGTGGATTGGTAGGTAGTAAGAACCGAGACCTTTGGAGGTTATCACTGCTGGGGGAGGCAACAGTTCAATGTTTCCAAAACACAGAAGTGTACCGTGACTTACAAGAAGCTCCCTACCGAGCATTCGGTTCTGATGGATGGCCGAGCTCTACCAAAGAGCCGTTCATTTCGGCTGAACGTAGTCCAGCACGGGTATAATGTAAAAAACCTATAAAACGTCAAAAAAAAACGTATAAGATCTCAACTTGCAGACTAGGCAGTTTTTAGGGCGCAAACAGTCATTCCACGTTTGCTCACTAGGATCGTTGTGAACGTCCATCTATGGAGGAATCACTCAACTAAACTACGCATTATTGGTTGCATAGTTTTGTGAGGCTGATCTGGATGATTATGCGTATTGGTCTGCATGTGTATAAAATCAGTGATATTTGCTGTGTTTGAAAATCGTTACTGAGTAAGCTGAATACGACGGGTTATTTATATGTTGTGCTTTCTGAAGAGAGGTTATGTTCAAAGTTATTATTAGTTAGCATGTATATGGCTTGTACTTCGACAGTGCACAGTGAATATAATTATTTTATTTAATTTGTATATGTAATTTCCAGAATGGATAAGAAAAAGTGGATGCGCAACTAATTTCTAGCTTTGAGTCTCAGTTAAGTGTATTTGAGACAAGAACCCAATGCAATCATCAACACATACAACTTACAGCTTAGACCTCCAGTAATGCCATCTCAGAAGCAGATTTTACATCACATCAGAGCCAAATATTGATAACAAGCCTCGTGACGTTTAGGCAACACGTACAACTAAGTTAACATCTTGTAGAAAAACCTACATAATGTCAAAAAAACAGCATAATATCAAAAAATCGGCATAATGTCACTTTTCAAGATACGAGATCACCAAGGACTTGATCAAGCACGAACACATCTCGTCAATAGAGGCATCTGCTGAGAAAATGCTTGTTGTTTTTTTTAGGGCCAGTAGTAGTATTATAGTATTATACAGGGTGCGGCAGAGAGGATGGACGGTTTTAAAAAAATCATAAAATAGTTAATTTTTACTCGAAAACAAATTTATTGATGGAATCAGGTTCACAAGGAAATAGCATTTGAGACAGTCAAGTGTGGAAAATCACATCAGGCATGTGGTGGCCGAAATCATTGATGCAGTGCTGGAGGCGTTCTTGGAAGTTCGCGTAGACTCTCTCCAACATCGCTCTCTCAACTTGGGCGACTTCCACGCGAATTTCGCCCTTCAATTCGTCCAGAGTTCGGGGCTTGTGGCTTGTGAAAGTGAGCTTCGTCACTCATAAACAAAATGAGGTTCTCATTTTGATCGATCAGTGCTTCCATCTCACGTGCGAAGTTCATTCGTTGTGCATAATCTCCGGGCTGTAACTGTTGCACAATGGCCAATTTGTAGGGGTGAAAGCGGAGTTCCATATGCAAAATTCGCCTTACCGAACGATCACCAAGGCGAAGTGCAGCAGCATGTTTCCGGGCAGATCGAGTCGGACTGCGAAGAAAGACCTGTCGAACGCGTTCAACATTTTCAGGAGTTCGAACTGTTCGCGGCGCTCCTCTTGGTCTTCTGTTGATCAGTTCACCACGCCTGCGAAGTGATTCAACCCAACGAAGGATGGTGTTTCGAGAGGGAACAGCTCTATTCCGATGAATGTTGAAGTGGCGACGAAACTCACGCTGTACGACGATGACTGACTCATTATTTCGGACGAAACAATCATAGGCGAAAACGTGCTCCATCTTCCAAGGCTCCATAATGACAACTGGTAAAATAATGCTAATGGATATCACGCACCCTCCCCACCTCTCTCGTAGACGGAGGCGGAGAGTACTACTCATCCCAAAAACGTCCGTCCTCTCTGCCGCACCCTGTATCATAGTACTCTTCTCCACATAACCGCCCTACTCTGTACAAGGCTGCTTCAGTATAAATTTGAAGGTTCTGTTTTCTTTCGTATACTTTTCAGGTCAAACATTGCTCATATTTTGCAGTTTTTCAAATATTATTTCCAGAAAGCTATCAACTTTGAAGAAATGTCAATAAGAACCTTTTTCGTTGTATGACCCAAAAACCGTCCAGAGCGAAAAAAGAACATTTTTTGGGTTTTGTTTGGCCGAATAACATGCATATTCGTTAAAAAGAGTCCATTTTGAAAATGATTATGCAAAAAACAGAATTGAATATTTTCCGAGCAGATGCGACGATACTAACTGTTTCTTGTCTATGCTAGCATCGATATCTCTACCCACAATACGGACTAAATTTACCAGATACTAATATACGTATAATAATATTAGATGAAAATAGCCTTGGTTTGCGGAATAATTGTAAAGTCTGGTATTATTCAAGCAAGTTGTTCAAGGGGGAATTCAAAACATGGACGCATAAAATGGGTACCCCAATTTTTGTGGGAAAACTTTTATTTGACATCAAAGAATGAGAAAAAGAAAACATGTTTTTTGGGATTCAATCGAAAATGTTAGTAGGAACGAAAAAACTCTAAAACTCTTCATATAAGATTTTTAGGTACACGTAAAAAGATCCGATTAATAGCAGAAAAGTTATGGCCGAAAACTGAGGCAAACTGCAGGTTTTGGCACTTGTTGGTAATGCGACGATGATTTCTTGCAGATATTTGAAATATTTCAAATTCGTAGGATTCGTACTTCAAAATAACCATAACAAAATTGGAGTAGATTGGTCAAGTCGTGTTTGAGAGTTTCTAATTGTTTATCCCAAATCACCTATTTTTCGGACATCACTACTAGTTTATTGAGCAATATACAGCGTTAGATCAAAGGGCATTTTATATAATACAGGACGCCATTTTTGATATACGCACTTCAGTAGATGGCGCCGTAGTAGTTGCTTAAAGCACATGCGTCCAATTCATGATGGAGCGCTACGACGAGATTTCGATCGAAATAATGTGCCCAGTGTCAACACCATTCGTCAGTGGGTCCGTAAATTTGAACAAACAGGTGAAGTTGAAGATTTGGCAAGGTCGGGTCGTGTACGAACTGTTCGTACTCCGGAAAACATCGAGAGAGTTCGTGACAGTGTAGTGGAGCGCCCTGAGACGTCTACCAGACATCGTTCTCAAGAACTGGTTATTCGTCGCACGTCATTATGCACTATTTTGAAAAAAGACTTGCATTTGCGGCCATACAAAATTCAGTTAACCCAAGAACTATAGCCTAGTGAGCATGAAAGTCGCCGACAATACAGTCATGTAATATTGCAGTTTAATACCCAAAATAACGATTATTACCGACAACTGATAATACGAGCGATGAAGCCCAGTTCGATATGAACGGATTTGTTAATAAGCAGAATTATCATATCTGGGCATTAGAGAACCCCCGTGTCATCCATCAACGACCACTACATCCTCGTCGAGTCACAGTTTCGTGCGGTGTTTGGTATGGAGGTGTCATTTGGATCTTACTTCTTTAAATACGTTGCAGGCTCTTACTGTCGCTGACGAGCGGTACCGTGGTATGGTGCAAAATTTTCTGGCTCCTCAATCCAACAATTTAACCTGCAAAACATGTGGTTCTAGCAGGACGGAGCAACTTGTCACACAGCTCCCTAGCAATGAATATTTTACGAACAAAATTTCCGGGACGTTTATTTCCTCGATTTGGTGATGTCAGCTGGCGACCAAGGTCACCGGATTTAATGGCTCCTGACTTTTTTATGGGGAAAATGGAAAATGTAATCAAGAGGGCTCATTTGTCTGATATTATTTTTACATACATAATTTCCAAGTTTCAATAAAATATTATGATAAAAAAAATGGACGTATTTTATTTCATTTCACAAATATTCAAGATACAAACGAGTCAGTTACATATCGACCACCCTGTACTTAAGTGAACATATTCAGCTATCTCCGATCTTATTTGTCTTTTGAATGGACTTTTTTGACATTTTCAATATTTGAAGATTTTGAAATTTTGTATACTTCTATAGGTCCCACAGCCGTAAGGAAGCTGTGGGAAGTATTTAGTCAATCTACTTGACGCCAATTCTTCACTTACAAATATAATTGGCATTGTACTTGTAAAATTCTGTTATATCTATTTAACTGTATATCTTATCTCGATAAGATATAATATAGTGCTCGATAACTATGCAAGACATTTACTTAAAACAATATAGAAAATTTTCTGAAAGCAAGATGGAAAACTGAAAGATCCTTTAATGACAGTAATGCTTTCTTCTAGGATCACTAATACAAAATTGGTTTCGTATAAAAAGAGAACATGGTCGACCGTTAAAAAATTCGATGTTTGCTTAAATGAATTTTAAAAAGTTTTTCATGCTTGTGATGTGAACAATATTCGGATCTCAGGCCAATTACCTTATTATGCTTTCTATCAAAAATACTCGAAAAAGCTGTATACTCGCAACTAGTGCAGTTTTTCGAACAAAATCAATTATTTCCTCTACATCAGTCAGGTTTCAGAGCTGGTTACAGCACTACTTCGTCTTTATTACATCTTACTGATTCCATCATTCACAATTTAGATAATCACATCAAAACCGTCTTGGTACTGTTAGATTTCTCGAAAGCCTTTGATATGGTCAATCATCAGATACTACTGAGTAAGTTATCTCATTATGGAATGTCAGATATAGTTCTAAAGTTCTTTGAGTCATACTTGCTAAATCGTCAACAAACAGTGAAAACTGATCAGGGAATTTCTTCCTCTGAACCAGTTCCTAAGGGAGTTCCACAGGGGTCAGTATTAGGTCCCTTACTATATCTGACTTATACGATCGATCTGCAAGACTGTTTAGTCCACTGTAGTATCCAAACTTATGCAGATGATACTCAGTTAGCGTTTGGTTTCGATCCATCAAAGGTTGATGAAGCTTCTTTTAAAGTTAATTTAGATTTGGCTAACATCAGTGATTACTGTAACAAACACTGCTTGAAGATCAATCCTAATAAAACTACTGCAATGTTGTACTGTTCGAAGAAGTCCTACCGTGAAATGAAGCAGAGGATTTGTGTTGTTTTGGATGAGACACTCATCCCTTTTGTGGATTATGACAAGAATCTCGGTGTTACCCTTGACTTAAATATGAGATTCGATCGGCATGTCTCTTTCTTATCTAGAGTAACGTATATGCGTTTGAAACTCCTCTATTCTAATCGATTCATTCTGAATTTTAAAACTCGAAAAAAGCTCGCTGAAAGTCTTGTGTTGTCTGTCATTTCTTACTCTCTTGTTCTGTATTACCCATGTTTAGACTACGTCCACAAAAGGAAACTCCAGAAAATTCAGAACAGCTGTTGTAGGTTTATTTTTGGATTGCGCAAGTTTAGTCGCGTCTCAGATAAAATCAAAGAACTCAACTGGTTGCGAATCGATAAGTTATTTTTATATCTTTTGACCGTCTTCACGCATAAAGTTCTATTATCTAACAGACCAGCTTACCTCGCTAGCAAATTAGTTCACCGTGGTAGTTTTGTTACCAGAGCTCTCAGATTTAATGCTGATTTTAACATGCCTCCTCACAATACCTCGGTATTTGAAAGAAGTTACACCTATAATGCTGTCAAGCATTACAATGCAGTCAACAGTAGCTATCGATCCAAACAGGTTGCTTCTTTTAAGAAATTAATGAAAAGTCAGCTGCTGGAGTCCATTTAGTTCAGGTTTTCTTGTGTTCATGTGCTTTTTTTTTGTTTGACTATTTTCTACTATTTTTGTTTCAAATTTAAAACTCTTACAATACTATCTGCATTTTTCTCGTGCAGTCAATGTTGTCATTCTTATGAACTGTATCTTTTTTTGGTATGTTATTATTTTGTTTATGTGTTTAAGTATTTTTTTTCCTGTTGTGAGGTTGGGTGGTTAAACTTCGCCTCACTGCAGCTAATAAAGGCATTATTATTATTAATATTATGTTCGTGTATTTGTAAATTTCTGAAATTCATAATATTCTATTTCTGATCATATGTGGCTACAAGCGTGGATTCCATGACAGCCTCTATCCTCTGTTATTTTCCTTTTATAGATTAAATTGCAAATCATTCATGTTAAGTACCTACTTATACATATTTTGAAATGTGGTGGAGATATAACATTGAGTTACAATTTTTTACGTTTTTGCTTCAGATTTAGTCCGATTTATTTTAAAAATTGGTGAAGGCGTATTTTAAGATGTCTAACAAGAATAGAAAAAACATAAGCAAATTTCCTAGTCCCTACGATATTGAAGGGTGCAAAAAGCCTTCCCGGTAGTTGATAGTATGATAGGGTCAATCACATAAATATGCAGTTTTCGAGACAATATGATGATAGATACGTACTTACATATATTCAGTGGTTGCTTAAAAATAATAATTTGTTAGTAAAAGCAAAACTACTTGCCTGTGTTCGCCTGCACGAAAGCTATCTTCACAAATAGCATCGAAGAGTGTTTTTGGCATGTTTCAGTAATCTATAATCCACAGTACACATTCGATAACGGATTACCTTCGCGAAACAGACTCTGTTATCTTATCAATCCGTGTATAATTATATAAATCAAGTGTTTGCTCGATGGTATTAAAATACCGTGATGATTTTTTGATTTGCAGATAACGAACCATTATCCTGTGACCGTTTTGCTATTAAAATGTTGCAATTGATACAAGGTGGCGTAAAATAAACGTTATGGTTTGAATTATTTATTAAACGTCCATCTTGTAGGAAAAATATCGATCCAAGACTTGGATAGACCCAGTACCAACAACAAGTTATCTCGTTCTAAATATACCGAAAAAATGATAGTATTGAATTTTCGTAGTGTTGAAAAACGATGTACAATACTGACGTTAACTGGCTTTCAAAATCAGATAATACATTTATTATTATCTATTTTTTGATAAAAGCTGTGGTAAAATATTTAAGTATCTGGATTTAACGATATGATAGTACAGCACACACTTTAAGAGATTTATTTGACAGTGGAAAGCGTTTACGAGTATAGCCACACTCAGGTAGAAAAATGCGATACTTCAACGGTTTAATCAAGTGATTTGTTAAGAATGTTTTTAAGGACCACATCTTTTAATTTAATAGATTGGAATGCACTCGGGTACAGTATATTCAGTAAATCAAAGCAATTACGTGACAACGTCAAATAATGACAGTGACGCACATGGTTGCCACATTAAAACTTCTAGAACCTAGGACGTTTTACGAAATCTAGCGTATGTTTTGTAAACGCTGAAAATTAAAAAACTCACTTTGGTTATACATGTCATATATCACATCACGAATTGCTGCTTGATTGGATGAAGTCAATACAGTGACAGTTTTCTTGTGAGGGCGGTTTTATTTAGGGGATTCAGGTACTTTACCAGCTTTGTATTGAGAAGATAACCTATTTTCTGCTGACAAACTTATTTTCAATGCATCAGCGATACGCTGTTAAGAAAATACGTAGATGAATAAATAAATAACTTATATTTACTGTCTTACGGACTGCAAAGGAAATAATGGAGCTCCATGAACTCGTTCGGTGTCAAAAAATTTCGTCAAAGAAATGACGAATTCGTTTGTTTCCGACCTAGAGGTTTTGCCATTTCAGCAAAATGCTTAAAAGGACACCTCAAAGTTTTGAAATAAACTATCTTTATAAAATAACAATGCAAATATTGAGGCAAAAAGAACGAAAATAAATCACAAATAAACAACAACATACGTACCAATTTAGGATCTATCGTGCATTAAGGTTGGCATTCAAATTTACTAAATATGACGTAACTGCTTTGGTTTAGTGTAATGACTATACTTTTTTGAAAAAATGTGTATACTAGCAAGCCCAGAAACTTTGCCTATGTGCAGAACAATAACGCGGAATCTCAAGCATAACGCTCGAAATCTAGTTATGGAAAATACTGTAGAAAAGCACGAGTAAGAATAAATATAATGCATAATTTTTCATGGATATAGAATAGACTAATTTATTGACTATGTTTTGTCCAGTTTTTTTCTTGTCGTTTGTTGTTGCGTCTTAAACGAGCAGATGTTCTGTTTTGCCATCTCAAGGCCAAACTGTTGTGTCTTATATTATTTTCTTACAGGACAAACAACATAGTTCCCTATAGATCTTGAGGTTGTAATTTTTGCGTTTGAGATACAAAACAATTTAGTTGAAGATTGCATAATGAAAGGATCGCGCAAGGTGAAAGTAACCTCAGAATTAAATATTTCAATGGGGTTCCGAAGATTGTTACTTTAGACGCATAACTGAACCCAATAACAGACCAAATTGTCATGAGAGACTTAAGCTAAGGTGCTCCTACCAGAACGTTCGTGGTCTCAATTCTAAGACGGTGTCATTCTTCAATGCAGTCAGTGACTACGAATTTGATTTAATTTGCTTGACTGAGACGTGGCTGTCTGTGAATGTGAGTGATAGTGAATTATTTCCGGCTGAATACTCTCAGATGTGATCATGACTTTATTCGATCTGGCCTAGTTTCCGGCGGAGGAGTCCTGATAGCCATAAAACGCGATTTCCATGCAATTAGAATTGACGCTAGTGCTTTGAGTCGAAACTTTCCGTCGATTGATACTGTATGTATTAGGCTTATTATTAACCATGAGCATTTTGTTATCTTTTCTATTTATATTCCGCCTTCAATTAATTTGAACATGTTTGGTCAGTACCTTGAAGCTTTGGAAGTATTTAACAATGCATTCAGTAATTGTAAAATAATTGCTGCTGGTGACTTTAATATCGCATCATTCAACGGTGACGTTAATGATCAGAAGTCTCAATTAATGAGCAACTTTATTTCGTTTTTAGATTTAACTAATTTTAATAAAATTCCAAATAATAATGGTCGAATACTGGATTTGATTTTAGGAAATATCGAAGTAGAAGTCCTCAGAGATAATACACCTTCTGTTAAAGAGGACGTTCATCATCCTGCACTGATCATGGAATTCATTACATCCGGATCTCCAACGAAATTCCCATTTGCTAATTCTCCACGGTTTAACTTTCGCAAAGCTAACTTTCCTGAAATGTACACAGCCTTGCAAGATGTTAATTGGACGGAGGTGATCAGTGCAGTTAATGTTGATGTCGCTTGTACCGCCTTGTATTCAGTTATCAATAACATCTTTGAGGTCCATGTCCCTAAATGTAAGAATAAAATGTTTTCGTATCCCCCTTGGTTCACACGTGAAATTATATTTAATATCAAGAAGAAGGACATAGCAAGAAGGAACTGGAAACGTGACGGTACTAAGTTTTCTTATGATCAGTTCAGTAATTTTAGGAAGCTCATTAAGAACCAGATCAGTGTTGCCTACTCCGCTTACGTCCAATCGGTTGAGGATGTCATTGTCAATGATCCTAGTAAATTCTGGTCATTTGCCCAGATCAAAAAACAGCAATCTAGAATCCCTCCAAGGATGACGCTTAACGGCAATGTCTGCGATACGCCTCAGGATATAGTGGACAGTTTTGCTAGCTTCTTTTCAACAGTTTTTATCCCGTCTGGTCCACTAGGGTCATCTCCTCCAACAAATAATTCTACCGATATCATTTCTTTAAAAAATATAAGTGAAGAAAACGTAATTAGGGCTTCGAAAAGATTAAAGAACAAAATGACGTCTGGATGTGATGGTATTCCAAGTTTTTTCGTTAAAGATTGCATTCATATACTAGCGAAACCGCTGGCTTCCATATTCAATCTAATTCTAAAATCAGAGACATATCCAAATATCTGGAAGACCTCTAAAATATGTCCTATTCACAAAAGTGGAGATATCTCTGATATTTCCAACTATCGCCAAATAGCGATCCTGTGCAATTTCAGCAAGTTGTTTGAGATCATCGCTTATGAAACGGTTTACTGCTCGGTCAGAGGTGCAGTCTCTATTAATCAGCATGGGTTTATGAGAGGCAGATCCACGGTCACCAACTTGGCTCTGATTACTCAGTACATTTCTGAAGTACTGGACGGTCAGGGACAAGTTGATGTCATCTACACAGATATTCGGAAGGCGTTTGATCAAGATGATCATTATTCACTTCTGGATAAGCTTAAAACATGTCTGATGCAATGCTGTCGCTCATGAATTCATATTTGATGGATAGAAGGTTATTTGTCGAATATGGTGGTCATAGGTCGAGTTACTACCGGACCACGTCCGGGGTACCTCAAGGGTCAAATCTAGGTCCATTATTGTTTTTGATATTTATCAATGACTTGTCTTTTGAACTGAAGTGTTTCCATTTGTTTTTCGCTGATGACCTTAAAATCTGCACGTCAGTCAAGACAGTCGAGGATTGCGTCATGTTGCAAGATGACTTAGCTCTAATTTCGTCATGGTGTTCACGAAACTGTCTCAGTCTGAATGTTTCGAAATGTAAAGTTATGACTTATACAAGAAAAGTTAACTATTTAATTTATGATAATTATAACATCAATGGTCAGGTTATAGACAGATGCACCTATTATAGAGACCTTGGAGTCATTTTTGATACCAAGCTAACGTTTACTGAGCATATACTCAATATCTCGTCGGCTGCCACTCGACTACTTGGTTTCTGTATCAGAAACTGGAAGGGTTTCTCCAATGTTGATACATTAATGACTTTATTTTTTACTTTTGTCAGGAGCAAGTTGGAGTATGCGACTCTGATCTGGTCTCCTATATACCAAAATTCTGTCGTGATCCTTGAGGCCATTCAACGTAAAGCTTTAAAGTATTTTCACCTTAAATGCACAGGTTCTTATCCAGAAAGAGGTTGTGACCATAGTGCCCTATTAGAGTTTTTCAATTTGGATTCACTGTCAAAAAGACGAAACATATTTGCTTGGCGTTTTTGTATGGCCTCATTCACAATAAAATTGACTGTCAAAATTTACTTGAAAAAATATGTTTCTGCGTTCCAAGGCTAGGGAGTCGACAACAAACGGCATTCTATTGTCAAGCTGGCCGTACAAATGTTATGACAAAATCGCCAATTAATCTCATGTGCTGCGTCATGAACAGTGTTACTGAATCGTGTGATATTTACAGTGACAGTTGTGCATCGATTATTAACTGCTATAGATCATCCAATCTTATTTAGAATGTGTGATACTATAGATTTAAGTCCAAGAACTATGTATCTTTAATTGTTCTTTTTTTCAGCGTTTCATGTAATTGGGTTTCACCTGTTGGAAATAAATAAATAAATAAATAAATAATAAATAATAATTAACCAGTGCGTTGCGACAACAGTTCTTAGCGTTTTGGTGTTTTTGGGGTGATAGACGAGGGTGGCGTATCGACGATATTAAGCGGTGATCTTTTGGTTTTTTTTCCACTTCCTCTCTCGAGTCTGGATCGGGGCGTTTCGGCATCGGCGCGGTTTTTACGGTTTTTTCCGGGTTCGCGAAAAATTTTAACGGAAAGCGATACCGCCTCGGAAACTAGAAACTCGGCACTTTACGAGCGACTACGAACCGCCGAGGTACGAGTACGAAGAGCGTTTTGAAACTGCTGTTAAAGTCGAAAAAAGTGTAGAACCTAAATATTGTTGCGTGAGAAGGCCCAGACATCGGACATTTGGATAGCGTCTTTCTTCTTTTTCGTTCAAAAGTTTCGATTTTTTATAATTCCTGGACTGCTACTGTTCGATACATGACAAAGTCTTCATGTTTCCGGTTTTGTCCTGGCCTATTGCTACTACATGTATATATGCAAGATAAAAATTATATAGCGATTGAAAAATAAACATTTTGAGCCTGGGTATCGAGCCTGACTGTTAGAATTCCCGTCAGATTTCGAAAAAGCAAACTTTTAGGGCCTTAAAGATACTGATGACAAGCCATTTTTCGGCATACTGTGCCTTCTTTGATACAGATCAGACGAAATTCTTCTGATTAACCCGATATACAACCTCTTAACCGATCGCATTTTTTAAACTCGGCAGATTTCAAAATTCCAAGTTATGCAGTTATATTTTGAGTTTGACAGATGCACCATCCCCTATTATGGTTTTATCCCGAGATTCGGGATTCCTGTTAGGCGCGGTATTGTAGGTATGATAATAATACAAAAGCAAGCGCGCGCTAGTGGAACGTAAAACACGTGTCATTTTCGGCTTTTTGACGATCGCTTAATCCAATATTGGATCATACCGAATAACATTGTCCTTTTTGGATGCGAAAATAAACATTTTCAAATATATTTCGAACTTTAAAAATGTCTAAAACTACCGGGCTATGATGGGGCGTTGCAATGGAATTGAATACATTTTGACGTATGTATTTAGAAGTTGGGTCATCATCAGAACAGTCATCAGTTTAAAGACGTGTGTTTATGGTAGACATATGATTGTAAGCCCTATTTATTATTATTATTATGATAATTGAGAAGAGCAGAGTACACAGTACTATAAGCTCATGCTATGTGGTACGCGATCGAAAGCCCTAGAAAAATCTAAGAAGATTATATCAACAGGAGTCTTTGTGTCCAGATACTGAGTCCAATCGTTGAGAGAGTGGAGAAGGTTGGTCATTATTGATCGACCAGGGAGAAATCCATGCTGATTCTTAGGGATAAGGTCATTTTCGAAAGCAAATGACAGGAGCTTATCTAATATGATTCTTTCAGCTATTTTGGCGGCGATAGGAACGAGACTTATCGGTCGATAATTTTTAGCGGATGATTTGTCGCCCTTTTTGAATACAGGGGTAACAGAAGCACTAAGCCAGCATGAGGGTAGGGTATGAGATCTAAAAGACGATGTGAATATCAAGCTTAATGGTAGGGCCAGTGCTGAAGCGCAGTTTTTAAGTACAGCAGCCGTCATCCCATCTTTACCAGGGGAGGAAGAGGTCTTCAGATTTCGCAGGTGCATTAATACATCTTCAGGCAGGAACTCAACTTCGCAAAGGCTGTTGGGAAACCTATGGCAGATAGTGGTCGGTAGAAGGTCTCCATTAGGCTCATCGACGAAGTCATCACTAAAGGACTCTGCCAGTAAGTTGGCAGATTCGGTGGCATCCATGTGGAGATGACCGTCAGCGTCGCGGATCTGAGGTGATGAAACTTTGGAATTCAGGTTTGTTCTTAGATACCGAAACAGCTTCTTCTTATTTTTGGAGGTAACGAATTTTCGTTCATAAGCATGTTTGGCATTATGTAACGTTCTAGATAGAAGGTTAGAAAAGGATCGATGAGACACGTAATCTTGTGAATGGCCACTCCTCCTAAACCGTTGCCACAAAGATCTCTTGTGACGAAGCATCCTCGATATGTTAGAGTTGATCCAGGGCTTTGAGGGGTCACAGTATACCTTCTTTTCAACAGAATTGTCAGCCGTTTCGCTTAGGACTCGTTGAGCGAAAGTGTCCCACATATCTTGGGTGCTACGGTTGTTAAGCAAAGCAGGCCAGTTGACTTCAGACAGGGCTTGGTTAAGAGCATCGTGGTTTACAATTTTGATGGTTTTAAACTTATCGGTTGTAGAACGACTATTTATATTGAACTGGAGGTAAGATAAAAGTGAACAGTGGTCAGACTTGCCAAAAGGTGACAAATAATCTAAATTAGAAACAAAGTCGGCGTCGTTAACGAATATCAAATCCAGAGCCCTAGGCGTCGGTCCTTCCCTGAATCTCGTTGGACGATCAACAAGTTGAGATATGCTAGAGTTGAGTAGCAAGTCGATGTAAGCAGCAGAAGAAGAATTGCATTCAGGAATGGTTTACATAGGCCAGCTAATGTCACGTAGATTGACGTCACCAGTTATGAAAAGGTTGGTGTTTTTATTTAAGAGATCTGAAATGAGACTGCACAGGTGTGTGTCTCCCAAACAGGGCCGTGGCCGATATATGCAGCCTATCGTGAAGCTGAAATTTGGGCACCTCAATTCCAAAAATAGATTGTCAATGCCATCGAAAGGACTGAAAGAGGGAGATACCGAGAAAGCCGACGCGATTTCCGTGCGAACATAAATGCATACTCCACCAAAACCAGGAGTGCGTGGTGAATCCATTCTGTATAAATAGTATCCAGGCAAATTGATGGAAGAGTCGGACACGTTGGAATGGAGCCATGTTTCAGTAAGGCAAACGAACGTTGGATTATTGTCTCGAACAAATGCTTGGAGTTCAAGTAGCTTAGAAAAGAGAGATTGTATATTAGTGTAACAAACCGTCCAGTTTGCCACATAATTTATCAGTTTTTTGAAGGTGTGATCTCCTGGGTAGCTGTGTGTACTATAGAAGGTTTACCACGAACGTATTTTATAGTAATATTACTTTCGCCTGTTGTTTGACAACGTCTAAGCTCTTCGCGAAGGTGTTGTAGTTCTTGCATTTGACCTCTGGTTTTGTCGTCAGAGATTTTTACGTGACGAAGCGTGGGGTGGCTAAGGATGGAGTTTTTCTTCCGCAAAATATTGCTGACGATAATAGGTGAGGAAAACACAACTCTAATTAAACGATTGCTTGAAGTTGTTCTGCCAAGGCGAGTGATGCTGAGTCGGTGATTTTCGGCAGATGGTTCAATATGCCTAATTATCTCTGATACTATGTTTATGTCATCGTTCCCTTTAGCTATGCCCTTCAGAATGATATTGTGGGAACGTCTAAATAACTCCATTGTCTCAGCCTGGGAGCTTGGGGCAATAGGGGTAGAAGAAGCGCCGTTGCCTGAGTGCATCGTCTCCATAGATCTTGCAAGTCTCGATTCAATATTAGCAATGTTAGAAGACAGCTCTGTTTGAGTAACCTGGATATTTTGTATGTTGGTTTCGCATGCCGCTATTAAGTCATCATGCCGAGAGATCGAGTCCGAATGTTGCTGTAGCAAGTTTCTACAATAAGCAACACCAGTTCTGAGTTGAGATTGAGAGTTCTTAATATCCTTTATGTCACTGGCCATAGTTGATAATTGGTTAAGTATAAGGGTGAGAGTGTCGGTAGGGGTAGACTGATCTGGTTGTAAAGTAGCAGTGGTTTCTGAACGAGCACCGCATGTGGAAGAGGTTAATCCGCTTCGGGTAACTCGTCCCTGTTTACAACAGGCTGGGCAAGACCATCGTTCTTTTCCGTCCGACAGTTCTTCGTTGTTATCACTGTATTTTTCTACATTATCTCCATCTTCAGGATCTTTCATGTTTTTATTCTTCTTTCGTACAGTCTGACTCATGTTCCCTTATTCCAGCGGCTATTTCCGGATTACCCTATACACTCTGTAGACTAGTTTCTTAATTTGATTTGACACTATTGACGAAATGTCCAAATGACAAAATGGAATATATGGTAAAATGGCTGAAGATTACTCCCACGGCTCTGGAAACTATCACCAACAGGTCCACGGACGTACCTCTTCCTGCTCTTAACTTGAACACCTCTGGTTTTAAATATTTTTGGCTTTTCTCCGATATTTTGAGGTATTTACAGTGAATACTAATTTAGTAGTCTACTTTTAACATTACATATGTACTTATTATTTAGTGCGATAATTTTACATGTCCGTTAATATAGATCCATCCTAAAGAGACCAGAAATCTACGATATCGCATATAGCTTTGTGCTTATAGCAGTCTAGTCTGGTATATTAAAAAATGACAGCCTCATACTCGCTTGTCGTTTTTGGTTGCTGGACGTCCTTTTTTGAAACGGGAATGCCTTCCTCTGGCAGTTCTGGGCCATGCTGGTTTTGCATGATGCCATCTTAAAATTTGGAATGATGACTTCGCGCAATCTCAACATGTTACGGGATTTTCAGACTATTATAGTAACATACTGTATAGGAATGTTATAATGAAATGAAAAAAAAAGACAGATAACATGTGGTTTTATAGGCCAGAGAAGCATGGGGTCTCAAATTATTTTATGTGATTTTCACTTAAATAAAAGATATATCATCCACAGAAAATTCGGGAATTAGGATAGCTTTTTGAATTGGCAGTTTGCATTTGTTGCTGCCATAGTGTGGCTTCTCCTACCTCCAACAATAACAACTTCGACCGTTCGGGTGGATTATAGGATATAGTCCAGTGGAATTAACGTCGCCAGTTTGTTTGCTAAACACCTTGAATAGGAGAAGTTAATGTCATGTTAATGTATACAATCTGGTGAAATTAGAATAGCATTGGAATAGTGAATGTCGGAGGATGGAATAAATGATATTCAGAAACTGCCAGAGATGTTTTCTTCAGCGCCATTGACATCAGTAACACAGTCTTTTTGTATACCTCCCCGAATTTCTTTGATCCTGATAGCAAATTGCTTCTCGTCCGAATTCGGCACTTCTACAATGAAAGCCTGATGATTGGATGTGTAGGTTTCGACTTTTCGAGATTTTATATCAGTATCGCAGAAATGAATAAAGGTATTACCACTGGAGCAAATTACTTTTTCCATACCTCCTCGTTTTTGTGATCCTGATAACAAATTTCTCCTTATAAAAATTCCGCACTGCTACGATAAAAGCCTGATGATTGGATGTATAGATTTCAAGTTTCCAAGATTATGTATCAGGATTGCAGAAACGGCAAGAGATCTCGCCACTAATACCATTGCCATGAGCAGCAAAGTACCGTCACCGTACTCCTTCGCGTTTATGAGATCCTGCTAACAAATTGCTCCTTTTGTATTAGGATTGCAGAAACGACAAGAGGTGTTCCCACCGGCGCCGGCGCCTGGGTCGTAATATCAGGAACAAAGTATTTTCAATACCTTCTCGCGTTTCTGCGACCCTGATAGTAAATTGCGCCTCCCCGATGTCTGGATGTGCGATTTTTGTCTTTTAAAGATTTTGCATCAAGACGACGAGCGGTGTTTCGGCCAAAGTCATCAATATCAGGGACAGAGTACTTTCTACAGGCCTCCTCGGGTTTCTTGTACAAATCCGACGCGTGTGCAATGAACGTCTGATGGCTGGATGTGCAAATTTCGACTTTTCTAGAGTTTGTATTAGGATCGCAGAAATATACTAAGTGACATATAAATCCGAACACCCAGTTTAAATGGTTTTATTTTAATAAAAGTTGGTGAATGTATTTATCTTACCGTAAATAACAAGTGAAAAAATGTTCAGCCTTATCAGTTGGACATTCCGGTTTTTATACTTCTTTTTTTAATTCACTAACTCTCTAAAAATGAATATTTCAGCCGCAGTAAAGAATCAACGTTGGCGGATTTTGGTTCTTGACATCCTTTACGATCGGTTACGATGCCTAGAGTACGGAGACCTGTACGATTTCGTCAACTTAGTGAGTTTGATAGGGGCCGTATAGTGGGACTTCGGGAAGCTGGACTTTATTTTCGGGCAATTGCAGTTAGAGTGCAAATAAGTGTAGACACTGTGGTTAGGTGTTGTCAGGCATGGCTTCGAGAATGCCGTACGCAAAGAGCAAGGGGCACTGGACGCCGTCGTAGAACAACAGACCGTGAAGATCGCCGCCTAAGATTATTGGCCTTAAGGGACCGTTTCTCCACTACCAGGTCCATTGCAAATGAATGGTTTGCAGAACACGGAAGACCTATTGGCATGCGAAGTATTTACCGACGAATGAGAAGTTTTGGCTTGTTTTCATACCGGCCACACTGGGTCCTCCCTTTAACTCGAGATCACCGACGTAATCGCCTTGAGTGGTGCAGACAACGGTCACTCTGGGATCAGGAATGGAACAGTATTGTCTTTAGTGACGAGTCTCGATTTTCGATGAAAGGAGGAATCCACAGTTTTTTGTTGAAAGACATGTTCATCATACTGTTGGAGTTATGGTTTGGGTTGCTATAGCTTATGGTTCCAGGTCACCTTTAATCTTCATCAGAGGTAACATGAATGCGCAGCGTTATATCCACGAAGTTCTAGAACCCCATCTTTTACCCTATCTTGACACCCTGGCAAATCCAACTTTCCAACAAGATAATGCCCGACCACATGTTGCGAGAGTCACAATAGACTTCTTTAAACATAATGATGTCACATTGTTACCATGGCCACCAAGATCTCCCGACTTATCCCCAATTGAGCACGTGTGGGATATGATGGGTAGGAGATTGCTCAATTTGCAACGTCCTCCTCTGACTCTAGAAGCACTTCGAGAGGAGTTGGTGGTTGCCTGGAATGAGATACCACAGGAGGACATTGACCACCTGATCAGAAGCATGCCTAGGCGCGTTAGAGAATGCGTAGCACATCAGGGTGCATCCACACATTATTAAAGGTCAAAGGGCTTTAAAGCAGTGCAATCATTTTGAAATGTTTATTATTTACTTATTATGCTTCATTAAGTATTTATACAAAATTTTATTAAAATAAAACCATTTAGACTGGGTGTTCGGATTTATATGTCACTTAGTATAATTGAAGTTATCGCCAGTAGGCAGTGTCATTGATATCAGAAACGGAGTATATTTGCGTACATCTTCATAAGTACGAGTTGTTGAATGGTACGATAAAAACCTGATGATTAGATGTACAGATTTCAACTTTTCAAGATTATGTATAAGGATTGCAGAAACCGCGATAGGTGTCATCACTAATACCATTGACCATTGCCACCAGCAGCAAAGCACCATTACCGTACTCCTTCGCGTTTATGATATCCTGATAACAAATTGCTCCTTCTGTATTAGGATTGCAGAAACGACAAGACGTGTTCGCGTCGACGCCTGTGTCGTAATATCAGGAACGAAGTACTTTCAATACCTTCTCGCGTTTTCTGCAGTCCTGATCGTAAATTGCGCCTCTCCAATGTCTGGATGTGCGGTTTTTGGGTTTTTAAGATTTTGCATCAAGACGACGAGAGGTGTTTCGGCTAATGTCACCAATATCAGAAACAGAGAAATTTTTCCTTTCAAAAACCTGACACTTGCGCAATGAACGTCTGATGGATGGATTTCGACTTTTCTAGAGTTTGTACTAGGATAGCAGAAATGATAAAAGTTCTTCTCGCCATTAGACAGTATATTTGCGTACCTCTTTACCAGTGCGAGTTGTTGATTGGTAGGGTAGACTAAATGCTATAGTTTGCTGGAATACACTTTGCAAGTTTATTTGCAAACACCTCGAACAGGAGTAGTCAATGTCATCGAGTGGATTGAAGGAAATACTCTGGCAAGTTTATTTGGGAAACAGCTTGAATGGGAGGATTAATGGAAACAGTCGAGTGAAATTAATTTGACAAGTTTATTCTGGCAAAGATCTCTAATGGGAATAGTTGAACAAAAATAGTCCAGTGAAATTAATTTTGCATTTTTTTTCAAACATAAGAAAATCTTTTGTTGTTAGTTAGGGCTCGATTTGTCTGATTGATCTTTATGTAGGCGGATAAGTCTTTCCTCATTACTGTCATTTTAGATGGTATACCTGAAGAAATGTATGTACCTCATCCCTTTAAACTCACACACTTAAATATACGCTATCCCATCAATATTGAAAATATATCTCCACCTAACCATGCGTGAAATACCTTCTAAAATTTCCTAAAATACAAATCTATAGATAGTGCAATTATTACGGAATAAAAAATACGTCAATCGATAACGGTGAATATTAACATTTTTATACTTACAGTGAGCTGATGGTACTTGAAGAGTGTTTCATTCGCTTTTCGATGTTTTCTGGAGAATACGGATTATTCTTCATCTCAATAGCATGTTTCCATTTTTCCTTTTCTCTTCTACTGTAGCTACCTGAAATCACAATATTTTGAGTCAAAAGCACTTGCCGCACTGATGATCCTTAATACAGACAAAACATTGCTGAGACTGACTGCGGGGATTTATGATTTGTTAAAGTTTGTAATATATAGCGTACCTGAGAATACCACGAAATCTTCCTTTGAGTCATCCCCAGGATCTTGAACTCCATTTTCTTTCATATTATCTGTTTGGTCCGTGCCATTTTGTTGTGATGTGTTGGTCTGTTGCTTTGACTTTTGCAATGAAGCTCTGCCAAAAAACAATGTAAAATGTAGAATACAAGGCAGAAAAACTTGATGCAACAACAGTTTGAAATCCTAAATGTACGATAGTTAATAAATGCATGACGAAATAATATAAACATGAAAAAGTCCTACCTTGCTGGTGGTGTAGGTACTGGAGACTTCATAATGGTTCTTGGAAGTGAACCATATTTCTCTGTATACTCTGCTACTTTCTCAGTATTACTGTATACTGACATAATCGACGCGTCTTCAACGTCTGCAAACATGAATGAAACTGAAGGTAATATATGTTTACCTAATGCATGTTAATATTAAATAGAATCTAGATTACTTAATAAGGTTCTCACGCTTTCAGCATCTGCATAAGAGAGGTCACTGTTTGGAGAAATGAAAACTTTGAATAGAAAGCAAAATTAGAATATTTAAAGTAAATACGTTATAAATACACTATACCGCTACTGATAGCCTTAAAGTTTGAAAAAATTCTTGCGTGTCTGCAATTTTGAGCACAATCTGTCGCTTAGAAAAACAGTCACTAAAGTTTTTGGAAAATACCACGTTCTCAAGGAGCCTCTTCCTATGTTTACCACTTGAGCGAGTGCATACTGGGTATGGTAGCTGGACGCTTCCTGGCTAAAATGAGATTCTAGAGTTTTGACCCTGGAAACGGATATAGTGGAAAATTTCACGCTCAGATGTGACCTTATATGAAAAGTATTTTGACCTTGATCATCCCTTATCAGGGTTGTGACTGAAAGTAAAATTGTTCCCAGTATTTGTTTCTGCAATACAAAGTAGCATGCAGAAAAATGCCTAGGCCTTGAATTGACTCTCAAAGTCAAGGTAAAGGTCCAGGTGACTAGTGAAAATCGAGGATCGTCTAAGTCTGTCGACTTTATGTTCTTATTTTTGCTTTATCTTCAGGAGCCTCCATTAAATCTTCTTTACAACGAAAACTTCCGAAGCGATGATCTTGACCAGGACGTTTAAGGTCAAAATAACTTTCACCTAAGGTCATATACGAACGTAAAATATTCTCTCTATCCATTTCCGAGATCAAAAGTGTATGATTTTATTGACAAAAAATCGCCTTGACCTTGAGTTGCCCCGAAAGATCACTGTCAAGGTCAGTTTCAAGGTTACTACTGAAAATCCAGAGCAAAATCTAAGTCTATGTCGACTTTAGGCCCTTATTTTGGAATATATTCAGTAAGCTTCCTAAAATCTTCTTTACGGTGACCTTGGACGAAACCGTTAAGGTTAAACTCTTTTTCATCCAAGGTCATACTTGGACGGATATTTTCCACATCTGGTGCAAAGGTGTAAAGTAGCATTCAAGAAGATTGTCCTGACCTTGATTTGACGGTCAAATATATGGTTAAGGGTAGTTTCAAGGTCAGAAAAATTGAAGCATATATTATATTTGAGTCCTTAATGATTTATCTTTAGAAAGATTTCTGAAATAATTTGAAACGATGATCTTGACCAGGACGTTATATACTAAGTGACATATAAATCCGAACACCCAGTTTAAATGGTTTTATTTTAATAAAAGTTGGTGAATGTATTTATCTTACTGTAAATAACAAGTGAAAAAATGTTCAGCCTTATCAGTTGGACATTCCGGTTTTTATACTGTTTTTTTTTAATTCACTAACGCTCTAAAAATGAATATTTCAGCCGCAGTAAAGAATCAACGTTGGCGGATTTTGGTTCTTGACATCCTTTACGATCGGTTACGATGCCTAGAGTACGGAGACCTGTACGATTTCGTCAACTTAGCGAGTTTGATAGGGGCCGTATAGTGGGACTTCGGGAAGCTGGACTTTCTTTTCGGGTGAAAGGAGGAATCCACAGTTTTTTGTTCAAAGACATGTTCATCACACTGTTGGAGTTATGGTTTGGGGTGCTATAGCTTATGGTTCCAGGTCACCTTTAATCTTCAGCAGAGGTAACATGAACGCGCAGCGTTATATCCACGAAGTTCTAGAACCCCATCTTTTACCCTATCTTGACACCCTGGCAGATCCAACTTTCCAACAAGATAATGCCCGACCACATGTTGCAAGAGTCACAATAGACTTCTTTCAACATAATGATGTCACATTGTTACCATGACCACCAAGATCTCCCGACTTATCCCCAATTGAACACGTGTGGGATATGATGGGTAGGAGATTGCTCAATTTGCAACGTCCTCCTCAGACTCTAGAAGCACTTCGAGAGGAGCTGGTGGTTGCCTGGAATGAGACACCACAGGAGGACATTGACCACCTGATGAGAAGCATGCCTAGGCGCGTTGGAGAATGCGTAGCACATCAGGGTGCATCCACACATTATTAAAGGTCAAAAGGCTTTAAAGCAGTGCAATCATTTTGAAATTTTTATCATTTACTTATTATGCTTCATTAAGTACTTATACAAAATTTTATTAAAATAAAACCATTTAAACTGGGTGTTCGGATTTATATGTCACTTAGTAGATCAAAATGACACAAGGTCATATATCTGAACCTAAAATGTTCACTATCCATTTCCGAAATCAAAAGTATAGGGTCCCATTGAAGAAATCATCTTGACCTTTATTTGACCCTCAAGATTACAGTAAAGGTCAGTTTCAAGGTCACCATAGAAAATCCAGGGAAAAATGCACGTCTCTGGCGACGTTAGGGGTTAAGTTTTGACTTATCTTTGGAAAATTCCCTGAAATCTTTACAGCGACCTTGTACAGAACCTTTAAGGTTTTCACTCAAGGATATATCTGGACTGAAAATCCAGAGCAAAATCTAAGCCTCTGTCGACTTCAGGTTCTTATTTTGAAATATATTCAGTAAGTTTCTTAAAATCTTCTTTAGGGCGACCTTGGACGTAACCTTTGAGTCAACCTCTTTTTCCTCCAAGATAATACTTGGATGGAAATTTTTCGCATCCATTTCTGGGATGAATGGTGGAAGATAGCAGTCCAGAAGATCGTCTTGACCTTAATTTGACTGTCAAATATACAGTTAAGGGTGGTTTCAAGGTCACCAGCGAATAGCCAGAGAAAAATTGAAGTCTGTATTATACTCGAGTCCTTATTGCTTTATCTTTAGAAATATTTCTGAAATAATTTGAAACGATGATCTTGATCAAGACGTTGTAAGTTAAAATGACATTGACACAAGGTCATATATACAGTAAAATGTTTGCTCTATCCGTTTCCGAGATCAAAAATATACGATCTGATTGAAAAAATCAGCTTGACCTTGATTTGACCCTCAAGATTACAGTAAAGGTAAGTTTCAAGGTCACTAGTGAAAATCCACGTACAAATCCGAGTCTCTGTCGACGTTAGGCTTTTATGTTTGCCTTATCTTCAGATAATTCCCTGAAATCTACCTTACAGCGACCTTGAACAGAACCGTTAAGGTCAAATTTGTTTTCACTCAAAGCCACATCTGGACGAAACCTTTCCGCATCCGTTTCTGGGGTCAAAGGTAAAGGGTGATATTCAAGAGGATTATCTTGACCTTGCTTTGACCGTCAAGTATACAGTTAAGATCAATTGCAAGGTCAACAGCGAATAGTCAAAAAAAATAGAGCATCCTTTGTTTTTGAGTCAGTATTGCTTTATCCTTAGGAATATGTCTGAGATCGTTTAAAACGACGATCCGGAATGAAGATTATGGGATAAAAATCGTCTTGACCTTGATATGACCTTTAATGACATGCTCAAGTTCACTGGATAGGTTAGGAAAAATCCTAGGCCAGGAGTACTTTCTGTTTTCTATAATTCTTGAATATTCTTAAATATTTTTTGTTATACTGAAGCAGCGCCGTAGGCATAAGCCTAAATACCGGCGCACCGCGGCTGCTAAGGAGAGTCAAAAGAAACTTTTTTAATCCGATTTTTGAGCTAGGAAAAGCCCTTTCAGCTACATTGTTTGACAATCTCGATACCCTAGCGACAAAGAAGCAGTCGTAGCAGCCAGCTCTGGATGTACGAAGTCTTTTACGAGACTTCTGATTCACCCACACAAAGGGGCAGTTATATTTTTTCTTATGAGTTAGAAAATGGTAATATTTTGACGATTTTTCTAAGAAAAAACTAATCTACTCTTAACTTACTGTCGTCGTCCACAGTGATGTCGGCTCTGGCGATGTGCCTGTTTGGGGTGTGTGTCCCGCTGGCGCTGCCGTCTACCTCTTTGACCCCGGAATCTCCGGAAGATTCCTCATCAGAATCACCGTTTACCAGGACGTTTTTCCCGCCAATCACCGTCTTCGATTCTATCAGCAGGCTGGTTCGACCTGGTACTGACTCTGCCTCACCGTAATCGGAACCTGCGTCCGACAGGTCGGACGTTTCGTCTATTTCTTTGTCGCCGATCAGTACCTGATTGCAAAAGTAGTTACTTTCAATTTGTTGTCTGTTTTATAGCCGCTTTACACAATCAAATAAATTCATGAATAAATTGTAAGAAAAATTGATGAATTTCTCCAAGGTAATAGGTAGCAAAATTACATGATCAAATTTATTCAAGTCAAGCATACCAACACATACAGTAACTTCCTACATTACCAACCTGATAATGAACCTAATCAATAAAAAGATGACGGTATACTGACATACTGATTGTTTCTGTTGAAATATTTATTTGTTTGTTTCAGATTTATTTAGCATTAATGCTACAATGTCCATAATATCCATATTACACAGTATATCACAAAATATAGCATGTCTTCAAGACTACATATTTTCATACAAAATTTCACTACTATGAATTCTGGTTTTCTATGAGATATTTTTTCAATTTCCCTTTGAACATTTTCAAACTGACACACAGCTTTATATCATTACTTAATTTATTAAATTCGTACAATCCCTTTTGAAATACTGACTTGCTCGTTATATTGCTACTGCAGTTTTGTAAATGAAAGTCTATACTTTAGTAGAATAATTATGGCACTCATTGTTCAATACAATAAAATTTTCTAAGTGATTTGGTAGAAGATGATTTTTTAACTTGAATATGAAAATGAAAACCATGTAGGCTATGAAATTTTTGATATTTAACCATTGTACGTATAGTTCTTTCAGCATAAAATTTATTCTAGTATATTTATTTTTATTTAAGATGATTCTCATAGCTTTATTTTGTAATATTTGTAATTTTGAAAATACATTTTCATTTGCAGTGAACAAAACAGTCGAACAATATAACAAATGAGGAAGAATGATAGTGTTGTACACAATTTTTTTAGAATAAACGCTTAGGCTATGCGAAATTCTATAAAAGTAATTTATTTTCTTGGATATTTTTGAAATAATATATTCACAGTTCCTTTAAATGATTCGATTGACACAATTTTTTCATGATCAATTGTAAGATTTATCGTATTTTGATCTAAAGATTATCCTATTAGCATATATTTTGTTTTGTTTGTGTTTAGTTTAAGTTTATTTACATTTAACCAATTTATTACGTTTTTCATATCATTATTTAACAGCTCTACTTCAGTTTTAATGTCTTTATTTGATATATATATATATATACGTATATATATATATATATATATATATATATATATATATATATATATATATATATATATATATATAGGTGAAAAAAGGGTATAGGTGACAAAATTCAAGCAAAGAGGACTCTTTATTCTTTATTAATCTCTAGCTTTCAATGGATTTTGCCATCTTCATCAGGAGCTGTAATAACACAGAAGAAATAGCAACTATTGTGCAAAATGCCGTATTATGAGATATCTAAGACTTACGAAGTGCTAGCAAATTACTAATATGTATATGTCATGACATGTGAAAAATTATGAAAAAGAGGAGAAACACAGCTAGGACTTTTGTAGAATTTTCCCCTAGCTGATATGAATAGGTGCGCCAGGCTGGATACGATTCTACCTTCTGCCAACATACGCTTGGACAGATGCGGTTTGGAAATGATCATTAGAGAGGGGTATATGAAATCAACGAAAGTCTGCGTACAAGGGCGGATCCAGGATTTCGTCTAGGGGGGGGGGGGGAGCGCGCAAACGATCTTTGGGGCTGGTAATTTTTCTACCTCAGTGGAACTTCTAGAATTTATCCTATTATTGCACCTTAAATTCATTGTGTTCTATCTGTTCAATGCCAAGTTGAAAAAAAATTGGAAACTGCTCAGAAATCCTCAGAAAGGCAATATTTTATTACATATATGAAAACAACAAAATTACGTGGCATTTATAATTAGGTAGTATAATAATATTAAAGATTAAAACATAAAAAACTTCATTGCTCTCAACCAAAAAAGACATTTTGAGGGACCCCGAGACATATCCCAGCTATTCCACACAAAACAATGTCTTTGATAGCGAAAACGAACATGAGACCGAAAAATTCACATTATCGTATGGACTCTAGACGAGACAAAGTTGGATATCTATAGACCATCTATAGATCGTGTCTTGAGACCGTCTCCAGACTGCCTGTAGACAAATTGCTCAACGGGGTCTACTACTGTGTACTAAGCTTAAGGATTAATACTCTGAACTACCTGTTAAATAAATCAAGTAATTGGTGTAAATACTGACACAATCAAGCACGTCTATTATATCAGCAGGTGATAAAAATATCAATAGTTATAACCAATTAGTTTTTGAAAATCAATATAGATATTACAGTTATTCTTCAGACTTTCGTAGTCAAACTTAGATTTACGGCATAGTTGTTGCTTTCTCAGTTTTCGAATCGGTGTTGATCGCATGTAAAGATGTTGGAAATCTTTGGAAAAAACTATATATGTTAGATCGTAATTATTTTGATAATGTATGTTTTTACGAAACAAGAACAGGAATACAGGGCAGTACATATTCACGTGTAGTGCAGAAGCTCTGTGACTGTGAAACGAATTCCAATATAGCAACATAAATAGAAGCATACGCGGGAAGAAATGCGGGACCTGTGGTATTGACTTTGAGCATCGATCGACGCATTTTCTGGACAGGCTACAGGCGCACCGCTAAGCAAATCTCATAAATGTATATTTCCAATGTAGGCTTCATCTAACATAGTCTAATCATATTAGCAAATAATTGCAAAGTCCGGTTTTATTGGTGCAAGTTGTTCAAGGGCGCATTTTAAACATGGACCCATAAAATGGTTACACCAATTTTTGTGGCAAAACTTTTTATTTGACAACAAAGAATGAGAAAACGTGTTTTTTGGGATTCAATCGAAAGTGTTAACATGAACGAAAAAACTTTCTATGTAAAATTTTTAGGTATTTATTAGACCTACAGAATGAGACTACACGTGAAAAGATCCGACTACCACTACCAAAAATGTTATGACCGAAAAACCAGGCAAAATGCAGGTTTTGGCACTTGTTGGTAATGCAACGATAATATTATGGAACTACTTGAAATTCTTCAAATCCGCAGGATTCATACTTCTGAATAACAACAGCAAAATTGGAGTATAATGGTCAAGTAGTTTTTTGAGAATTTCTCATAAATACCTAAAAATTTTACATAGAAAGTTTTTTCGTTCCTGTCAATACTTTCGATTGAATCCCAAAAAACACATTTTCTCATTATTTGTTGTCAAATAAAACGTTTTCACACAAAAATTAGTGAACATATTTTATAGGTCCATGTTTTGAATACCCCCTTGAGCAACTTGCAGCAATAAAACCAGACTTTAGAATTATTTCGCAAACCAGGGGTATCTTCGTCTAATATGATTAGACTAATAGTGCTTCGCTGCAACACCAACCCCGAACAAAATCAGTCAAACTTTTCAAATTACTATTGAGCAACGAACAGAACATAAATTACTTTTTAAGTGCAATCTGTATAGCTAATATATTGCTTAGATTTGTCACAAGTCACAATACTCGTATATACGTAGAAATCGTAATAATTGTGCTGTAAACGTCAGTGATGTCGAAGAGGGACAGCGTTTGGAATACCAAAGGATACCAAAAATCGCAATGCTTAGTTCCTATAGCTATAACTTATAGTATAGTTAGTATGCATCTGTCGCTATGATGTGTCAGAAAACAACACAATGGTGTTAGATTACAAAAGCAAGTGTCAGACGTTTAGGGGGGGGGGGCGCCCCTCGCAATCCCTCTAAATCCGCCACTGTCTGCGTAGTTCTAACGAAGCTAACTTTTGCTAAAATGCACCGAAAGTCACCGACATTTGTGAAAAATGATGAATGGGCGTAGTAAACTGATCGAACAAATCGGTAAAATTATTATATTAAAGATTTGTTATTCTTGTATCTAAATTTTCCTTATGATTCTGAGAGATAACAGTAAGAATCTACGATTTAAAGGACTTACTTATGACTAACAGACTGGAGCGTATTTACGGGAAATATGTCGCTGACATTTGTGAAAAATGGTGAAAGGCATACTAAACGGTCAAATTAAAAGATTCATTATTCTTGAATCTAGATTTTCTTATAATAGTAGAAATCTATGTTTTGAAGTACTTACTTATGACTAACAGACTGGAGCGTATTTACGGGAAATCTGTCGCTGACATTTGTGAAAAATGGTGAAAGGCATACCAAACGGTCAAATTAAAAGATTCATTATTCTTGAATCTAGATTTTCTTATAATAGTAGAAATCTATGTTTTGAAGTACTTACTTATGACTACCAGACTCTGTGTCCAACATTTGTGAAAATGGTGAATGTGCATACTGGTAAGAAGCTTTATTAGATTTATTCCTCGATTTTTCCTATGATTCTGGGAGAGAATTTAAAAAGATACGATTTGCAGGACCAAATTCGTAATTAAACTCAGCGCTCAAACTGCTTAGGAGTGTCGTTGATTTGTAGAAACGAGAAGCAAAAACTGACCCTTTCATACTATTCACGCAAGATTTTAAAAAAATATATGGTCCTCGAAGATGCTGTGGGTAAATATTGAATTTAGTAATTTAAAAACTAGTAGAAACAGTAGTAAAGTAATCTTCAAAACAAACCTTGGCTTCCGTAGTGGGATTAGGTACTAGCATCGGTACTGGCACTGGAGAATGAGTTCCTTGAAACTGTCGCTTCTGAAGGAACCAATTAGGCTCTTCTTCGCTCAGCAAGGACGAGTTTGTTCTGAAGTATTCACTGTCATCTTCATCATCCGACTCGCTGTGGGCAACTTCTTCGATATCTTGTTTTATCTGTTATAAAAGTAAAAAATTAGCATGCCTTTACGTAGTATAAAGGTACATTGAACGCGCGCGCTTGATTGACAATTAAAAACAAAACTTTTCAATAATAATACTTACTTAAATGCCTTTGAACTTTCTTGATGGATATTTGACGAATATTTTTGATTTTTGGCAATATTCAAATTTTTGTTACCTTCCATACTGTTTTTCGGGGTCGAAACTGGTATATTTTGCAATATTCCAAATATCACTTTTGTTGTAAAAATTATCAACTTTATAGAAAGGTTCATGAATATATTTTTTTCAGAGTAACTTTATGCACCTAAAAAACTTTGTCCGAGGCGAAAAAGGCAATTTTTGAGCCTTGTTTAAAAATAGTTCAAAAATTTTTTGATGCAATTTTGGGTTTGGCAACATATACATTCGTTGAAAGGGATCCTTTTTGAATAATATAATGTGAAGAAAAATAATCAGAATAATTTTACGAGCAGATGCGGAGATACTTCCTGGACTATATTTGAAGTTCGTATGTTGAATGAGAACCCATATAAATTTTTTTTGTGCGATGTTAACTTTTTTCGTTGTTTATTTCTAACTCCACCGTCAGTGGATCGACCTTCAAAAACTAGCTTTTTCATCCTCAAAACTTTCCTTGTGTAAAGTAAAAACTTAAAGTACTAAGATTATGCTTTTTGGAGGAATAATATTGATATTCCGTGGATATAAAAATTCCGGAATTTTTTTCAGATTATAACATTTTAGTATTTTTTTTGGCGTACTGAGCTTGCTCCATAGAATCTCGTGACGCTAAAATAAGATCATCGTAAAATTAATATCTTTAAAATAAAAAGTACCTTTTAGATTCAAAATTAAAGTAGTAGTAGTAGTAGTTTAGTTGAAGTTTCGGTTGTCAAGTTTCAGTAACAACAAAAAAATTTTGTTTGTAACCAATATTTTGCATTTTTCAATGTTGTTGTTAGGTAAACAGTTCTATTAACAAACCATATATCGGAGCTGAGTGTTCAGGGAAACAGGAATTGAAATTTATAGTATATACTTTTTGGAGGAGGAATATTGATATTCCGAGGATAATTTTTCTTCAAATTTATAACATTATAACAAATTCTCAAATCCTCACCGTAAGAGTGACCCTATCGACATATTTCTTGGGTCCAAAACTTGAATCGCTGTGTATCCATTCTTCAAGACTGGATACTGAAGAGGTGTCTAGGTCTGTGGTCTTCCACTTATCCTCCAAGGTCTCTTCTCCGAAGAAATATTCTTTGACGCGTCTTCTTCTTGGAGTTGATGTTCTACTGGACAAACTGGCTGCTGATGAGCCTGGACGGGTATGCTGACCATTACTCACCACCTAGAGAAATGTCACGGAGACTGACTTGGCAGTTTTAAGAATTTTATAAAAATGATACAATAGCGAACATAAACGTTTTTTTGTATCTTCTATCTATTATTTACGTTATTATGATACCGTAATCACATATTTTATCATGGGAATGTGTTTTTTGGTTAAACATTTAAGAGTGAATACCAATGACCTTGATTTAAACGATGCATTTTTCGCGCGCATCGCAGTGACGTCACAACTCATGGTTTGTCACGATATTTTAAATTTGGTTAAAATTATTGTCATGTTTTGGGGTCAAGTTTGGAACGGTTCTATTTTCACGCTCTTCACAGTCACGTCACAACACATGATTTGTCATTTTATTCTTTGTTTGGCCCTTGCGATTTGCTGTCAAGTTTTGAAAGGTTCTATTTTCCTTTTGTCGATATCGTAACGTCACGCCAATGGCGTTGCATCTGCAGCGTATTTTTACCATTTTTTATCAATTAATACCGATATTTAAATCACATGCCTATCCCCGATTGTTGGTCGTTTAGTCTGAGTTTGTAAAACAATGATGAATTCTGAACCTGATCCTACAAACTAAAGACCAGCGGACTAACTTTGAGTGCCAGTCACTTGCGTATTGAGACAGGTTTTGATGAAGATGGTCTAGACCTATTTAACAGGCTAATTTAAGAAAGGATAAAACTTTGATATTACCGAAAAAGGATATCTAGTTTTAATGAATGTCATCTTAGATAAAGTGTATATGGATTATTTGTTTCTGAATTGATCTTTCTAGAAATGCACAAAATTAAAATGATACGAGAACATTGATTTTGGGGCTTAAATTTTAATATTTTTAATGAACAACAATTAATCTGATAGCTCTTTTATATCGATATAGCGAAATGGCACAATACTTGTTCTATTTCCTTAGCTTTCAATCTGGCAATACCAATTTCAAAAAGACGAGAAAGAAGAAATGTATTTGTTAATTGTTTCAGGTCGTGTGATTGGTCTTCTTAGTACTACTAGATATCTGCTGTGCCAAATTTTAGCTTGTTAATATTTCTTCTGATATCAAAAACCCTGAAGGTTGGACTAAAGGTCATCTAATTGAGAAATCAAGGTAGCATAACCCAGCAGAACCACAACTGTTACAATTTGTGATTCTTCCAAAAAAGTATGCAACAGTTAGAACGGTCTAAGGCATAACCCATTATACGATTATTCCTAAATTATAAGCAACGGCATAAGCTCCTTAATCTAAGTAAAGTCTGGATGTTCACTGGAACTTTAGGTCCATTTTAAGTAGCGAGCATTGATGAACAATACGAATATATACAAGATGCGTATTCTTAGTACAATGATGATGATCTCACCTTAACACTCAGCACGTTTGCTTTTCTATTAGATTTTCTTGCTACAACCGAAACAATCGCCATATTTGTGTACTGTACAGTAAATTAAGTTTCCGTATCGATCTCACAAATGTATGTCTAGACCAAGAAACCATATAGTTTCTCCTTTAATTTACCGGCCTTCGACAGATGTATTTTTCAATAAATAATGTTAATCATAACGAGTTTCGATAATTATTCACTTTTTACAACTCAGGGGAAAATCTCCCTATATATGGCGACATTCACCAAATGCCATGTCCAAGAAAATCAAGTGTCTAAAACATCCACATAGGTCTTTAAGCAAAGTAGAGCTCACTAAGTACTGTATCGTCAGTCGTTCCTGCAAATGTAGGTCGCCTTTATGGCCTCCTTGATTCTCATAGTCTTTTCTCTCCTTCAAAAAGCTGGGGTATTTATAGGATTCTACTGTTCCGTACCAGCGTCAGCTCTCTTCTATTCATTGTGAGGTTAAGTTTTCTTTTTGAATCTTAAGATATTTTAGGCTGACAAAGCGATAAGGTAGATAAAAATTTATTAACCTTAAATTTCTTAGAATTCAAAAAGTAAATACGAGCCCCTTCCCACTTCAGTTGGCCCAACTATTGAAATCTTAGTTTTTTTCTTATCAAACACAAATAATAAAAATGTAGCAGGGTGTTATAGGTTTAAAATATTAACAATGAATGTTTTGATAATATATAGTAGAAAACACCAACTTTATCACTTCCTAATCAAATTTGCAGCATAAAAATAACACATATTGCAATTACAGCATATCAGCCTATTTTCATTTCAAAACAAAATAAGTCAATAACGCATAGGTGGCTGTGAAAAATAAAAGCCATGACAATTGTTTTTATTAAACACAGCTGTCAGAATACGTTTAAAATAGTTTTGGGTAGGTTTTCAAAATGGGTAGAGGAAAGGTTATTAGTGAGAAAATTCGGTTACCTACTGATAATTAAATTTTTTAATTCTGGGAAATCAAACTCAGAAATTGCAACTTTGTTAGACTTATCGCGGTACAGTGTGAGAAATATTGCTAGAAGATATAACGTAACTGGTTCAGTTAATATTAAGCCACGATATGAAAAAAGTAATATCACAAATGCTGACCGAAGAGCATTAAGAAGAATAATCGTGAAAAACAGGCGTGCCAATTATTTACAATCAAGCGCTCTGTAGAGTGACGCTGTTGGAAGGAGAATTTCGAGGTCCACAACTCATAGAGAGGCCCACAAACTGGGATTTAGCACTTGCAAGGTAAGTTTTCTTATAAAAAAAAGTGAAGTAAAAACCCTAAAGTTGCACAACTTGTTTATAGGCCAAAGAAAAGCCACTATTAACTCCACTGCAAAAGAAAAATCGGCTTAGATGGGCTAAAGAACATAGACAATGGACACCTCAACAATGGTGTGCAATACAATGGAGTGATGAGGCCCGATTCGAAGTTTGTGTCGATGACATTCGCAGTAGAGTTCTTCGCAAAAAAAATTAAGCATTCCATGTTGACTGTCTGAAGAGAAAAGAGAAATTTCCAGCATCCATTATGGTCTGGGGCAGTATGTCATCAAAAGGAGTAGGAAAACTTCATTTTATTGATGGAAATGTGGATACAAACAAATATTTGGCAATTTTAGAAGAATCGCTTTTACCAGTGATGGAAGAATGTTTGACATCCGGCCAAGATTTTGTGTTTCAGCAAGATGGTGCAGCGTGCCATACCTCAAAAAAGGCTATAAAATGGATGGAAGAAAATAATGTACCACTTTTGAAATGGGTTTCTAGCAGTCCAGATCTGTCACCTATTGAAACTTTGTGGCACGAGATGAAAAAGGTTCTACGACAACATCCTGCTCGTACAATCACCGAACTGAGGCAAAAGCTTCAAGAAATATGGGATTGTTTTACACCAAATTTTTGCCAAAACTTGGTTAACACTATGCCTCAAAGAATTGCAGCCGTAATAATGATAATCTTTCAATTGTTGCTTTGTTAACTTCGCGCATTTATTCGCACATTGTTTATTTGTTCAGATGTTCTATCAGTTATAGCTCTAAGTGATTTCAAATATGTATTTTTTACGACTAGAGTGTATCTAAAATGTTTTTGAGAAAATAAATTGTTTTAGAAGTAAATAGTTTCGTCATGTTTGGTTTATAAAGGCATATTTTGGTACAAATCTTGAAGTGGGCCAACTGAAGTGGGAAGGGGCTCGTATAACCTCAAAGTAGAGCGCCTACACCGAACAGCAGAAATCTAGAAATACCCCTGCCTTTCTCAAATATTAGCCATTGCAATACAATAATTTTACACGAATATGTGCCCTCTTATGAGGAATCGGATAGTCTCCTGAGCTTCTCCAATATTAGCCACCCTGTATGTTACTGGGCAAACGCAGGCGTCATATATTTTCATCGTTATTACGGCCCATGGTTGGTAATTTCACTGATTTTTCTCTTGATTTGATATACTAAGTGACATATAAATCCGAACACCCAGTTTAAATGGTTTTATTTTAATAAAAGTTGGTGAATGTATTTATCTTACTATAAATAACAAGTGAAACAATTTTCAGCCTTATCAGTTGGACATTCTGGTTTTTATACTGCTTTTTTTTAATTCACTAACGCTCTAAAAATGAATATTTCAGCCGCAGTAAAGAATCAACGTTGGCGGATTTTGGTTCTTGACATCCTTTACGATCGGTTACGATGCCTAGAGTACGGAGACCTGTACGATTTCGTCAACTTAGTGAGTTTGATAGGGGCCGTATAGGGGGACTTCGGGAAGCTGGACTTTCTTTTCGGGCAATTGCAGTTAGAGTGCAAAGAAGTGTAGACACTGTGGTTAGGTGTTGTCAGGCATGGCTTCAAGAAGGCCGTACGCAAAGAGCAAGGGGCACTGGACGCCACCGTAGAACAACAGACCGTGAAGATCGCCGCCTAAGATTATTGGCCTTAAGGGACCGTTTCTCCACTACCAGGTCCATTGAAAATGAATGGTTTGCAGAACACGGAAGACCTATTGGCATGCGAAGTGTTTACCGACGAATGAGAAGTTTTGACTTGTTTTCATACCGGCCACACTGGGTCCTCCCTTTAACTCGAGAACACCGACGTAATCGCCTTGAGTGGTGCAGACAACGGTCACTCTGGGATCAGGAATGGAACAGTATTGTCTTTAGTGACGAGTCTCAATTTTGTTTAGGCATGCACGATGGTCGTGCCAGGGTTAGAAGGCGACGTGGTGAAAGGAGGAATCCACAGTTTTTTGTTGAAAGACATGTTCATCACACTGTTGGAGTTATGGTTTGGGGTGCTATAGCTTATGGTTCCAGGTCACCTTTAATCTTCATCAGAGGTAACATGAACGCGCAGCGTTATATCCACGAAGTTCTAGAACCCCATCTTTTACCCTATCTTGACACCCTGGCAGATCCAACTTTCCAACAAGATAATGCCCGACTACATGTTACAAGAGTCACAATAGACTTCTTTCAACATAATGATGTCACATTGTTACCATGGCCACCAAGATCTCCCGACTTATCCCCAATTGAGCACGTGTGGGATATGATGGGTAGGAGATTGCTCAATTTGCAACGTCCTCCTCAGACTCTAGAAGCACTTCGAGAGGAGTTGGTGGTTGCCTGGAATGAGATACCACAGGAGGACATTGACCACCTAATCAGAAGCATGCCTAGGCGCGTTGAAGAATGCGTAGCACATCAGGGTGTATCCACACATTATTAAAGGTCAAAGGGCTTTAAAGCAGTGCAATCATTTTGAAATTTTTATCATTTACTTATTATGCTTCATTAAGTACTTATACAAAATTTTATTAAAATAAAACCATTTAAACTGGGTCTTCGGATTTATATGTCACTTAGTATATAACCGGTGAAGAAACTTTCAAAGTGATCCAAACATTTCCACGGCGATCGACCCAAAGAACTCTGAGGGACAGAGATCTTTTATTCCAGTGTATGTCAGTGGTTATCAGTTACATTGAAAGGTCGGTTCTTCCAAGCTTAGAAATGTTACCTTGTTGATTATGGCAGTTGCTAGAAGGTCCTCATAAGTTCTATCAGTTTCGTTTGGTGGTAAACTTTGCGTGTCTCTATTCAAATTGGGAAGATTTAGGGCTTCTCTCAACAGCCTTTCGATGATCTGCTTCAAGGTTGCGTGCGCTGAGCAGGGTGACTGGCCAGCTACTGGTAAATCTGAAACAGAGTAGAATACTATGATGAATTTTATTTTATTTATCTTATCGTTAAAAATAAATATTCGTGGACTTTGGTTTGAACATGTACTTTTCGATGCATTTAACGTTGCTTTCATTCTCCTGGGCGTTTGTTGACTGACATTTGGAAGCCCGCGAATACTTTTTTTGGAAAAAAACTAAATGAACCCTAGTTATTTCATATACATAAAGTACCATCTATTACCAGAATCGACCACTCCTCAGCTTCCGTCCGTAGTCCACCGAGAGCAAGTCTATATCATGCTGAGGAGTTGCCAAATAGCACGAAATAGCTATCCATGATTGGAAATCTGTGGCCGGACAAACGACAACTATATTACTAGTTTGTTCAATGGTGAGTTGGTCGTATCTGCTATAGCCAGAATCTGCAAGACCTAGCGGCCACATTGATGACCCGACTGACAGTGTGAACTGGGATACAGCTCCAACAGACACCTTGCTGTTTTCACGTTTGCAGTGATCGATTCTGGTAATAGTTTGTGCCGACATCTGATTTTTAGATCACCATGTTTGTACTCGTATGTAGCGACCCAAATGATCTAAGGTATTTCGCTTGAAACAACGGAGCGCCAAAAAGGAAATTTTCGCCTGAAAAATCCTATAAAATTTTCTGGTTTCCTATGCAAAATTTAAAAAACCTATCCATGATCGGGGCATTTTACGGGTAAGTCGGGAGCGTAGGATCAGAGTTCGTCATCAGTTTGACGCTAAGCTCCATGGGAGATTCAAAGCGACCCATTTTCTATTTCAAATTTGGTTCCACTTTCGTGAATCTTATCTCAGTTTCTTCGCTGAAATCGTCCCATTTTTGAACACCAAATATGACTTCCCGGTGCTTTAGCATTTATACCACTGGCCAGGAAGTATTGCAACCGCAAAAATTTCGAAAATGAGATTCGTTTTTTGGATCTTATATGACATGTACATAAAAAAGACCACGCCACTCATTTCCGCTGGTCTGTCAATTGTTTGCTAAGTACGAAAAAGCTTTGTGGTGTTTGAAAACCGATACCAAGGTGGTGGAGCTAGCGGCAAAACATGAAAGAATAAAATCGTTCAGGCTTCGTTTTTTACGTTTCGAGAAGCTCTTGATTATTAAATTATTTGTAGGAGAGAAGGGTGAGAGGTTGTAGGAGGAGGGATGAGAGTATATTTCAATTTCTTGGCATCAATATACTTATTCGCACACGACATAGGTAATTCTACGCACGAATCATAACGCATGTCCCAAAAGCTTTGGCACAAAACACTAAATAATATCAAGTTGCCTTTGGAAACAAAGGTTTGTTTACTTAATACTACTATTACTACTACTAAATTATTTCATTTTGAGTACCTAGTTCTGAAATGAAGTGGAACGACGAATTTTATACGGACAATGTAGAGGAATGCCCTAACATTGTTAGATACAAACATCAAGGGAAATTTGCAGATAAAATCCTTGTCTGGTGCGCAATTTCTAACAGGAGTGTATCCCAACCTTTTGCGGGAGGAGAGAGGGATGAAGCTTTGAATAGTCAGAGCTATATTGATAACTGCCTTTTCAAATTGCTTGTTTGTCCACGAACATCATGATAATGACCATATTATCATGTTTTGGCCAGACCTTGCATCATGCCATTACTCAACACAACATACCTTTTGTTCCTTCTTACTGTATAGGAAGGTTTATCATTGAGGCTGAAAAGCCTAAGATGAAGAACAATTAAGACGGCGAATTTACGAAAAACTAAGAGAAATTTATCTGAATTCCGTCCAGGACCCTCGTCGCGGTGTTACCGATGAGCGGCAAAGTTAGTCATAGCAACTATGCCGGGTGGACGGTATTGTTAATAGTGCAGGGAGGACATTTCCATAGACCAATTTTATAGGCCTGTTTGACTGACTTGATCTGCTTAATTTTGCCATTATGCATGTTAACTTGTTTTTTGAAAGGAGCAAACTTGTAGCGAATATGATCCTTTATGGACTGATGGCAGCGTTGTTTGGAAAGTGGTATTTTGAATTAATAATAATAATAATTTAAATGCCAAATACAATTATAAAAATATAAATTTCAAAGATTGTTGCCACAAAGGAGTATCAATGACAAATAAAAGTAATGCCACGAAATTATCCCAAGGTACCAAATTTCATTCCTTTGTGCAAATGGGAGGCAAAAATGTTACATTCCGAAGGCCTCAACGCGAACAGATCATATCGGACGCGGTCATTTTTTTGTAAAAAATTGATGTTTTCGACGTATCTCATCGAAAGCATTCAATTTCGTTTCAAAAAATACTTCTACTGAAACTGCCACAAAGGAAATTGAGGAAAACACACTGAAAGCTGGAAACCAATGATAAATAATTACAACTAATGGTCAATGAAAAGCATCTTCAAGCATTTAATAGTGATACACCCACCTTGAAGAGGTGTCACTACTAGAACAACCTTTTTTTTGAGAGAAAAGGAAGAATAAAGGAACAAATGTCATTAGAACTGTTGTATGAAAAATATGTGATAATGCTTGGTAAAAATGACAACTATGGCGGTTTGCTAGCTTTGCAGTGTTGCCATTTTTTTATCTCTATTATATGTATACAGTCAGATAACATGATATGCACGTAAAATATCTTACCTAAAATGACGTCGATGACATAGTAGTACAAATATAAAGCTGCGCTGAATAAAACCCACAATGTTACTAAAACACTCACTAACACTGTAAAAAACATATTTGCACTATGGCGGGACGTAGAAAATTTGCCTTCAAGGATCACAGTTACTGTTATCTATTTTCGGAAGATTAACTGGAGATTAGATGTATGTCGGCATAATTTCAGGTTATCTTTAAAGATGGTTTTGTCTATGTCTCCATGCTTTTTTCAAACGGTGTGTGCACTCTAGCGAGTGTGAACAATAGAGTGTGGCTTATCATCTTGTAAATAAATTACTAATTTTATAATTCGCAACACATATTGCTATTTATAGTCCAGGAAATGTAAATAAGCTCGTCGAGTCTGCAATAACAAAAGTACGTTTGATAGGAGTGAAGCGCATAGTGGGGGGAACTGAATTGATCGCCGCGAATGACAAAGAGTAACATCATCGGACTGATAGCGGAATATAAGCTTCACCGTCATTATTTTCATATCAAATACAAATACAAGTATCAGTTTAAAATTCAAATTATTTCAAACTTTATATTGACTAAATTTTTGTTATTTTCATTGTCTCACTACCATGGATTAATTTTACTATCCTTGGACTATTTTACCAACCATTTTTCCTTTTTAATGGAAAATTGCGTTTTAGGGATGCCCATAGGTCATTTACTATTTTCTCGTTTTACTTCAAAATCTCCAAATTGAGGGTTGGTTCCATACGAACGCGAGAGATTTCCAGATAATCTGGGACACCCTGTAAAACCATAAAATAACGAAAACAGGTATTTAACATTTTCGTTAATGGTTGTTTATTTTTAAACAATGAACTCAGCCGTGTCTTTATCGCTTGAAGCAATAAACATTTTGATAACGCTCAATGATATCGTTACACTTCGTGTGTGCTTCCAATATTAATAGAATTTTCGGTTGAACTAAATTAGCGTTCAAGCATTCCACGAATTTTTTCAACTAATAATTTGTATTACTTGCTTAGGTTTATTGCACTTATGCACGTTCATTTAACAGGAACCAATAAGTACTGCATTTTGTGTATTTCAATTGATTCTCTCGGTAGGTTCTTTGGATCAATCTGAGCAAAAAAGGTCCTTCGTAACTATACTCTAAAGTTTAGTTTTTCGAGATTTACATCCCGAAAAACCCTAAGAATAGCCAATCTCAGAGCTTTAAACTGGAGACTGCTCTCTTGATTCAAATCAAATTGCCGGCTAGGACAAACTGAGAAGTCTGCGGTAGCTGAACATGCACTAAGTAATGGGGACCACAGGATACACATTGGGAGCTGCAGGTTGCTGTCATCACAATAGATTGGTCAGGGAAGCTATCGAGATTCACAAACGGATTACTTCAACAAGAAGGAAGAGACCCTCAGACTTAACCCGATCTGGCACCCGATCCTCAGAAATGCCCGAGGAGTGCCGATCGACATCCCGAAGTCAACCGAAGCGCAACAAGCCACGTCACCTACCCTCCAGTATAAATACAACCTACGCAAGAGAAATCGTCAGTCTACATCCAGCATTGGAAATGGAAGGACCTCTGAAGAAGCTTGCCACTCGTGCTAGCGAAACGTTAGGAAGAAAATCCAACCGACGACGGCCTATAGACCCGAATCAAGACAGCAGTTTATCAACTGGCCGCGAAAACCTTAATCAAGTTGAAAACTCTGTTAAAAACCATTATTTTTAACCATGATTGTTGGCTAAATTAAAGTTCTAAACTGGAGGAGTATTTTGGGCATAGTTCTTATTTAATTGCTAATTGCATGTCCATCATTAAGTACCAAAATTGTAGATATAATGAATAGTGAAATGGAAAAAACTTGCTTTGTGGTTAAAAACAAATAAAAATAAATTAAATGAGAAAAAACGAAATGTATGATCATAGGTTCGAAAAATAATTGCAAGAAATTAGTAGATTTGAATTTGTAAGTGAAAATTGAGGGAGAGGTGAGTGATTTTGTAGATAGTTTTAAACATTAAGGTATTACAATAGATCATCAACTAACCCTCAACAAACATGTCATGTATTTTCGTAGAATTTGTGACAATCTAAGTTCATGGTGCAGAAGGGTATTTTACAAAACAATATTTTTTCCTCATTTTACTTATTGTTCATATTTTTTTACCACAAATGAGGAAAAGCAAACGTTGTAAATTTTATTAAATAAATGTATACGGATTTTGCTAAATGGTAGCAGGTATACAGGATATGCTAAAGACATTGAATTTTTAAACATACACCAAATCAATCAAGAAGAAAATTTAATTCTTATATATAAAACTATCAATAATCAGGGTCCATCTTATCTTGAACAGTTACTAAAAAAAGATTTGAAATGCAAGGTTACGACGTTAGATCAAAAGAAAATTTCGATATACAGTGTAAATATAAGGTTTAAAAAAGTCAATGTTTATTAAAGGTCTAAAATTGTACAACAATTTGCCTATTAATGTAAAAACATCTGGTAGTGCTAACATTTTTAGAAAGGGTCTTCGGAAAGACTATTTTGGTTTGATGTGATGACCACTTTGTAAATTTAACATACTTTGTATACGTATCTATAATATTTATTATTTTCTTCTATCTGCTCGGAAAAATATTTTGATCCGTTGTTTTTGCATAATCTTATTCAAAAAGGTTCCATTTTAATGAATCTGTACAATCACATATCCATTTTTAATTACAATTTTGCGATTTGTAATTATATTTACACAGAAACTGCATTCGAAGCTAAATGTGATTAATTAATGACAAAAAATTGAACTTTGACCACTGGTAATTGAGTGACGGGTGAAAGAAAGAATCGTTAGATGATTACGTGTGTTGCTTATTTGCGAACTGTTTTTCAATGTCAAGTAAATTATTTTTATATTCGTTTTATAATACTACATATTCTGGAACACATTTAGCATGAAGATGTTTATGTAAAATAATTTAAAAAGATGTATGCCTTTATAAGATAATAAAATGAAAGTTGAAAGATATTATTCGTTGCCATCTAGCTATAATTAAACAATAAAAATGCAAACACGTGTCTCAATTGAAAATTCCATTTCACTTCTTTATCTTCTATATATGTAACGTATAGTATAAATGCAAATGTATGTTCAGATTGTCAGCATCACGTATGGTTACCAGATGGTTGGGATTGTCCCAACATTTCATATGGCGGAAAAATACAATCTGTCCCGACAAAAAACAAACCAAAAATTTATTTAGAAAAAAGGTGACCAAAAAGAGGTCCAAAATTTTTAAAAAAGTACGTCTTTTGTCTTATCGATCCCAATAAGCAATGCTTATTGTGAAATGGTTTATTACATAACTATAACTTGTATTCCAAAGATAGAAATAGAATGGCAGTAGAACTATTAATAATTGAACTTTAATGAAAAAGGGCAACAAATTAGTGGAAAGGGTAAACTCGAATGCAAAATACCTGTGGAAAGTAGAAAATAAGTATGCTTTAGTTGTCTTATATTTTGATCGCATGTTTCATCTGTAATCTCATAACTTGCCAAAAAAGTATATAATAATTAAAAATAACTTTTTGAGTCTTTAATATTTATTTGTCCCGATATAATTCCAAAATCCCGACTTTTCGAAATTTTGCACAAATATTTCGGTCATCCCATCTCGTAAGCCTAGCATCACGTCTAACCTACTATATGTAGCAACGCAAAAATGTGTACACTTACTAATCTATACTTGAGGAAGGTTTAATACTCGAACATCCCAAAAACCAATTTTTTTTTTGGAAAAATGGATTCTAAGAAAAGTTTTAGGATATCTGAAAAGCAATTTGTGGATGACCTGAATATGACCTAGGCAATAACCTCATGGCTCATTAGGAGATGATATTTGAGATAATCGACAAATCACTTTTCAGTTGTACTGAAACTTTTTTTAATGCCTTTTTTCTGGGTAAATGCGTGGTTGCCAAATTTTTCGATTGAACCTCTTATCTTGGCTTGACCTCATGTATGAAAAGGCACTTCTGCAACTTTTATAGAACCTGCTTCCTAAAAATAAAACGCGTAGTCATCAAGTTTTCGGGAAGTTTGGGTATTTAATATACAGGGTGGCGCATCGAAAACGAAACAGACGCATTTACTGGCAGCTCAGTTTTTTTTTGGAAAAACGCTAGACCCGTCGATTTTGTTTTCGAGGGGGACACAAGTTTGGCAAAAAATCACGTTAACACGTGCAGCCCCCTGGGCGGGGGTGACACCAACCCTAAAATCTTAAATGGAAAGGGGGGTCGAGTGATACCTTATTTTAAAGGTCTTTCAATTCCCTTTATAATGATGTAAAATACATGAGCTTCAGTTCAGTAGTTTTGAAGATTTATTGATTTAAAGCTTGAAGTACACTTTAATAGGTACATCAGATTAGTTTGTACTACTTTCAGAAGAAATTTGACTAAAAGAATTTACTTAATAAGTAAATGCTTTTCTTCACTACGCCCATGGTTTGTTTATCATTTTGTTGTTGAAAATTGCTATTGGAGCGTTTTTTTTGTGGCAAAAAGGTTATTTCTTGAAGAAAGGTAAGGAAATATCTCTTACTTATTTTAAATATTAATTTACTACTTCGTTTGCGATTGATTTGACCAAACTTTGTTGCTAAAATAACTTGTAATGCTTGATTACATAAACTAACCATGGTATATTCCACAGCAGAAAAAGTTGAAATTATCGAAATATTTTTCGGAAATAATCAGTGCGCTAATAGAACAGCAGAAATATTTAATGGGCGACATGAGAACAGTAACGTGCATCGAAAATATGTTCCAGAACTTGTAGCTAAATTTCGGGAAACTGGGTCAGTCGCCAATAAAAAACGCAACATTGAAAATCCCATAAGGAAAGAAAGCAATAAAAGTGGGGGTTTTAGGGCAAGTTTATGTAGATCCGACGTTAAGAACCCGCAAATTGGAGACTGTGTGTGGTGTTAGTCGACGAACTGTCCAACGGATTCTAAAGGCCCATAGTTTTCATCCGTATAAAATTCACCTGGTACAAGAACTTAATGAAGACGATTTTGATCGGCGATTACAATTTTGTGAAGATATGAGTAAACGAATTATACACGCTGAACATTTTCTATTCAACACTTGCTGTTCCGACGAATGTTCCTTTTTCTTAAATTGCGTAGTACTTCGTCATAACTGCCGATATTGGTCCGATTCTAATCCCAGAATTTATCATGAGGTTCATACACAGCAGCCACAAAAATTAAATGTTTGGGCTGGTATTTTTGGCGATAATTTAGTTGGTCCTTTTTTCTTACCTGGAAATTTGACCGGTGAAATGTATTTGGAATTACTGGAAGACGCCATAGATCCTGCATTAACAGCCATAATTGAAAATCAGAATGATCGGCAGTACATTGCGAATCGGTTGATGTTCCAACAGGATGGTGCCCCACCACATTACGCATTACGTGTTCGACAATATTTAGATCAGACGTTTCCAGATCGATGGACTGATAGAAGAGGTGCCATTTTATGGCCCCCAAGATCGCCAGATTTATCACCTTTGGATTTCTTTATGTGGGGTCATTTAAAAAGCAAAATCTATGCTACTCAGCCAACGTCATTAGAAGACCTGCGACAAAAAATTGTGAATGAGTGCCTTCAAATTACTACTCAAATATTGCAAAATGTGCGGCAACGTTTTGAACAAAATCTTTATTATTTCATGGAGAGTCATGGTGGCCATTTTCAATATTTAGTTGAATAATGGGTCAGTTTATTCTTCATTTTTAAATTACTTTGCTGCCAAATGTATCTCCACTAATGATGATGTATTAGTTTTATTCAAGCTTCAAATCAATGAATCTTCAAAACTACTGAACTGATGTACATTAACTTTATATCATTATAAAGGTAATTGAAAGACCTTTAAAATAAGGTATCACTCGACCCCCCTTTCCATTTAAGATTTTGGGGGTGGTGTCACCCCCGCTTAGGGGGCTGCACGTGCTAACGAGATTTTTTGCCAAACTTGTGTCCCCTCGAAAACAAAATCGACGGGTCTGAGCGTTTTTCAAAAAAAAAAACTGAGCTGCCAGTAAATGCATCTGTTTCGTTTTTGATGCGCCACCCTGTATGTAGGCAAAATCAGCGGTGAGTTCGCGTATAAAACTATGCCGATAACCATCCTCTGGAAGAAATTAGTAAGTGTAGACATTTTTATGTCCCTCCGTATTGTGGTTCAGACGTGATGTTGACAGACTGGACAGACATCCACATTCAATGTATTGCTGCATTAAAAAATTACCATCGCCATTTTGCCAATCTGCTAATAGATTAAGATTGGCTAAGAGATTTTGCCAAAGAAAAAACAGTAACCCATAACTTCGCTAAACATAAAGACCTGCCGTATGAATTTGATTTTTTTCATATTATTACGCGTTGTTTATGCCCTTACATTTTCCTGACATTCTGTAATAGCCTATATTTGATTAATTCTTCACTTGACATTCGTATATTTTCCTCCGTTGATGATGATGCTACATGGAAAATTTTAATTTTTTATTAGTTACAGGTTCATTGTTTCTTGGAAAGGCAGTTTCACAGTTAAAAGGTAAAAATACTGTGACGTGATTCACTTTATCAAATTGCATCATCAATATGTAAAGTTGTTTACAGTGACTGTGCAGATACAAACCATGTATAAAACCTCGATCAAAAGTGGGCTTGAACATCAATTCTTAATCTAATAAAGGTTTATCCACCCTTTCTATACTAGTATACTACACTTTTAGTTTGAGATATGCGAAGAATTTATATTTAAATGATATGAGAGTGTGTGACTTCGCAGTCCACCATAATTTCTATCCCTAAATCCCGAACCAGTTAAGCAAAGATGTCTGAATGATTTATCAAAAACAATATCTACCTACGTCGACATGGTGGGAAAAAGAAGGTTATGCAGGAAATAAATTCACTTTAAGTTAAATAATATTGAAGATATTAGAATGTCGGATTGGTTAAGAGTAGTTATTGATGCAAGAAACTCTTCATTAGTTTATATACAGCAACTTGGGTAGCCATTATAAACGGTTTGACAACCTGACAATGCAATTCAATAAAATAAAATGTACCATGTCATTTGTAGCTTTTATCAACAAGATTTGTGCTTCAGTTACATTTGGATAACTCAATATTTCGTGAAAATCATTTAAAAAATTCTTGTTTCAATCCAGTAGCTGGTATTCCTCTCAGCGTTCTGTTTTATCATTGGTTCTATTGACCCACCACAGAGGTTAAAACATAAGGTATCACGGCCGCTCGCGCGTTCCAAAACTCTCACTTTTCCGGCTTTCCCGATCGCACTTTTCCGAGTTTTCCTCGCGGATCCGCGTCGATTTTCCGACACTCGCGGCAACGGAGTAGGCGGTCGTTCGACTTGCGTATGTCGTTTGTTTCTACAGTTTGTTTCGCCGCTTACTTCGATTCGATCGTGGATCGTGGCTCAGGTAAACATGGTCAAGGTGCATGATCCACTACAACTTATCGCTGCTGTTCTTTCTGAAGGTTATGGACGATACTATGTGGATACGTTCTGTTTTTTCTCGTAGTTCAGTTTGCTTACGTAAAAACGGTGACTCGTCCTTCTTTTTCGTTTTTTCAACTCTAGCCAGAACGAAAATTACCTCAAGTAGGTTGACTCTCGTCGGGAAGTGTACAAAAATTTTTCACAGTGGAGGGAAAGAGGTCATTAATGAGTAGCAAAAATCGGATTGGAACCAAAGCCGATCCCTGGGGAACACCCGTGTTGATATTATGGGTCTATTAAGAGGAGAATTTGTCAGCTACGACGGATCTAGGGGAAGCTTCTCTGGGAAATCATAAGATGTACGTCAACATACGATCCCCTTCCCACTTCAGTTGGCCCACTTCAAGATTTGCATCAAAATATGCCTTTATAAAATAAACATGACGAAACTATTTACTTCTAAAACAATTTATTTTCTCAAAAACATTATAGATACACTCTAGTCGTAAAAAATACAAATTTGAAATCACTTAGACCTATAACTAATAGAACATCTGAACAAATAAAATATGTGCGAATAAATGCGCGAAGTTAACAAAGCAACAATTGAAACATTGCCATTGGGTAACATCACCTTTATTTTTATTACGGCTGAACAACAATCCCATATTTCTTGAAGCTTTTGTCTCAGTTCGGTGATTGTACGAGCAGGATGTTGTCGTAGAACCTTTTTCATCTCGTGTCACAAAGTTTCAATAGGTGACTGATCTGGACTGCTAGAAATCCATTTCAAAAGTGGTACATTATTTTCTTCCATCCATTTTATAGCCTTTTTTGAGGTGTGGCACGCTGCACCATCTTGCTGAAACACAAAATCTTGGCCGGATGTCAAACATTCTTCCATCACTGTTAAAAGCGATTCTTCTAAAATTGCCAAATATTTATTTGTATCCACATTTCCATCAATAAAATGAAGTTTTCCTACTCCTTTTGATGAAATACTGCCACAGACCATAATGGATGCTGGAAATTTCTCTTTCTCTTCAGACAGTCAACATAGGATGCTTCATTTTTTTGCGAATAACTCTACTGCGACTGTCACCAACACAAACTTCGAATCGGGCCTCATCACTCCATTGTATTGCACACCATTGTTGCGGTGTCCATTGTCTATGTTCTTTAGCCCATCTAAGCCAAGTTTTCTTTTGAGGTGGAGTTAATAGTGGATTTTCTTTGGCCTATAAATAAGTTGTGCAACTTTAGGGTTTTTACTTCACTTTTTTTTATAAGAAAGCTTACCTTGCAAGTGCTAAATCCCAGTTTGTGGGCCTCTTTATGAGTTGTGAACCTCGAAATTCTCCTTCCAATAGCGTCACTCCACAGAGCACTTAATTGTACATAATTGGCACGCCTGTTTTTCACGATTATTTTTTTCACATATCGTGGCTTAATATTAACTGAACCAGTTACGTTATATCAGTCGTCTAAATGCAGAACCCGACAAGTCACAACATTTTGGAATTTCAGTTTTATACACCATTGAATTCTTTATCTAAAGGGCTACAACCTATGCAATATTTTTAGGGCGAAACCCGACTTCTAACACGCTATTTTTAATACAGAAAATTCCCTTGAAATGCAAAAGCCGACATGTCCACGCATCGTTTCAATTCAAATACCGACATGTCCATGTCGACCAATGAAATTCGTGTTTGGTCAATCACGTGTTGCAATCGAGGTTTGTCGCCCTGACTTGCATGCACATGTTTATTTTTCGTTGAGTCTCGAATGATTAAGGTTGTGCGATCTAGTTTGATGGTATTTTAGCCTAAAATATGAGTGAATTGCATTGCGAAAAATATAATATACTACCATCGGAAGGTAATAGATCTCGAAAGAAAGTTAAAACGCCGTCTAAGCGGGAAAATGCAAAACGCAACAGGTAAGCTAATAGATACTTGTTACACGGTAGCAATAGTAATTTATTTGTATGTATTTTTCTAGATATTCTGCAAAATTATTGCTAACATTTCCAAAATGTGGGCATGTAGGTAAGCCGTACCAGCCCTTTCAATGTATATCACTGCTGACCATGAGAGATATAAAATTTTTTTATGACTCATTTTACAAAACATCAGAGACAATCACCCAGGACAATTTTGTATTGAAGCACTGCAGCGTTACTGATCCCAAAAGATCAAGAACACGAGAACAAGAAAAAAATAAGCCGAAATCTATGTCAGTGAAATACTATGTGAAAAGAAGAGATGGGGTAATGGTTCATGTGTGCAGACAGAGTTTCATGAACATTCTGGGAGTGAAGAAAGACAGGATTTTGAATGTAGTAAAACGGTACAAGGAAAGCAATGAAATGCCGTGGAGGTGATCGGACAAAAGGTAAAAATAACACAAAGCGAGCGGCTATAAAAGAGTTTGTTGAATCACTGAAGTGCATAGAGTCTCATTATTGCCGATCTAAGACATTCAGTAGAATTTATTTGCCTGCAGAACTAAATATCAGGAAACTTTGGTGAATGTTTAACAATACCGTGGACAAAGATCTTCAGGTTAAGGAGTCATTTTTCAGATACTTTTTCACCAGAAAATACAATGTTGGCTTTGGTACTCCTAAAACCGACATGTGTTCAACATGCCTGTAGTTTCAAGACCAAATAAAAAAGTCATTAGATATCAACACAAAGAATCGATTAATGATTCAACAGCGAGCTCACAAAATCCGAGTAAAGTGCTTCTATGAGCTTTTGAAAGAAGTCCATGCTGACAATGAGGTTGTTACATTCAGCTTTGATTGTCAAAAAAACCTGGCTCTGCCAAAAATCGCAGATCAAGCAGCCTACTTCAGTATGCAGCTAAACTTTTATCACTTGCAATTGTACAGGGGACTTCTAAAGGAAAAATAAGTCCAACTTCAGTCAATTCCTATGTATGGACTGAACTAGATCATCAAAGGGGATCCAATAAAATAGCATCAGCATTATATCATACTCTCAGCAGTACCCCCAACATAGACAAAATTGAAATATTTTTTCCGGTTGTGGGGCATTCCTATATTCCACCAGATAGGCTATTTGGACAAAGTGAGAAGGTTATTAAAAGCCACCTGAAATTACAAGTCCAGAACAATACATGAAAGTAATAGAGAAGTTGCGAAGCATCTACAAGTTGGGAGTTGATGTTCCTGTACAGGACTGGAAGTCAAAAGTTCAGATAGTTATGAAACCAACATCACAGTGGCATTTCAAGTTGCAAGTGTCCAAACGCATCATAATTTCAAAAACTGAAACCGGTTATGCAGTAAGAGGTGAAAGTTTCTATAAGAATGACATGGGCACCAACCAGTCGCTGCTGAGGAGACGAAGAGAGTTGGACATCAAACCAAGCACTGTAGACATTGGAATGCCATTGTAATCGGATAAGAAGAAGAGTATCAGTAATTTGATTGCAAAACATTACGGAAGTAATTGGCGAAATGATGAAGCCTTATCATTTTTCAAAAGTGCCTTCGATGAACTTCCTCTCCCATCCACGAGATGGTAATGAGGCCAATACAGAGTTGTTTTGTTTAGAAGAAACTTTAGATTTTGATATTTAGAAAACACAAATTTTCTGTTGTTTGGGATGTGCATTTTCTTAATACTACTTTGTAATAAAATAATCCAAAAGTTTGTTCGTGTTTTGCCGATTCGACTTGTTTTAGCCAAAGTTAATAACCAAAACCCGACAAGTCACCATGTTTTATATGCAACACCCGACAAGTCCAAACTTTAATCTTAATTTAAGTAATTATTAATTATAACATATGTTTGGGAACCAGTTTTTCGTTACACATTTTTTTTTATAAAATTTTTTTTCAATTTGCTGGTTTCTGTTAAGACAAATAGACGTTATAAACGTTTTTTGGATTTCCCTAAAATTCCTTTAAATGGACTTGTCGGGTTTTGCATTTAGACGGCTGATATCTTCTAACAATATTTCTCACACTGTACCGCGACAAGTCTAACAAAGTTGCAATTTCTGAGTTTGATTTCCCAGAATTAAAAAAATTTAATTATCAGTAACAGAATTTTCTCACTAATAACCTTTCCTCTACCCATTTTGAAAACCTTAACTACCCAAAACTACTTTAAACGTATTCAGACAGCTGTGATTAATAAAAACAATTGTCATGGCTTTTATTTTTCACAGCCTCCTATGCGTTATAGACTTATTTTGCATTGAAATGAAAATAGGTTGATATGCTGTAATTGCAACATGTGTTATTTTTATGCTGCAAATTTGATTAGGGAGTGATAAAGTTGGTGTTTTCTACTATATATTATCAAAATATTCATTGTTAATATTTTAAACCTATAACACTATAACTAAGATATCACTAGTTGGGCCAACTGAAGTGGGAAGGGGCTCGTAGAAGGGTAGCATATCATAGCTGATCGAAAGCTTTTGGAACACATATAGCAATGACGCAGCCTTCATTAAATATGAATGAAGAGACGCACGCATAGCCCATTGCCTGTTGTTAACAATCAAATAACAATGTTTTAAAATAAACTAAGTCTAAAATAGTCTTCGAGGATGGTTTGAGATTTAATCTTAGACACCTGGCAACCTCGAAAATTATATTGTTTTAAGAGTTTTTAATCATTGGAGATGGTATTTTAAGGTTTCTGAACCCATTAAACAGCTCATAACTCGGAACTGGTCAACTTTGAAGAAAAGTTACTAACGACCTTTTTGTTTAGATGGATAAAAAGAAAATAAAAAACATGGCTGTATTTTGTTTAAAATAATTGTTTGAACAAGCATCGTCTAAAAAGGCTATGACGACACAAAGGTATATTCAGGAAACACTAGAACCCAATCTTTTACTATTTCTCAGAACGCCTGAGAACCAGATTTTCCTATAAGATAATAGCGGCTTACATAATGGTAGAGCTACAAATAATTCTTAAATAAGCCTTCTCTCTTGACCTCCTGGATCTCGAGATCTTTCGCTCATTTCTGTGATACAATGCGAGAAGAGTGACCTGTTTACCTGATCTTAAACAAGCTCTAGCAGCTCTTCTGAACCGAATACAGCTAGCTAATACCTTGAGAAGACATAAATCTAATCTGAAGCATGTCCCAACGATTGAATAGCTGTATACGGTATAGGACCAACACTTTATTAGAAAAATCTAACGATAGAAATGTTTTCACTACAAAATTTATTGACGACTTCCTTTTGCTTTGGCTTTTACAGAATTCCATTCAAATTGAATCATTTTTACTGGGTGCTCTATTTTCTTTACCTCCGAGTATATCATTTCATATAAGGATTTTTATATACATAAACAGCACTCTAATACAGGGTGTAAACGTTATGGTAGTCATTGTTGAAATGGGTAATAGGGGGAGGGGGGGGTCAAAACCAGTCAAAAAGTTCATATGACCCATGATCCAAAAGTCAATAGATTTTTGTCTAAATGGTTTTATACTTTACAACTTTAAGTGATTTATATCGACCACAATCTCCACAATCTTACTAATTTTTATAATCTAATCTAAAACGTTTTTAAATTGGTTATTAACAAATAAATGGCATTAAGTTTTCTAAGTTAAGCGAAAATTTGTAGTCAGTAAATAAGTAAGTTTTATTAAATTAAATATTTAAAACACACATGACACCAGCGCGTCGATCTTTCATTACTCTTATCGAACTGGCAATCGATCGCAAACGTAACAGTGGTTAGTTATTGTTTGGCATAGATAAATTACTTTATCGTTTTGTCGACCAGAGCATCGGGCGTGTTGTTTTGTTTTTGTTCGCGTACGTCGTCGTGTTTATTTACAATGTTCTCGAATCAAGAGTTCGCCGATATGTTGTTAGTTTGCGGTGAAGCTCGTCAGAATTCAAATCTTGCAGCTCAAATTTATCGCCACAGATTTCGCCAACGAGTACACCCAGACAGAAGGACATTTGTGCAAGTGTACCAAAGACTTCGAGATACAGGTTACTGTAAAGTAGGAGGAACAAATTTTAAATGTCGTGGAAATCAATGCAGATATCAGCACTCGGGAATTAGTCCATAGAATCCTACGGGAAAATTTTCTTTATCCCTACCATGTACAACGAGTGCAGGCCTTGTTACCAAAAGACTATCCTTGCAGACTAACGTTCTGTCAGTGGTTTTTGCATAAAAACATTGAAAATCCGGATTTTTTAGAAACATTCTAGCGATGGACTAGACTTTTACGCGAGACGGGATATTAAATTTCCATAATACTCACACGTGGGCGCAAGAAAATTCTCATACCATGCGTGAAGGTCATTTCCAACAACGTTTTAAAATAATATTTGGCCGGGTATTCTTGACGATCAGGTGATTGGCCCTTTCGAGTTACCCCCAAAGTTGTCAGGAGAAGGATACCTTAGCTTTCTAGCCAATAACCTACCAGAACTTTTGGAACAGACCTTAGACAACATGCCATTACAACGGAGACAGAATATGGGGTTTCTTCATGACGGGCACCACCCAATGAACTGTCAACACTGATGGAACAGGCGTAACGCGAATTCATTGCGGCTAGAATGAGAAACGAGAAGGATAGCGCTAGTCAGGGCAAAACATTGGCAAAACATCGTGGTCCATTGTGGTATTTCCATATATGTTCTAAGGATTTTTGGTGAATGTTTGTTTTTAGTGACGTTAAAGATTAATAGTGATAGTTTGCGACAATTATTATAAACATTTATATGCCGAACAGCCTTCAAGAGCTGTTGTTTTATGAGATATTTATTTAAAAATGGTTGAATCTTGCAGTGCGGTGAATTGTTGCAATAGACGCAGAAAAGATGTGAAAATGAAGTTTCACAGGTTGGTTTTAATCATCTCATTCATTTTTGTGTGAGAATTACCTGTTAATTGGTAATTCGAGAAAATATCTGGATTTTTAGGATACCTACAGATCCTAACATGAGGAAGTGGTTACATGCTATAAGAAGAGAAAACTTTACTCCCAGTACAACAACGGTAATTTGTGAAAAGCATCTCACTCCAGAGGATTATGAAGTTAGTGTTCATGGAAATAAGGTACTAAAAAAGGTGGCAGTTCCATCTGTGTTTGATTTTCCAGCCCATCTCAAGAAAGAACCTACCCATCGAAGGGTTTTGAAAAGAAAACATGAATACATAATTTCTAGAATGAACTATGGTATTATAATGAAAAACTGTGCATCTACAGTATTGTTAATGCCATTGTGCACAAATATTTTGTATACATATATATATATATATATATGTATACATATATACAGGGTGACTTTGAAGTTGAGTCATTAATTTTCAGATAATTATTGTAGAAGGAAGATAAACCAAAATATGTGTGTAAAAATAAAAAAAAATAAAAAAAAATTTTTACCTTGTTTTATAAAGTATCCTCCCGACAAGTATTTCAGTGCGGACCTGTATTTGATCGTGAGGTCCCCTGTGAGGTCTTAAGTCACCTGATTCACGAGCCCGTTGTACTACATTAACAAAGGCACGAGGGGTTGGTTGCACTCGATTGGGAAACCGATCCGCATAAACATGTGCCATTTTTTATTTCGTTTGAGCCACGTAACAGACGCGACACTGACACTGACTGTATGTATAACTGAACTGAATAAAATAATAAACTGTACACAAACATCGTTCCAAATTCTTTCGCTTTTTTGTTTCCGATGCGATGAACCGGTAAGGCGGATTATATCCGTTGTTGCCAAACACGAGCACATGATATTGAGACAGGGCGGTACTCAAACTTCCAAAGGGCTATAACTTTGTTACTTTAATTTTACCAGAAAAATGGTAAAGGAAAAAAACATTTCTTTTGATCAGATCTATTCACTGTTAAAATAAATGACTCAACTTCGAAGTCACCCTGTATATATAAATAAGGGTTTTTTCTTTGTACACTTTAATCTCTACAAAACTGGACATGTTCCTACTACATTTAGTGTTGACAGCTACAGTACTATAAAAATAAATTTAAATGTGCATAAATACTATTTGGAACATTATAAAGATATATAGAAAATAACATGTATTTATTGTGATATTTCTTAGATCTCTTATCTTTTATATGTAAGATATAGCATATTAGAGCAGTTAAGTTAATTATAATCAGACCTGTAATCTCTTTGCTACCTGAATTACTTATGTTAAATACTAATTTTTATATCTTCAAATGTGTAAAGGAGAATTTATTGTCAAGTTTCATACATATGTATATATAAATAAATAAACTTGGTTTTTTAATTATAATTACGTTTCCAGGATTTTATCTCGTTCCAGTTGCCTGAATAACTTTTAAAACTTCTCTAAGAATCCTCGGTTTCCTATGCAATTCATTCAAGTCCGCGCGCTTTTTGCCCTGACTAGCTCCATCTCTCTCTCGGACCTTTTTGTCGTATGTTGGCCGCATTATCGTTTCATTGTACAAATGGGACGGGGCGATTCCATCAGTGTTGACAGTTCATTGGCACCACCACACATTTTTAGAAGCGTCATTCAGTATTTGAATGAACTTTATCCAAATCGCTGGATCGGTCGAAATGCTCCTGATCCTCGAAAATGGCCAGCAAGATCTCCTGACCTCAATCCGATGGAATTCTGGTATTGGGGAGAACCTAAAGGGATGATTTATGGGGCCTGGTCCAATAACAACTCTAGCACAACTTCGCGAAAAAAATTGAATGCGGCTGAAATAATAAATGGACAACTTCGAGGACCTAGAGTAAGAAGAAACTGGGTTCGTCGTAACGAAGCTTGTGTGGAAAGTGGAGGACGATATTTTGAACACCTTTTTTAAATACAAAAAAGTGCAGTGTGGGTTTTAAAAAGAAAAACAATGTATGTATCAAAATTGTGTTCCCTATTTATAAGTGGATTTCACGCACCAGGTGAAGCGCTGAGACAGTTAGTGGTAAGTCCATTTTTTTAATTGTTTGCATTTTACGAGTACATTATCAAATAATGAAATAACACCTAAGAGCCAAACATAAACTCCATCTTTATTTACACTGCGTTCCGTCGAAATTTGCATCTGGCATTGCGGCGTTGACAGATTTTATTTTACTTTAAAGTCGCTTTTCTCTAAAAAAATGCCGTTTTGATCCCCATGTTATATGAAACTTTTTGCTTATTTTAACCCCCCTCTATCACCCATTTAAATAATGACTATCATAACGTTTACACCCTGTATATTGACAGCAACATCCAAAAGGTCGTGACAAGCGGTGCTGTCCATTGAGAATATTCACTGACACTTTAATGTTAATTTATCGTAGATCGTATATAAAAAATGACAGTTATTTACTTGGTCGTGGAATCTTCCATTTGACACCACGTTTAATTACTGATCTTGGGAGTGCAACTAGTTAACAATGAACACTGACCACTTATGAAGCATACTAATTACGAGTTGAAACGGAAGCTTTGCTGCACCATGACCAAAACAAAATAATCTTACTCAAAGGTTATTTTTATTATGGCGATTAATTTTCCACTTGCTTACCTCATTCATGCAATGCTACTACACAAATAGGTGTAAAGGTTAGGAAGTTTCAGAATTGGACATCCTTACCTTGATAAGAAAAGAAAAACGGTGTGGCCATATTGACATGGGGCAAATACTTGATGTTATTAGGAATATAGAAAATTCTTCCTGCAGACTTTGACAATGTTTTTTCTTGCGTAACCCATGATCAACTGTCTTGTTTTAAAATTACTTTACCTGTATGAATACAATAATGTGGGTCATTCCGTGACCAAAATACGTAATAAGTTTCAAGATTGAAGAGCATACAACAAGCAACAATGCAAATAATCTGATAACATTTATGAGTGACTGTACGGTCGATCAACATTAAAATGTATAAATACATAACGGTTTTGTGATATCACACCTTATGAATGTAGATATCTATTCCTATTGATGAGTCAGATCACATTTTAAAGTGCCGTTAGCTTGGTGTTTGATGTTTAAATTGCTTGCAGCATCTCTTAACAAATTACTGTGATTGGGTTAGACAATATTTTTTGAATACCTTTAGAACTCGACATTCTATAGACAATCAGCAGTATTCATGTGCAGAATAAAGTTGATATTATCCTAAAAGCTCATAGTGGGTGAATTAAAAACATGTGGTTCTGCTACGCAAGGTTATAAAAGAAGGTTGTATTACAACAGCGACATCACGTAGGAGCAGTTACTACTGACCTCTCAAAAGCATTCGAGTCTGTCGTGGTATTTATGCTCTACTTATGTTACAACCGACAGACATTCCTAGCAATGTGATCAAAATTATAGTAAATTATTTGCTCATCCGACATATATACGGCAAAGACAATCATACCAAAACAAAAATATACCACAAATGCCGCGGAGTACCACAAGGATCTATCTTCGGGCCTTCTATGTATACTAAGTGACATATAAATCCGAACATCCAGTTTAAATGGTTTTATTTTAATAAAAGTTGGTGAATGTATTTATCTTACTGTAAATAAAAGTGAAACAATTTTCAGCCTTATCAGTTGGACATTCCGGTTTTTATACTGCTTTTTTTTAATTCACTAACGCTCGAAAAATGAATATTTCAGCCGCAGTAAAGAATCGACGTTGGCGGATTTTGGTTCTTGACATCCTTTACGATCGGTTACGATGCCTAGAGTACGGAGACCTGTACGATTTCGTCAACATAGTGAGTTTGATAGGGGCCGTATAGTGGGACTTCGGAAAGCTGGACTTTCTTTTCGGGCAATTGCAGTTAGAGTGCAAAGAAGTGTAGACACTGTGGTTAGGTGTTGTCAGGCATGGCTTCGAGAAGGCCGTACGCAAAGAGCAAGGGGCACTGGACGCCGCCGTAGAACAACAGACCGTGAAGATCGCCGCCTAAGATTATTGGCCTTAAGGGACCGTTTCTCCACTACCAACACGGAAGACCTATTGGCATGCGAAGTGTTTACCGACGAATGAGAAGTTTTGGCTTGTTTTCATACCGGCCACACTGGGTCCTCCCTTTAACTCGAGAACACCGACATAATCGCCTTGAGTGGTGCATACAACGGTCACTCTGGGATCAGGAATGGAACAGTATTGTCTTTAGTGATGAGTCTCGATTTTGTTTAGGCATGCACGATGGTCGTGCCAGGGTTAGAAGGCGACATGGTGAAAGGAGGAATCCACAGTTTTTTGTTGAAAGACATGTTCATCACACTCTTGGAGTTATGGTTTGGGGTGCTATAGCTTATGGTTTCAGGTCACCTTTAATCTTCATCAGAGGTAACATGAACGCGCAGCGTTATATCCACGAGTTCTAGAACCCCATCTTTTACCCTATCTTGACACCCTGGCAGATCCAACTTTCCAACAAGATAATGCCCGACCACATGTTGCAAGAGTCACAATAGACTTCTTTCAACATAGTGATGTCACATTGTTACCATGGCCACCAAGATCTCCCGACTTATCCCCAATTGAGCACGTGTGGAATATGATGGGTAGGAGATTACTCAATTTGCAACGTCCTCCTCAGACTCTAGAAGCACTTCGAGAGGAGTTGGTGGTTGCCTGGAATGAGATACCACAGGAGGACATTGACCACCTGATCAGAAGCATGCCTAGGCGCGTTGGAGAATGCGTAGCACATCAGGGTGCATCCACACATTATTAAAGGTCAAAGGGCTTTAAAGCAGTGCAATCATTTTGAAATTTTTATCATTTACTTATTATGCTTCATTAAGTACTTATACAAAATTTTATTAAAATAAAACCATTTAAACTGGGTGTTCGGATTTATATGTCACTTAGTATATCTGTTGCTGATCTGACAGCAGAAAACATCGCAGGACAAGCAACACGCAGGTAATTTGTGCGTATTAAATGTTTCTAAATAGCAAAACACAGCCATCATGAGAACAAAGCGAACAATGGAAGAGATATTTAGGCCCGTATCGTCAGTTGTCCCTACAATTGTAGGGCGCGTTTATGGCCTCCTTGATTGTCATACCCCTTTCTCTCCTTCAAAAGTTTCTAGATTACACTTGTCCCGTGTCAGCGTCAGCTCTCTCCTATTGTGAAGATATGTTTTCTTTTTAAATTGTAGGAAATTTCAGGTTGATAAAACATGATATAACTCAAAAGTAAGCACAATTTGATGCAAATAGATGTTTGTGAGATAACCTCAAAATAGAGCGCTGACAGGGAGAAGTAGAAAACTATGACAATCAGGGAGGCCATAAAGGCGCCCTACAATTGTAGGGACGACTGACGATACGGGCCTTAAGTACTATGATTGGTGGGAGCTTACTTGTACACTAGACAGATTAAGTTTGTTGATCTTGGTCTCAATATTAATAAAACGATAAGCACATACCTCATTAAAGAAAGAATTACTAAGTAATCGTACGTTGTCTCCAACCATTGGGTTTAGCTGGAATGTTTCTACTATTAATAATATACGAACTTATATAAGTAAAAGTGGCATTTTCAAATTATAGAGGTGCCTTAAGAAGATATTTAGAAAAGCTGGGCAGTACCATTGAAGTCCTGACCGCATCTCAGATGACATACTTTAGAAGATGCTACAGAAGAACAATGTGGCGACACGCCTGGACCAGGCGAACAGGAAATTTCTTGAAAATAACGAGGAAAGTAAATCAGTGAAGTGAACAAGTAGAACATTCAATCATCTAGCCAAACCATCGACGTCAAATTTCGCGTCCAAACTTCAAGCGTTGTGTGCATTATACCCCATAATAATTGGTCGTGGAAAGGTAAATATTTTAAACGTATACAGAAATAATATTTTGTTTTTTTATGTTTATATGCAAGCCAAATGTAAATTAATTTATATAAAATAAAGGTTTCAAATTGAATTGATTGATCAAAAGAGCCATCACCAGGCCCTAAGTTGAAAAATAATTCTGTGCAAGGTACGTGGCAAAAATGAAGTGACACAACCTTATCTTTACAACCCTGATTCTACTGTGTAGGTGTGTAGAGTGAGTGCAAAATAAAGCTTTTAAAAATGCTTTAAGACGGTAATGTCGGTTTTGTGGACTATTTTTTCTGTCAAATCGCTGATTCGTATAGTGCATCTGTGCAAATGGCTGTGATATATTCAAAGCACAGATTTGAATGTTTTTTAGTAACTTACTAGCTACAGGAATTTGCAATGCTGTTCCTAAATCTGTAAGAGCGTTGCTGAGATCTTGATGATACCTGTTGAATAAATCCTCATCTGAAAACGCCAAATATGGATGGGGTTAATGGTATTAGTAGTGAATGTGAACGATAACAATAATAAACAAAATTTGAGTTACTAAAAGCCAAAATAATGTTTTACTCCAAAAAGTTAAGCGAGGTAATACTGTGATCGTATGTATTTTCGATTTTGAGACAATAGTTGTTTGCAAAATTGTAGTTTATTTCAGTATGTTAACTTACATTTTTCATCGTTGTACAATTTGTTAACACTGGCATCATCCACATTTTCGCCAAGCAAAACGTTGACTAATCTTTCGATAAAATCACGAACTTCCGCTCTATCTCTTCTCCTTTTATCCTCATCTTCCTCAGCATCCATTCCTGGAAGGAATTTGAAAACATTCGAACTGGATTTATTGGAATAGCGAGAGTACATAATTAACGAACAATAACGCCTCAATGGGTAACCCTCAAGTGAAGATTAAGTTGTCATCACAGAATTCAGAATTTGCCAAGTTCACAAAAGTTTTCCAAGTTTTCAAAATTTTTAGGTTCCCTAAAATGTTAGATACCTCATTTTGCAAAATTTCCAATTAATGTTGCAGTATTTGAAATTTTTCAAACTTGCAAAGCTTTCAAGATTTTTGAAATTACCAAAAGTTTGATAATTTGCAATATTTCGAAAATTTCAGTTTCATAGAAAATCCGAATATTATAATTCTTCAGTTTTCAAACTTCTCGAAAAATCGATATTTTAAAATTTGAAGAACTTAAAACTCTTATTATACAAGGTGTTCCTTAATGATATGCAAATATTTAAGGGTGTGAATCTACATGGAAAATTAGTGTTAGTTTGTTTATAAACTATGGTCCTAAAATGTTTCCTTACAAAAACTCGGGGTGTTGAAGTTTTAGGAAAAAAATGGAAATTAATTAATATTGTCAGAACCGCTTCAGATATTTCACTGATATTTAGTAAGTAGTGAAAGTTAATAAAGTTGCATATTTTTCAATGCAAAAATAATTTTTAGCTTCAACAGTGGCGTGCGTACGGGTATTGACTTCGATATTTTTTACGAAAAAATGATACTCCAATGGTTTCTTGCCAAATAAAAATAATTTTTGAATTTCCCGTTCATTTAAAAATAATGATCTCTCTTGAATTGTTTTCCTACGATGCGCCATTTTTGAGTAAAAAAAATAAAACCGTTCTATTGTCTGAGAAAATTAATGTAATAATTGAAGAATGCAATTTAGCAATAAATATCTAGTTGCTCTGGAATATGTCACTGGCTTTTGACATGTGACAAGTCTCTGTTAAGCAAATCTGTTCGCTGTGACATCTTTTTCATTATTTAGTTTTTACAATCTTGTTAATAATGGTGAATTCAAATGCATGCATTACGTATGGCCTTGCCGACGGTAATGGTGAGCAAGCCAGACGGATTTATCACCAGAGATATCCCGATCGTGCTTTGCCAGATAGTCGAACCTTTTCTAATATTCGTCGTCGTCTTGTTGAAACTGGTTCTGCCCGAAAAGGAATATCTGAAGGTAGACCTCTAAGTGTGAGAACGTCTGAAATTGAGGAAGCAGTGCTGCACGAAGTCTAAGAACATCCTGAAACGAGTACGAGGAAGATCGCTAGACACTTAAATGTTTTCCATCAAATTGTTTGGAGAATTTTAGTGGATTTTTTGTTATATTATTGATAATTTCAGTTTATTGTCAAAATTTAGATTTTATGTGCCACCAAGAATGTAGACGTAATAATGATTATTTTCATGTTATGCCACCTAAATCAGATCGGATAAATCATTTTTTTTCCAATAAAATTAATAATAATTTTGCATGTTAGACAATAGAACGGTTTTTATTTTTTTACTCAAGCTAGAGAAAACATTTCAAGAGAGATCATTAGTTTTAAATTTTACGGAAAATTCAAAAATAATTTTTATTTGACAAAAAACCATTGGCGTACCATTTTTTTCTTAAAAAATCAATACCCGTACGCACGCCACTGTTCAAGCTAAACATTTTTTTTGCACTGAAAAATATGCAACTTTGTTAACTTCCACTATGTACTAAAGATCAGTGAAATATCTGAAGCGGTACGGAAAATATTAATTAATTTCAATTTTTTTCCTAAAACTTCAACACCCGAGTTTTTGTATGGAAACATTTTTGGACCATAGTTTATAGAGCAAACTAACATTAATTTTTCATGTAGATTCACACCCTTAAGTATTCGCATATCATGTTACTCATATTAATAAAAATTTTTGAAATACTAGGAATTTTTGAGAATTTGAAAATTTTGATAATTTTAGAAACAAAAACCTTGGAACTTTTGAAATTTTTTTAAATTTTAAGCTTTAACAATTTTGATAATACAGGAAGTTTTACATTTTGAACATTTTTAATATTCTGGTGATTTCAAAATTTTTGAAAACTTGAAAAAAATTAAACTAAACCAAAAGAAAGCCAACCAAGGACAGCTTCTTGGCTACTCGTCAACATAGCTTAGCCGAACGTGGTCCAGGAACGAGAGACCAAGACTTGACCATGCTGATGAGTAGCCAAGAAGCACGAAACAGCTGTCCATGGTTGTCTGCCTTTTGGTCGGTCGGACGAAAGCATCATTTTTAGTTTTTTCGATAACAAGTAGTCCACATCCATCTAACTTACACCCAGTTTCGTCAGCCATCTAGCGGTCTAATAGTAAAAAATGTGTGAAACATTCAAAATTTCCAAGTTTTCATATTATTGTATATCTTAAAGATTCTGATAGCTTTGATTGCTTTCAAAAGTTTCACTTCCAAAAATTTTCAAATTCAAAATCATATTAAAATTCATCAGTATTAAAAATTTTCAAAAAAAAACAATATTTTCAAAATCTGAAGAGCTTAAAAACGAATATTCCTTAAAAATCTGCAATTTTTGAAAATAAGAAAAGTTCGATAATAAATTGTAGAAACAAACGCTATGTAACTTTAAACTTTCAGAATTTTGATAATACGAGTACATAGAATTTTGAATTTTGAACATTATCAATATTCTGGGGAAGCTTTTGATAACTTGATACTTAACTTATTTTGTGAAACATTGCAAATTTTGAAGTCTTGAAAATATTATTATGAAGATTCTGATGTTAAATCTCCACTTAAGTATCCCTCACGGATGCGCTATTTTCCTTTTAAAGTCAAGTTGAAGATTTTACGATAAGCCGGACCTGAACCCCACTTACCCATTCCATCAGGTGCTGTCTGTGGCGCCACTAGTGTCTCCATGATGTCCCTGAGCCAACCTCCGGTCACCTTTTCGCCCAGTTCCGGTGGCCTTGCGCATTCACCGCACACCCAGCCTTCTCCAGCGCGGAACTGGGCGCAGCGCCCTTTGCACGCACGCCGCTGGCATCGCGAACATGTCGCCCACCTGCCTACGCCACTGGCGGAAAGTGCGCTGTCCACCGATGGGCGCCGCTGAAGCTCGCACCCGCACACTGGACAGAAGAGGGAGCTACGACGGTGTCTGTTTCTGAAAAAAAGACGTCAAATAGATGATGAGTCAAAAGGCAAAACCGAATCGTGTTTAAGTAGGTTTGCTTCAAATCTATTATATTTCTCTTTCCAGGGCAGATATAGAGAAAATATGTGTGACTTATTATGTCTAACAGGTGCATAGTGACACTGAGAACAACAGCTTATTAATAATAGAAGGTTTATCACTAATACCAAATGTGTAACATTGTCTGAAAATCTGTGAAACGTTGTAACAGTGTTAAAGGAAATCGTGTTTCAGACTCAACCTACAACCAGAGAAACGGATTCGTAATGCCATTCGTAACATACCGAGAGCCCAAATTGAAGCTGCAGTTTTCTCTACCCATGAGAGGCTTCAGGAATGCATAGAGCGTGATTGTCAGCATTTCGAGCATTTACGGGGGTGTAAAGAAATTCCAGAAACATTAATTTGAAAAAATAAAAATTTGAGGGATTTCCGCATAAAATTTTCTTAGGTCTAAATTTCAGGTTAAGAACAAGATATCGAGATGCGGTTTTTGCCAGCTTGTTTAGACATTACTTAGCTACTTTTTCATGAAAAAAATTATACCAATGCATCCAATTTTTTTGACAATATCAACCATTTCAGTGGGAATGTCAAATAAAGTCCTCTACTAGCTACCAGTGAAACTAACAGAACTTCACATATTAAAAAATTTGTAGCCCAAGAATAACCCTTTTCAACTAGCCCAAGTTTGTTAAAATCGGCTCTGCGTTTTCGAAGATACAGGGTGTTTTTAACGGAAACCTTAGAATACCCCCACCACTTTATTTTCAGAGATACAGCAAACATTGTTTACATTATCCCCGACTTTAAGAATCAGGCATTTTTTTGTTACGTTAATATTGCGGACTTCTCAAGAACATCACGTCAAGATTGCAGTTGCGCCACCTAGCGGCCATTTCAGAAACTTGTAAATATTTTCCAGGTTCTTCCCTTGGCCGTTTTAGTAATAATTTTTTTTGCCTCATGCCTCTTCGATGAATAGGTTCCCAGAAACAGTACCTCGCATTCTTAGTTGGCTACCCTATACAATTATGAATTCAACATATTTTTCCTATAAAAATTTCTGTTGAAAAAATCGGATAAGGATTATTTCCTCTAAGCCCTATGCCCAAACTTGTTATTATCTGTAAAAACAAATGAGTTATGCAAGAACTACGGACATACGTTTTTTTTTACATATGATTATATGGGAATTTGCATTATCTGGCAGAGAATCCTCCAGAACTTTTTTTTATATATATATCGAAGCAGCCGCGCAGGCAGAAGCCTAAATGCCGGAACACCGCGGCTGCTATGATGATCCCAAAGAAATTTTGTTAATACGACCTTTGAACTGCCTAAGGTTAGTAGAACTGGGAAATGCTTCCTCCCGTTGATTGTTCCACAATCTAGACACCCTCGGGACAAAGGAGCGGTCGTATCGGCCAGTTCTGGATGTAGATAAAGAACTCGGCCGTCCATCGAAACTAGATGAGCGCTAGGACGCTTTTTGTTCGTCAAAGTACAGTACCGTGTTTTGGAAGATTGTTGCGTCCCCGAGCAGTGATAGCCTCCAGGTCTCTTGTCAGAGAGGAAGTCGTCGATAGACTTCTTTTTTCCAGCTCAGCGGCAGAGATCGGCTTGTCACTCTGAATTCCTGCATCTAGAGTGCTGTCATCAGCGAAGACGTGGATTGGGTTGATCGTGCAGGAAAGGAGGTCATTGATATGTAAGAGAAACAGTGTTGGAACCAAGACCGATCCCTGGGGAACACCCGCGTTGACGTTGTGGGATGAAGAGGAGAACCCGTCAATTACGATGGATATCTTGCGGCCAGAGATAAAGTCAGCCACCCATCTGCAAAGCTTTTCTGGGAGGCCATAGGATGGAAGTTTGCTTAAGAGGTCAGCGTGCCACAGCTGATCGAATGCTTTCGTGATGTCAAGAGCAACGACATGGGCCTCACCATAAGACTGGATGAGTTTACTCCACAATTGCGTGTCGTAAGCTAGGAGGTCCCCTGTGGATCGTTGGTACCGGAAACCATACTGCCTGTCGCTAATCAAGCTGTGACGTTCGAGGTAGTCCAGAAGCTCACGATTTATGCACCTCTCCATCGCCTTACTTATAACAGAAAGCAGAGCTATAGGCCTGTAGTTGTAAGGGTAGGTCTTAGATCCTTTTTTGGGATGGGTTGGACATGAGCAAATTTCCAGTTTTCTGAGAAGGTGCCGGATCATAAGATATCTGGAAGAGATGCGAAAGAACTGGAGCAAGTTCCGCTGCACACCTCTTCAGTACAAGGCAGGAATCAAGTCCGGACCAGAAGCTTTTTTGCTGTCAAGAGACAAGAGCACTCGTCTTATGGTCTTGTACCTGAATGTTACCTCCTGCATAGTGTAGGGAACCCTGTGAATTGACGGCACTTGGGCATTGGAAGGGGGGACGTCCAAGGTGGAGTTGGCATCAAAGATCTTGGCTAGCACTTCCGCCTTGACCTTTGAGTCGAATACAATAGTTCCATCCTGACACGTAGGTGGTGGAAGGCTACTGTGTGAGAAGTTCTTTTCAATCTGCTTGGCCAGCGTCCAGAAAGACCGACTGCCATTGCGCTGCGACATTACCCTGTGCCTAACTTTTATATCGTGGTGGTTTTTGGCATTGCGAACCGCTTCGTTAGATTTGTTTCTGGACTCGACGTCGGCTTTTCTGTTCTCTACAATAGGGTTTTGTAAGAAGGTACTGTGTGCGTTGATCTTCTGCTGGCGAGCAGTGTCACTCGATTTGTTAAACCAGCCGTTGGACCATGGTTAAGGCATTTTCACTGTGTGAGGGATGTATTCCTCCATTCCGACGTGGATAATTTCTATTATCGAAGAACAGACAGCCGACGCATCCGCGTCAATGAAACAGACATCTCTCCAAGGAAACCTAGAGATGAAGTCTCTGAGCCCCTCCCAGTCGGCATGCCGTAATGCCAAGTTTTGCGGCCTGTATGAGTTTTTTGCTGCCACAGCGGGTTCTGACCGAAACCTAACCTCCACAACACCGTGGTCTGAGTTAGCCAGGGAGGACAGGACAGAAGTGCTGTGAGGGCAGGATGCGTGGTCAAAAAGGGAGCCATTAGGCTACTGGGGTGTGACGACACGCGGAGGAAAAAAGTAGGGCTCGTCACCATCTGGGACAGCCCTTGAGTAAGAGCGAACGCTTCGACTGCACGACCTGCTGCATCGGTCTTGTTTGCTTATGGTCTGAGGGAGAGCGGTAAAGGCAGCAAATAAATTTAGGTGATGGTTTGGAGTTGAGGCGAAGCCACAGAATGTCCTTCCGGTCTAATTCCAAAGAAACATCTCTGGAGCAGGACTGCTGCGGACAAAAGCCACAACTCCCCCGTTCTTTCTCAGATTGGAGTGCACCTCGTAGTTTGGGAAGTTGATATGGTTAATCGGTGCAGACTCTGAGATTTTTGTCTCCGCCAAGAAAAGCACGGCGGGACGATTGGATTGCAGGTAGTGATGAACAGCATCAATGTTGCTGTTGATCCCGGAGATGTTCGAAAAACAAATTTTATCTTCGATGTTGTTCCCTCGAGCCCACCCTCCACCCGGACATTCCGAGAGTGGGGTGAGTTTACGACCGGAGTTCTTAGTGCTCGAGAGATCCATCATCACTAATTTCTTTGTTTTGGAAGATAATCAACTGCATAGCTTAGGTGTGGAAATATGCAGACATTTATAAGACACCCTGGGAAAAGCTAGCCGGTGGTACCGCCTCGGTCGACTGGTCCTTGTCTACCACCTTTTTTTTACGTGTTAGTGATAGACCTAAAGTGGCCCGTTGTCGGACTTGTACCGCCACCCAGCAATCGGTACTGAGGTATTCCTTAACGCGTGTACAATCAGTTGAACGGAAGTAGTAGTATACTGGATACAACAACTTCCGGAACAAGCGCGTACGTGAATCTAAAATCAACGGAATATTACATGAATATGAGTAACTCAAAACTGTCTATAAATATACGGAAATAATTTAGCATTTTGTTTATTTGAATATTGAACATGAATATTTCAACGACCATGGTACGATGTAAATAAAAGTACTTACTGAGCAAGTATAGCATTGTTCCTCAGCACGTTTGGTCCGTCTGTTTTCAAATTAAGTGCTCATATGATAAATGTAGTGTGCCAGGTGTAGCAGGAAAAAATCGAGAGTTGTGGTAAGGTAGGTCAGTGTGTTGATAACATTTCTTCTTTTATAAGAGAGCAAGTCAAAATATGTAAAATAAATATAATGCTTTGTGACGTCTACGTAACGAACATCAGCGTCACTCAATTTACTTTCCAGTATTGTAAGATCGCGAAGAATTTCGCTATCATGAAAAACCATATCACTCATCCATTTCCGTCGATATGTATTCCTTAATCCTTGATTTTAATTAAAGGATTTTGAATTGTTGTTACTGCTAGTTTTCCAAAAAAATTTGGGACTCACTTCATGTCATACCCTTTGCTCGTTGAATAAAGCCCATAGATGTATACAAAAATATTACTGCCTGGGAATCTTCACGGTCATGCAAATTTAATAACAAAATAATCTTAGAAATTGCTTTTATTTTTTTTTCAAAATTTATTTTTATACGCGCGTAGTTAGAATTTGCCTAAAAAATGGAATCTACAATGGATATATCGGATCAAACTATGACAGATATGAAGCAAAATGAAAAAAAAACTTGATACGTGATTTTTAAACAGTATTTCACGGAGAAGTTTTTACATATTTTTGTGGTGTTCCCATAGTAACTATTTTTAGTGGTAAAATACTTTATAATGCGCTTTATGTAAAATAAATTCATTTCATTGATATTTCAATGTCAGTGACGACAGCTCAAACATTGAATGAATGTTAGAGATAGAAGCTTGGGGTTACCTCTTATCCTTAGGTATAAAGGTGCGTCAAAGTGAAATGTTATATGGATTTCGAAATTAATTATGTAGCTTTTGAATCTATATCAATTTGGCTTTTTAGGTCTCATTAATATAAAGCTTACGAATAGGTAGAATCTTACTGCCCTGTCGTATGAATCTAACATGAAATCTATATTAAACATCTGTTCATAGTTAGGCACTGTTACTTCAGGTTATCTATTTTAATATTGTAAAAATGCCACTGAAATAAATGTTTATTAAAACCAATTCTACTTTGCATATTATCTGTTTAGACCATATGGACAATGTTAATATCATCCGATTTCATCTCGATATTTTTCCATACTTGGGAATTTTATACCGTTTATTTTTTTCTAGTAATTCGAAAACCTTCTGAATGTTTAAAAAGCATGCCATTAATAAAGAGCAACGTCAGATTTAATGGGAAGTAATTTTAATTTATGACGTATAGTGGACTTCTATCTTTAGATGACGATATATTATAGTAATGTTATTGACTAACGATAGTATGGTGAAAAATGTTTATTCTTACCGTGTCATAGTGGGGAACAACGAAATTTCAACCGGGCTTTATGAGTTGTCTGATTCAGATTTCGATCAAACTATGGGAATAGCTTTTGCAAGAATGAAGTAGCTTTCATATACGAGGCTTGTTCAGCGAAACACGGAAATTCTCCGCCACCAAAGAAAATTAAGGTTTAACCTTCTGCAGACAAGGTCATGTTAAAATTTTGAAGGTCAACATAGAGTCTAAAGAACCTAGAGTTCATATCAATCCATCCAAGCAATAAGACGGAAACGTCCAGGGAAGCTCTCACGTGGTGTCATTCTTCTGCACGACCATGCTCGGCCTCATGTTGCCAGAGTAGTGAAAGAAAATCTACAACGAAAGAAATGGAGGATATTAGAGCATCCACCGTATAGTCCCGATTTATGGCCTTCCGATTTTCACATCTTTGGGCCACCGAAAAAGGCGTTAAAAAGTCGGACGAAGAAGTACAAAGTGTCGATAAAGAATTGTTTAAGGAGCAGCCACAATACTTCTTTACGCAGGTGAAACAATAGGATATGTACCTTTATTGTAGTGGTTATTATTTGGAGATATATTTGCCAATAATTCTTTTCTTGACCAAAGATGGGTTTTAAATGAACAAGCCTCGTAGATTTTCGATCCAGTGGTCACGAACAAATGACAAAAAAAAGAAGAGGGCTGACTCCATCCAAAAAAGGTTTTGAAATTCCACCAAAGCCATAAAATATAAAAAAAGAAGCCAAGTAAATTGATCTCGCACTCATTGATATAAAATTATTTAAAATTACACACTTGGGACTGTTTTACAATGGATCTTTTTACTGTGCCCTTTAGTGATTCGAAGGTTCAAAACTGTGATCCTACCTGAAAAACATATTTATCTACACTCAAGAATTACTAGAAACTCGAAATGTGAACCTTGGACACGTTTGGAAATTATTCGTTTCTCGTTCATAACTTTTACACTGCACATATCTATACTAAGTGACATATAAATCCGAACACCCAGTTTAAATGGTTTTATTTTAATAAAATTTTGTATAAGTACTTAATGAAGCATAATAAGTAAATGATAAAAATTTCAAAATGATTGCACTGCTTTAAAGCCCTTTGACCTTTAATAATGTGTGGATGCACCCTGATGTGCTACGCATTCTCCAACGCGCCTAGGCATGCTTCTGATCGGGTGGTCAATGTCCTCCTGTGGTATCTCATTCCAGGCAACCACCAACTCCTCTCGAAGTGCTTCTAGAGTCTGAGGAGGACGTTGCAAATTGAGCAATCTCCTACCCATCATATCCCACACGTGCTCAATTGGGGATAAGTCGGGAGATCTTGGTGGCCATGGTAACAATGTGACATCATTATGTTGAAAAAAGTCTATTGTGACTCTTGCAACATGTGGTCGGGCATTATCTTGTTGGAAAGTTGGATCTGCCAGGGTGTCAAGATAGGGTAAAAGATGGGGTTCTAGAACTTCGTGGATATAACGCTGCGCGTTCATGTTACCTCTGATGAAGATTAAAGGTGACCTGGAACCATAAGCTATAGCACCCCAAACCATAACTCCAAACTGGGTGTTCGAATTTATATGTCACTTAGTATATTTTCAAAACTCACTTGTTTGTCCTCGTAATCGCTGAAGTCTCGAGTAAAATTTTTATCAAAATTCAAGAAGTACTATCAGTTATAGAGAGGACAAGATCGACCGACGAGTGACATGGTTTTTTGTGATGTGAATATTATGTCAAATCCGAAGAAATAAAATTTTTCGAGATTATAAGTAAAATACAAATTTATTTTCCCAATGTTAACTTAGATAGAGCTTATTTATATTCCAAATAGATTTTTATTTTCAAGCAACTCCAGTGATTTTGAAACTAGCTAACATCAGTCTTGTCTTTTCCAGAACCACTGCAACATAGACAAGCTCCAGCCCACAAAAAGTTCAAAAATATCTTCAATAAACATATAAATATTATTATTGAAAACAAAACACTACCGATTGAACGACCTTGACGCGAAAGTTATACCACCAGGAATGGTGCATCATACATCAAAGAACTAAGAAAAAACACGGTGGAAACACCAGCTTGACTGCGATTGTCGAAAATACACATTATAACGGTACTGCACTTCAACAAACAATTTATTACATAAGAGTTATCCAACATCGCTGTGACCTAGTCGAGAGTCGTCCTGAATTCAGCTGGAAAGTGCTTAAGTTGTATAATACGCGTTCCACTTTTACTTTCGATGCTCGCAGTATCTCTGTGACCGGTATCACAAGCGGTATCTCGTGACATTACTACCAAGAAGACTTCCAGGACATAATAAAACATGTTTTTTGTCTCACAACTGGCCAGTGACTATCCACCAGGGACAGACTTGCCGCCCAACATGACTCATATGGACGTGTTTATGGCGCTGTTTATGGTGTGTGCTTTGGAGGTCGTTATGCTGAAGATCATGATGTTTGGTGAAACTCAAGACCAATCTGAAAATAGTGAGGAGAGGTCTATAGCAGACAGGTTCTTCGATAGAGGATTGTATTAAGTGAAAAATAGTGACAGTGAATGGCATACCGGCACCCAAAGCGGTGATATTGGACCGCGGCGTCTAGGAATACTTTCGGGACATTGTCTCACAACTGGCCAGTGACCTTTTTTATAGGTCTGTTCATAGTATGTGCTTTGGAGATCGTTATGCTGAAGATTATCGTGTTTGGTGAAGCCCAAGGTCAATCGACAAACAGTGAAGAAATGACTATGACAGAATGTTCTTCTATAGAGAATTGTTTTAAGTGAAAATAAGTGACAGTGATATGTCACGTGCCGGTTTCCAGGACATGATTTAAGTAGTTTTTTGTGTCACATGGTCAGGAACAGATTTGAAGCCCAACATTATATGCATGGATGCTTTTATGCTGTGTGCTTTGGAGATAGTTCTACCTGAGATCATGGTGATGAATGATACACGGTAACCAGATATTTCAAGAGAGAATTTCAGTACCCAACTTACATGATCGTGCTTAGGAATTGGTGGTGTCAATATCATGATATTTGGTGATTTCTGCGAGTCCACTGATGACTGAACCAGAGCGAAACTCACCTTGAGAGGTGTCAATGGATTCTGTTACATCATGAATTCCATCTGCATGATTTGAAGATGGTGTTTTTAAGTTCATAGTGTCCGATAATCTGGAGAGGATTCTAAGAACAGTGATGAAATGGCAAGTCAAATATTTGAGAGTTATACGTGACAGTGGACATCTAATAGTATAAGGATGTTGACATCCTGGCATTTGGTGACGAAACGAGCAGTTTAAGAGGAGGAAGATTTTTTGGTGGGAAGCTGTATTGGGTAAAAGCAGTGTCTTGCGTATAGCGTCGAGAATCATTTATTAAAGATTTTTACTGAGGAATAATAGTGATCGTGTTTATCATCTGTATGCGTTGAGGAAACTGCGCTTTAAGGTTTTGGTAACTGATCCCTTAAAAAGCAACATGAACCTAGTAATGTGAAGAATGGAGAATGTAATTGGCTATCGCAAATATTTATTTCTTATTTTAAAATGAATGACTAGGATGTAACTTGCACGAAAATATCATTTGTTCTTTAAGGAACCCTCTGCTTGCTATTTTATAGAACTTCAGAGTTGCATTTTGGGTATAGAATACAGCTTTATAAGCTGTTTTCTTCTTGTTTATACAAAAGATTGTTCAAAATTATATGAATATAATATACACTGTAAGTTACTATGATACTGATTATCGCAATAATGCATTTTTGCATTATTTTAATGATGAAGATAGTTCATTGTTAAGTAGTCATTTCTTTTATTTCAGATAATTACTCCCATCACTACACCACCGTCACTGTCATATTCTCTCCATCTAGTTGCGATGTTGCCAAATCATGGATAGTAATATACCTTAATATTGTTTATCAAATTCTTACTTATATTCTAGCGCAAAAATGTGCAATCAGCACAGGATTGTCTTGAAAATGCGATTTGGAGATGTGGCCGACAGGTTTTACTGCACTAAATCCACCTTGTGCCCTACGATAGCGTTAGCTAAACAGACTTTTTTGAAGGATGCCTTATGTCCTTCACAAAAGTACTTCGGTTATTTTTTTCCTATATTGTAGCTATAATCTATTTACTTTTTGTATGTATGGACTTGAATAATTATTTAAAGTGAAGCTGATGTTACAAAATGTACCTAATTGAATGTGATATATATGAGAAATAACTGAAAAAGTAGCTGTTGCAAATCACTAAATAATGAAAACATAACAAAGAACATTGCAAGTTTTTTTGATGATTTGATGAAATGATCGTTGATCTTGATTTAACTATAATGTTGGACGATGATATGTTGGGTGGACCTGGCAAGGTGGTCCAAATCGACGCAAAAACTTTGATCTCATTGAAAATACGCGGAAAAAATGGTTAAGGAACTTCAAGAAGACATTTAAAAATCACAAAACAACACCTCTACACAGTTTACCAAGTAAATACCATCATTTAAGTATGTATTTTGATCTGTTATTTAAGCTAATAAGCTTAAGTGTAAAATACGTCTGGTTTTGAACCTTTTTTTGCAAAAACACAACGATTTTTTACAGTTTCACATCTATTTTCCTCAGTACTATACAGTGTATGTTATATCCTTATAATTTAGAGCATCGTTTTGTACAAAAAGCAAAAAAAAGACGTCATATAAAACAGTATACTATTCTAGAGTATTACCACCAAAAATGTAACTTCGAAGTTCTATAAAATAGCAAGCAGAGGGTTCCTTGAAGAAAAAATGATATTTTCGTAAAATTTACATCCTAATCTTTCATTTTAAAGTAAGAAATGGAGTATTTGCGATATGCGCTAAAGTATAGTCTTACCATGTAATTTTCCACAGTCGATATTTCGATAGTCGCAAAACACTGTATACCAGAAATAAAAATTCATAGATGCATTTATGAACAAACGATATTTGAATATATAAATAATTCTACGTGCCAAATAAATTCATGATATAACAATAGTATATATACATTTAATAGCATTAACAAAGAACAAATGTGAATTTTTATATGAGTGCGATTCCTCTGTAATATTGATTTAAGCTTGTATGAATTTTGTGATCCACTATACTCATAATAGGTAGGTTGCAACTTTCGACTGATAAATTGTAGATCAAACAATAAAATATGAAAACAGATTTTTTCTTTTTATTTTCCACGGAATGATGAAAAGATTGATTTATTATATAGACTGTTTTGAAGTTTTTGAGTTCTGTTTTTTTTTGTCCTTACACCCTATCATTTCTATTATAGCAATTGAAGAAAATGAAGGCTCTCTCATTTGAGCCCAAGCGCCCGGATTATTGATAAAACTTAAAACATATTTAATTTATATGACCTTAAATGATTCATTGTCTATTTTCATTCGGTTTATGTATTACTGCTGCTGATTTAACGGTACTATCAAAAATTCTAAAACGCATTTATCTAGTATACTGAATTAGTTAATGTATAGAGTGTTTCAAAACAAATCGCAAAAGTGTGAGGGGACCCAGGTCTAATGTGGATAATGTAACTTTTTGGTCAAAGTATGATTTCCGATATTTTTTGGCAAAATGAAAAATTCAAAATAGAAGACTACCCGTCAACCCAAGATAGCGGTACATATACTAAGTGACATATAAATCCGAACACCCAGTTTAAATGCTTTTATTTTAATAAAAGTTGGTGAATGTATTTATCTTACTGTAAATAACAAGTGTAAAAATTTTCAGCCTTATCAGTTGGACATTCCGGTTTTTATACTGCTTTTTTTTAATTCACTAACGCTCTAAAAATGAATATTTCAGCCGCAGTAAAGAATCAACGTTGGCGGATTTTGGTTCTTGACATCCTTTACGATCGGTTACGATGCCTAGAGTACGGAGACCTGTACGATTTCGTCAACTTAGTGAGTTTGATAGGGGCCGTATAGTGGGACTTCGGGAAGCTGGACTTTCTTTTCGGGAAATTGCAGTTAGAGTGCAAAGAAGTGTAGACACTGTGGTTAGGTGTTGTCAGGCATGGCTTCGAGAAGGCCGTACGCAAAGAGCAAGGGGCACTGGATGCCGCCGTAGAACAACAGACCGTGAAGATCGCCGCCTAAGATTATTGACCTTAAGGGACAGTTTCTCCAGTACCAGGTCCATTGCAAATGAATGGTTCGCAGAACACGGAAGACCTATTGGCATGCGAAGTGTTTACCGACGAATGAGAAGTTTTGGCTTGTTTTCATACCGGCCACACTGGGTCCTCCCTTTAACTCGAGAACACCGACGTAATCGCCTTGAGTGGTGCAGACAACGGTCACTCTGGGATCAGGAATGGAACAGTATTGTCTTTAGTGATGAGTCTCGATTTTGTTCAGGCATGCACAATGGTCGTGCCAGGGTTAGAAGGCAACGTGGTGAAAGGAGGAATCCACAGTTTTTTGTTGAAAGACATGTTCATCACACTGTTGGAGTTATCGTTTGGGGCGCTATAGCTTATGGTTCCAGGTCACCTTTAATCTTCATCAGAGGTAACATGAACGCGCAGCGTTATATCCACGAAGTTCTAGAACCCCATCTTTTACCCTATTTTGACACCCTGGCAGATCCAACTTTCCAACAAGATAATGCCCGACCACATGTTGCAAGAGTCACAATAGACTTCTTTCAACATAATGATGTCACATTGTTACCATGACCACCAAGATCTCCCGACTGATCCTCAATTGAGCACGTGTGGGATATGATGGGTAGGAGATTGCTCAATTTGCAACGTCCTCCTCAGACTCTAGAAGCACTTCGAGAGGAGTTGGTGGTTGCCTGGAATGAGATACCACAGGAGGACATTGACCACCTGATCAGAAGCATGTCTAGGCGCGTTGGAGAATGCGTAGCACATCAGGCTGCATCCACACATTATTAAAGGTCAAAGGGCTTTAAAGCAGTGCAATCATTTAGAAATTTTTATCATTTACTTATTATGCTTCATTAAGTACTTATACAAAATTTTATTAAAATAAAACCATTTAAACTGGGTGTTCGGATTTATATGTCACTTAGTATATTAGAGAGACTGGAAAATCTAGGATATCAAAAACATTGTTATTACTGATTAAATTGTAAGCACAAAACCTAAACATGAGCTATAATCCAAATATTTTGTTATGATGCACACTTCAGTCATTTTCACTTTCTTGTCATGGGAACTGAATAACTGCATTTTTAATATTCAATCGAATACAATTTACAAAATCTAGTGTTAAACAATATTTAAATGTCCGTGAATTATGTGGTTGTAGTAATAAACTGTAATTATCTTAAAGCGATGCATCGACTTCAAGAAAAATCGCATAAAAAGAGTAGAAAGTTGTCTGACATTTGCGGGTATGGTTGTGTAGATTGACGGTTTAATTTTTAAATTAACAGTCTCTCTTTGAGTTTTGTTCCTGAAGATATATTTACGTTTTTCTGTGACGCCACAGAATATTTTTAAAATCAGTGCATTAGGAGCTATATGTGCTAGACGTTTTTTGCAATGGAAACTATCTGCAACATGCTACAACACAAGTACAAATGCTGCGCAACGCGAAAAAATAACGATCCCCAATTTTCACGGTCGGGTAAGTTAACACAAATTTGGGAATGCAGAAACTTTGAATTTCCCCAAATCTCTCAAACGTGTTCAAAATTTTCACTTATTCCTTTTTGTTTAAAAAACTTCTTAAGTTTTTTGCATGACTTTATAGAAGTAAAAGTAAAATGTTTATTTCTCTCTCAGAAAAGTGCTGTTACATAAAGTTGTGTCTTTTAAATGGAACACACTATATACTTTTAATAAAAATGATAGAATTTTTTTATTCTAAATATATATATAGTTTATTATGCTTATTTCCATTACTGTAGTCAAAAACATAAATTTTATGTGTTATTAAGTCATATGTACCCCCACCCTATGCCAGTTTGGTCACATTAATAAATGACGCGCACAATTTAAGTTTTTGTTCAAAATAATTAAAATAAGTAGGATGAACATATACATTCGGAATCAGAAAAAAGCGACAATAAAGTTATACAGGGTATTACAGTTGAAAAAATACAACTTTATTCCATTACACTTATCTGAGCCACCCTGTATATAAAAAGATATTTTGCTTGTAGACATTTATATGAGACCCTACTACTTTTGTATAAAACGGACATACAAAAAGGGGTCAATTTATAGCGTAACTGGTAGATATCTGGCGTAGAAATTATCCAGTCAATTTGTCTTAATGCATTTTTTACTGTGCACGTATATTAAATTGGTTAAATTTCAATAAAAGGCACAAAAAGTCATCGTGCTAAGTACTTAATGATTTCTGATTGCTTTCATTCCACTAAAACGCACTGTTTATGTATCTGAGCATGTAATAACTAATATATTATGATTCAAACTTCATTAATCTACGCGTTATGTAAACATTGCTAATATGAACTACATAACCCCTAATTAACGGAAATTCAGTTCGAATGTAATATGAATTTAATACCGCATATAACCGACAACATGAATGAATTTTAAGAATATACTAACGTAGCTTTTCTTATATCAACGACAAGGACTTACCTTTAAGGTATCTCTAGAATACTTGAACCTCGTGCGATTTTAATTTCAGTATAGTTATAATATTTTTAAATACAACAATGTCAAAATATCATTCCAAAAGTTTGGAAACCATCTTAATTAAAATATAGTCTTTATTCATATACACTCTTGGCTTATGAAATTTATGGGAGGATACACATTTTCAAAATTGGTATGCTCATCCACCATTTTCAATACTATGTACGCTTTAAAAATGGTGAATGTGCGAATTTTATTCAAAACTCGAAATTGTTCCTTATTTTAGGCTTAATCTACAGGCTTGGACACTGGGTACTTGATGTTGCGAATGAACACTCACAACACTGAGGCAACAAACTTAGTGATTGAGACAAAACTAAAAGTAGATAGGGAAAACTGCAAGTGATCTTATGACTTCCGCTCAAAATCTTGATGCAATTGTTGTTTGAGTAGTAGCTTCTAAAATAACTTGAAATAACAATAAAAAATGGGTGTTCAAATAGTGTAACAGATACTATCAAGGTTCTTCCTTTTTAGGTACAGTCTGCGAAAATCAAAAGTTTGCCATTTTTAGCCTACCAAACAAGATTTAACTTTTAATTAATTTAAAATTAGTTTAACTTAAACTTAGGTTAAAATACTCTTCGATATCTGGTAAAGGAAGGTTTGGACTTTGATTGAGATACTTAGGAATGTCGAAAATAGGAGTTTTTTACTGTATTCCTGACTGATGATATTAATATCAAAAGTTATAAGTTCTTGGGATTCAGCCAACTTAAAACATTTATTAAAAATACATTTCGGCAATATTCAGGTATATGTGAGTTTCTAGAATAGTTGGTAAAAATTACCTTTCTGCCAGATAGATGTTAGTAGTTTGAGTGTAGGTCAACCATTATTTTAGAATTTCAGGAGTTTTTCGGTAGATTTTGCAATCCTGTTAAGTATCAAAATTTTTCAGTAACGCAATGTTAATCAAATGTGGTTTTAGGTCCACTGCTGTTTAATAAAAATAATATATTTCAAATTGACTATGTGGGTAAAATGGTGAGTTTCACAGATGAAACAGCAGTTCCTTATAATGGTGATGATTCGTCTCATTTCAAAAGTATAGTTGAAACTGATTTTGTCAACATTATCCAGATGCTTACATCAGAAAATTGATTACTTACTCTAAAACACATTTTTGTGATTTTCTTCCTATTCGAAACTTCTACCAAATTAAACAAAAAGCTCCTTTATCGTAAATAATCAGAAATTTATAAAGCATTGGGTACAAAGTACCTTGGAATATTCCTAATTCCACAGTTGCGTTGGGAATATAATATTTTATATATTTTAAAAAAGTCAGATATATCTCGTATAAAACTAAATACATTAAAAACATTTTAAAAGAAAAATATTTCTATACCTTGCAACATACCTTGACCGAACCATATTTAACCTACGGTATATTATTAAAAACAATGTTTTACAAACCCAAATTAAATTCAACTGATATCTTATACACATATATGACTTAAAACAGCGTTATCTCTTAAATGCTATAACCAACTATCACAAATTTATTAATAACGGCCGAAAAATTAAACGCAATTACCACACAAGGCATAAACTAAGAGAAACAGTAAAAACAAAAAATAAATAAATTTATAATACAACTATCATATCTTTATTTAGGACCGAAATTATACGTAAATTTACCAGAAAGAAAAAGTTCAAAGAATAGATTTTTTTCTCTGGCAAGACCAGGCGTATACAAATTAATAGTAAATGTAAACATCAAATAATTCGTTGATTAGTAGTATCTTTATTATTATTTCAATAATATGCACAATTGCAACATTAATGCTCCATTTACAGGAAATGCCTACTCATTCTTTGTATTGTGTTTTAGGGGTAAATAAATATTACTATTATTATTATTACTAATAGGACAATAGATAGATATACCGCAAAATCGTTAGAGCTGGTAACACTGCAATCCACCCTGTACAGAAGCAAATTGGTCATTGTCGGTTTTTCAAATAAATCTAGGCATTCAACACTCCAGCAAATGTTGGACTTTAAAACCATTAACTATGTTGCATGTGTAATATCGTTACCAACAAAGATTTACCAGTACAAGGATTTTTGGATCAACGTGTCATCTTGATGGCATTACATGAAGTTCCAAATTAAACATGTTCAAAGCTCTTGACACCGTTTTTTTTGGTAATGTCGAATACACATACTTGGTATGGATCAAATTGATTCTACCTTGCTTTACGCCATGACCTAGGCACTACTTGCGTGCTTGCAGAATTCTTAAACAATATAATCCAAGGTGAAAATCGCGTATTCGTCATGTCTCGCGACTGTGACCCCAAAGGTCGCGGGAGATATTCTTGCATCTTTCTCTTACCTAATTTGGAGATTCAGAAGTGACAGTCCTGTTATTCGCGAACTGTCCATCACAACAATAAAAAGAGAACACGTACGCGGGAAGATGCTATTCAAACAGATTTTTCGTGCCACTTGCATGTAATGAAAGTATTTTTGAACCACAAACACACATAGGTGAAATTTTCCCTCGAGGCCTGGTAAGCGTGATCTGGTGATGGTTGTCTCTGATTTCGCGCTGTACCTATAGGTCGCTGAACAGGGGTGTATTCATACTATGCAGTAATTTTGATAACAATGGTGATTACGAATTAGAATATTTGAAGTAATTTCTACTTTCCAGGCGTAAGCTAGAGATTGTTATTACAAGCAGAGGCGGATCTAGGGTCCGGACTCCCCCAAAATATCAGACTAAAAAAATGTCGACTTTGTTCTTCAATTTCCAAACGTCTCCCTGCCCGCTCTTCAATTTTGAATCGCCGATACATCCCCGCCCCCCTCTGAAACGGAGAGCATTTTTTGAGCTAGTAATTTCTTCCAAAAATATTTTCTAGATCCACCCCTGATTGCAAGGAGTTATGAACGTATTCTATCTGAAGGTAGCCAATCATAAAGTGTCTTCTGGTGTCCAGAAAGGGATCTGAACGATCCTAGTGCCATCTATTTGAAAATAGCAGAACACAAAAATGAATTTATTAATCTGGTTTGAAAAGAGTCTTCGGTTCTGCTGCTGTCTGATACATGGCGCTAGGGATTTCAATCCCTTTTTGGGTCCTCCCTGACAGTCAGTGGGGGTTCAGTTGGCAGGTGTACTTCCACGTCTCTTGCAACCGTTACTACATATTTTCTAACAGCAAATGATCAGGGCATGTCCAGCGTTTTAGTGTTGCTCGACTTTTCACGTCATTTGACACTATAAGTCACGGCCTTCTTTATGCTAAACTAAAATATTACTGATTGAATGAATCCCCGTTATTTTTTATATGGAATTATTTCATGACAAAAAATATCTGTGAACGGATCCTATTCAGTATCAATTGACATGCTATCCAGCATTTCGCAAGGCTCTATTCCTGGTCCATTTTTTTTATTATACAGGGTGTTTCAGTTTATTGTTGCATAACTTTAAGATTCGACAGAACTTTAAAATTAATGCATAAAGTCTATATAAACATGGGTCGAAAAATGCGTGGCTTCCGAAATACAGGGTGTTTAAATTTACTTTCTAAAATAGTTTTTTTTAAATATTTCGAACAATATTTAATGTATAACAGTGAAAATTGGTTTTTTGGTACGACAAAACTAACCATGGGCATAGTTTTACTGTAGCCACTAGAGGGCGCTCTCTACTGTACCTGTAGTGAATTAAAATGACCGAAAATTTTTTCTTAGTGCAATTTTTAGCTTTTTCAATAAAAAAACTGATTCTTCGCACTTTTCAACATAAAAAAGCTCTCCTGTGAGTTTTCGTTATAGTTAGCCGTTTTTGAGATATTTCGATTTTTAAGGTTCCATGCATTTTTAATTATTTATGGGAAAATAATATTTTTTTTTACATTTTCGATTTGGGCATTACAAGATAATTAAGATAATTAAGATGATCGTTTAGATTGTGTTTTTAAACACAGCAATAATTCCTAACTCCAAATAAACACAAAAAAACAGAAAATTAATTTGTTTAATTTTCCAATATTATTTTTAACAAATGAAATTAATTATTTACAACTAAAATGCTATTGGATAGTTAGGACAAACATACAAAGCTAAAGTAGTTGCTCGAAATGTAAACCCAATTGTTCAATACATAATTCACATCTACGAATGATTGAACGTGGTATAGCATTATTCAAATAAGGCCTTATTTCATCACATGCATTCCTGATTCTGTCTATTAGCATATCTCTTGTTGTTACGGGAGTCTGGTACAATTTTTCTTTTAGAAATCCCCACACAAAGAGATCTAATGGATTTAGGTCAGGGGATCGTGGAGGCCAGGCGACTGGTCCTCCACGGCCGATCCATCTTTCTGGATAATTTTCGTCCAGCCAGTTTCTAACTATTCTCGAATAATGAGCTGGACAACCATCAAGCTGGAACCAGGCCAATCTTCTTAAATCTAACATAACATCATCCCACATATTTGCATGTTCAGCCTTTAAAAATTCCAAGAAGGTCGCAGCATTTAACCTTGCAGGCAAAAGGTAGGGTCCAAATAGTCGATTACGGTAGATACCAATCCACACGTTCACACTAAATTCATGCGACCAAATATGTTGATTATGAAAATTTACCACTCCACGTCTAGTGAAGCATGACTCATCGGTCCATAAAACGTTACTTAAAAACTCCCTATTATTATCAGTTCTATCAAGAATCCACTGACAAAATGTGATTCTTCGTTCTCCGTCCCCTGGCTGTAGTCCTTGCACAGGTTGCAAATGGTAAGGACGTCTATGGTCATTTCTAAGAACACGGTGAACATGGCTTGCTGAAATTCCCAAGGCATCAGAAACTCTCATAACACTTGTGGTCGGATCTCTATCAAACTCATGCAGAATCATACGGGTAAATCTGCGCTGACGAACATTTATGTTTTGATCCCTTTGGAGATTTCCAAAACCATTTTCAATTATTTGGCGATGCACTTTTACAAATACTGAGCGAGTTGGATGTCGTCTGTTAGGAAATCTTCGTGCGTATTCTCTGGCTGATTCTGCTGCGTTTCTATTTACAAAGCCATACACAGAATGAATATCCGCTAACTCTTGATTGGAGAATAAAAATGGCATTTTTATAAAACTTACAAAAAAACAGGTAAAAGAAACTAAATTTCGTGCATTCACAATTGCAAAAAAACGTTTCAGGTTTCAACAGACAACAAAACTAACTGTCAACTAATTGACGTTTAACCTTATTCTGCTTTCAATTTCAAAAATATTTGCAGGCACAGCCTACTTCTAAAAATTATCGAGATACTGACTTTTTAACGTTATTAACATAAATAATAAAAACTGCATCGAACCTTAAAAATCGAAATATCTCAAAAACGGCTAACTATAACGAAAATTCACAAGAGAGCTTTTTTATGTTAAAAAGTGCGAAGAATCAGTTTTTTTATTCAAAAAGCAAAAAATTGCACTAAGAAAAAATTTTCGGTCATTGTAATACACTACAGGTACAGTAGAGAGCGCCCTCTAGCGGCTACAGTAAAACTATGCCCATGGTTCGTTTTGTCGTACCAAAAACTCTTGTATACCAATTTTCAATGTTATACATCAAATATTGTTTGAAATATTTAAAAAAAACTATTTTAGAAAGTAAATTTAAACACCCTGTATTTCGGAAGCCACGCATTTTTCGACCCATGTTTATACAGACTTTATGCATTAATTTTAAAGTTCTATCGAATCTTAAAGTTATGCAACAATAAACTGAAACACCCTGTATACACTGCGGATATCTTGAACAGTGTCAAAAATTGCAAGCTCCAGGCATACGCTGACGATACTCAACTTTACATGAGTTTTCAAACTGCTGATGCTAAACTACGTGCGAGTCTCGAGCTACGCTCATTATCGCCTTAACATAGTCTAACTCTCAATTCTGACAACTGCAGAGTATTATACAGGGTGTTAGGGAAATAATATTCGTAACTTTAAGAGGTGATTCCTTGCATTACTCTAAGCAAAAAAGTTCATTATAACCTATGTCCGAAAATCAACCGTTTCGGAGCAAAAAAAATGCTGAACTTTCTTTTCAGTTATGAAATAAATTAATTTCGCACTTTAATAATTTAAACTCATATGCCTAATAGCGTAAAATGTATCAATACATCTATTTATTAATTAACTGTCTTTAACAAAATAATTTTCTTGCTTATTAAATACAATTTTCCGAAGAAAAACAGATAAACAAAATCCCTCACACAACTGGAAACGTCGTACTCCGAGAGCACTGCATGTATCATCGCGTGTTGTGATTACTAATACATTTAACTGTAGCTTTATGTGATTTACGGATGTTGTTTTTTTTTCTTTTTTTCGTGCATTGCATCGTTTCAAATAATCGTGGGAATTGGTGGTGTATATCGCCACGTCCCGGTAAGTCTTGTAATTTTTTTCTTTAAGTAAATGTACTGTACTGAAAGCGTTATTAAATAAAAAATATTAGCGACAACAAATTGCGTAAAAGTATTCAATAATTCAAGGCATATTGTCAACAAAAATATGATACAAACGTAAACAATTCGATAAATCAGTTGCGGTCGTTGTGCGCTCGTATTGCGGTTGCGTTGCAGCGTTGCCAAATGTTTGAGAAAATTTAATTATTCACGACTCACTCACCTCGAAAACGATTGATTTTCGGACATAAGTTATAATGGAGTTTTTTGCTTAGAATAATGCAAGGAATCACCTCTTGAAGGTACGAATATTAATATATATATATACACCCCAAATATTGGCAATAAAAATGACGTTAATATTTTAAAAGACACCTCAACATTCAGCACTAACAACCAGACATTGTATGTGTCTCCTCTCGTAATTTGGGATAGGCACAAAGTCAAAACTAACTAATCAGTAAATCATTTGCGTCCCTCAAATTAATTTATAGTATTATCTAGGGAAAAATCTAAAGAAGACCTTATGTGAATCGCTGGTCCTAAGCCACTTCAACTTCTGCGATTTCATTTATGGGCCCTGTCTGGCACAGGCAGAGAAATTTTGCATTCAGAAGGTCCAAAACGGTTGTTGTGGGTTAATTTACGGAATCAGGAGGTACGACCCAGAAACACTTAAAATGAATGAGTGCAAATTGCACAATATGAACAATAGATTTATGCAACTTCAATCACAATCTCTTGAGCAGAGCTGATCCCCCAAATCCTGCAAATAAGTGTATACCAAGCTCTAAAATCCACTTGAGAAACAACAGATATGAACCTACTGTTACAAACCCTCAACACAGCACGGCAATGTTTCAGAGGTCGTTTATTTATAATGCGCTTCGTGTGCAGAATTTTTTGCGCAATGAAATCAGAGCGTTCACTGTTAATAAGTTTAAATATAATATTAAACTCCTTTTTGATTTTGATTAGAGCTGGAATTTTGCTATACCACCTGGTTTCGGGGCTGAACGCTAACAAAGACATACTTCATTGCTGCATTACAATGTTAGTTCTTTATAATCATATGCTTTTTCTTTCTAATTACCTGTGTTAATGTCTGAATGATCATTGTTATCTTTATTCCTTACCCTGCCATGTTCGCTTTTCTTAAATTTTTGAACAGCGCTAATCAATCATGCATATTGCGTATGACCATTATACGATGTCTTATTGTAGATTTTTTTAGAGCAATAGTATTTTTGATGGTTATGACAATTCTGTGCTGCCTTCTTGTATAACATATTATTCTTGCGCAATTGTATTTTTACTTCTCATGGATATTTTGTTTATTTGAAGAACATTCTGTTCTTTAATAAAGTTGGTAATTATTATTAATGATATTATTATAAGGGATGGCCGATATTGTTATTTTTGACTATCTGTGATATCTGATACTTTTTGATATCAGTGTTAGCGACTTTTGGGTAATGATGGGTGAGTTCCGCTGATGTGTCGTAGGTAGAAAATCTCTCGAAGAAATACGGAATTCCTGCAACCTGTGTATGTTTGCTTTCGTTGGAATGCGGTCCTGCGTTAACCGGAACCTCGCCTCATCATCAAACAGATAGCCGTCCATCCGGAACCACCGGGCGCATACCTGACCGTTACATTACTTACTGGTGGTACTAGCACTGCATCGCAGCATGGGGGGGACACACTATCAGTACGCCAGATACACTGGCTATTATTCTCTTGCGTTTTTCACGCTTTTTGTTTTGTTTTAGGTCATAGCTGGCTATTGTGATGATTACGAAACATCGTGATGCTGCAAACATAGATGACGTTTTTTAGTTACAAGGGGTTCAAAGTTTTTCTTTCCCTTTCAAATGTTCATGTAGGTTGTGCTACTATCTCGGTGCTTTGCAAAGAGCAGGATCCAAGATAACAAAAGCTGCAATGTCTTCTGTCTGTCCGCACTTCGTGTACAAGGGGATTATTTTAATCTTTTCCTGTGTTGGGGTCCCCTAAGTACCCTATTGGAGCATTTCCAACTACTCTGTAACTCTGCGGGTACAGTTTATTAGGTACTCATTTGATACACATCAGGAGGGGACTTGATAGCTAGATTTGTTAGTGGGTCGAGCTGCTGATACACCGACTGTACGCATCAGATCGGTGCAAGATGAAATAAGTATACTTTATCTGAAGTCACTTGAAACACTGTGAAATACCGGGCGCGTTTTATATATCTATATTTAACACGCTCTGTTGCTGCAAAAATCGCCAAATTTCGCAGCAAATCTCCCCCGTATAAGATCAAAGGCAGTTTCACCGGTCCACGTGGAGTAAAGCACGCCTATGCGTGGACATAGCCAATGAGAAAGCGTGTATTTCAGAGCTCCGAACAAGTGCAGGTGGCTACTGAAAATTGAAACAGTTTAGCCAGTGCCGTGTAGCGGTGAATAAACGTGTTTTCTTTAGTCTGTCCGTGTTTTTTCATAGATTTTATTAGTTTGTGTGTTTTTGACTTTTGAATACTCAGTTTACTTGTTGATTTAATTGTTGTGTTGATTGTTCTTGTGTGTCCTAAATATGGCTCTTTGGAGACATTGGGAAAATGCTCCAAGCCACGAGGAGATGGTTGATGAACCTGTGCAGGCAGAATTCTTTCATAAAGATTTAGAGGAACAGACCCAAAGAGTAATCCTAAATATGTATGATTGTCTGAAAAACGAAAATCCAGATTCCTCGAAAAATCAAAATTTAAACAGAATTTGTATCCTGACAAAAATCAGTCGGTCTACCATTTATCGGGTTATAAAAAGGGGAGATGTAGTCAACCATTCCTTCCACAGAAAGCGCATAGGGCAAAAATTTAAAAGAAAAGACGTGGGTTTTCAGGAAGATATTCGTCGTATAATATACGGATTTTATAAAGAAAATTTGGTGCCCACGTTGGAAATGATACGGGATAAATTAAAAGATTATCCTGAAGATTTTTATAATTACAAATGCTTAGACTCACTGTACTGTATTGTAAAACTGTGTGGTTTTCAATACAAAAAATTAGATAAAAGAATGGTGATTATGGAGTCGTCTCGAATCGTTGAATTGCGCCAAGAATTTTTGCACAAAGTTAAAATCTATAGAGAGCAGAAAAGAAATCTGATTTACCTGGATGAAACGTGGTATGATACCCATGATGTTGTGCAGTACGGCTGGGTTGACGACAGCAACAAGTGCATTTTAAATGCACCATGCAACCGTGGAAAACGAATCATTATTCTCCATGCTGGCAGTGAAAATGGATTTATACCTAATGCCTTGCTGTTATCTGCCAAAAATATCAAAGAATCATGTGCCGACTATCATGAGGACATGACCTCCGACTTATTTGAAAAGTGGATAGAGCAGCAGTTAATACCAAACATTTCCCCAAATTCAATGATTATTACGGACAATGCGCCATACCATTCCCGACAGAAAAACAAAATTCCGAATACAGGCACAAAAAAACAAGACATTACTGATTTTATGAAGGATAAGGGAATGGAAATACCACAAAAATCAACCAAAGCCATATTATTGGATCTTATTAAAAGACAAAAATTTGAAAAAGAGTATGTTATTGACAATCTGCTTCAGCAAAATGGCCATGAAGTATTACGTCTACCTCCCTATTACTGCATTTTTAACCCGATTGAGTTGGTCTGGGCTGCTTTAAAAAAAAAGTAAGAAAACATAATCAGACCCCTCAATTAAGTGAATCGCTATTGGCCACAATAAGAGATGCAGTATCTCATATTGCTGCCACAGCCCTATGGAAGCAGTATTCTAGGCATATTATTGAAAAAGAAAATGAATATTGTGTTTTGCCTCCTGTAAATCCCGTTGTAATTCCTCTACAAGATGACTCTAGCGACAGCTCCGAAGGCGAGGATGATATATAAATACCTATAATGTAAGTCTTTATATACCTTTTTATATACCTACCTGCTATGTAAATATTTGCCTATGTCAAACGTTGGAATTCTGTAATTTTTCCATTTCTTAACTTTCAGTCAACATAAATTAAACTCCCAATATAAGTATTTTTTATCCCAAATCAAAAAAATAAGAAGATAGTAAAATCCATTTATTGTTATATAAAAACATTATTATTATCGTTCTAAATAAATGACCGCACGCCTATGATACGTCATGAAATTACAAAGGACGCGCCGACCAAAGGTTTTTATGCTATTTCAAGTGACTTCAGATTTCAGATAAAGTAAACCTTGCATTACCGGAGCTTGTTTATTCAATAATCATTTTCCAGTAGATAAGTGTGTGGGGTTGTACGAGAGTGGTGGTACAACGGTGTCCGCAAAAAGGGTACTATTTCAACCTTGAAATTCCTATTTCACGAGCTACACATTAAACAACTTGTTGGATTTTGACATACGAGGTATTGTTGGATTCTTCTTAGAAGTGGCAGTGGCCTGGAATATATTAAAATTTTAGAAAATCAATTTTAGTGGAAAATGTCCACTTTCTATTTCACGCACTACAGCTTAAACGCCTGGATGGATCTTGACATATGCGGTGTCTCTAGATTTGCCTTGAAATGCGACTAACACTAGAAAAATAATTTTAAAACCAAAAAACGGATCTTTAACCCAAAATTTAATTTCAGAAATTTATACTTCACGGGCTATAGCTCAAACTGCTAAGTGGATTTTGACATTTGAGGCGTGCGACGCGGAAATGTTCAGTAACCGAAATGGATTCAAAATTTCTGTTTCACCCGCTCCAGCCCTAACTTGATGAATTTAATATTTGATAGTACAGCTGGGGCTTCATTCTTTGTAGTTACTGCAGTCGGGTTTTTAGTATTTTTTCAAAATGTACTTATGTAATACTTTTGAGGATGATCAGGAAAAAGCTTGGCTATTTGCTTAGAACTAAGAGGTACTTTCCTTTACAGGACGTTCTTACTCTATACCAGGCTAAGATAAACCCTAGCCTCGAGTACTGCTCCCATGTTTGGGGTGCTGCCGCCCCGGCTACATCATCTATGACCGATGTCAGTCAAAGCAGAACTGTCCAACTGATCGATGACTCGTCTCTAACGGACAATCTCGGAACTTTTTCGCACCGACGGGCGGCCGGCGATCTAACTCTCTTCTATCGCTACACCAACGGACTCTGCTCCTCAGAGCTCTCCGCCATGATGTCGCCGCACGATGTGCCTGCAAGACACAGTCTCGTGACTGCGGCCCGCCGTCCTACCCATGTCGAACTTCGTACATCCAGAACTGGCCGATACGACCACTCCTTTGGCCCTAGGGCATCGAGATTGTGGAGGAATCTACCCGAGGAAGTTTTTCCCAGTTCTATTAACATTAGGCAGTTCAGAAATCGGATTAACAAGGTTTCTTTAATCTCTTCATAGCAACCGCGGTGTACTGGTATTTAGGCTTCTGCCTGTGCAGCTGCTTAGGTATAAAAAAATATTTCGGTGTCATATCTGTGCGTTTTCAGCTCTCAAGGATTGTTAGGATGAATATTTTTCATAATCGGTCATGAACAATGTCAAAAAGCAGACTTTATAAGATACTCCGCAAAAAACTTCATGGTGCGTGGTTTTCGGCTATTTTTTTTTAATTTAGAATGTTGTAGAACAAAAGTGTCCGTGAAGGTTTTACACAAGTAGCTTTTGAGGTACAGAACCTCCAAGTTAGCCAGACTCTAGCCTATTACAGCGAAATGTTGTTTCGATACACGATATGTAATTGCTGTTTAATATTTATTTACTCTGATTTTCTCATCCCTACTGGCCAGTTATTCTATCCCACTTACAGGGAAGACCAAACTTGCATGAATGGAGCATTGCTCCGACACACAAACATTTTCAAAAACTGCTCAGGAATATCCTGCAGCGTCCCTGTGCGAATACATTTCAAAGGTGTTCAAAATTGTATAGATATTCATATTTTTTATTACGCATTTACTTTGGTAGAAGCGTTACAGTTTTAAACACATATCTCTAACTTCGTCAAACAAACACTTGACTAGATATCTAAAAACAACTGACAAACAGTGTGATATGAAAATGTGAAATTTGAACGTTTCAAGGAACAATGAATTATATGTCCTCTGTACAACTAATTGACTCTCACAATTATTTAAGGAATGGATAAACTATACTAAGTGACTATAAATCCGAACACCCAGTTTAAATGGTTTTATTTTAATAAAATTTTGTATAAGTCCTTAATGAAGCATAATAAGTAAATGATAAAAATTTCAAAATGATTGCACTGCTTTAAAGCCCTTTGACCTTTAATAATGTGTGGATGCACCCTGATGTGCTACGCATTCTCCAACGCGCCTAGGCATGCTTCTGATCAGGTGGTCAATGTCCTCCTGTGGTATCACCCATCATATCCCACACGTGCTCAATTGGGGATAAGTCGGGAGATCTTGGTGGCCATGGTAACAACGTGACATCATTATGTTGAAAGAAGTCTTTTGTGACTCTTGCAACATGTGGTCGGGCATTATCTTGTTGGAAAGTTGGATCTGCCAGGGTGTCAAGATAGGGTAAAAGATGGGGTTCTAGAACTTCGTGGATATAACGCTGCGCGTTCATGTTACCTCTGATGAAGATTAAAGGTGACCTGGAAAGCTATAGCACCCCAAACCATAGCTCCAACAGTGTGATGAACATGTCTTTCAACAAAAAACTGTGGATTCCTCCTTTCACCACGTCGTCTTCTAACCCTGGCACGACCATCGTGCATGCCTAAACAAAATCGATACTCGTCACTAAAGACAATACTGTTCCATTCCTGATCCCAGAGTGACCGTTGTTTGCACAACTCAAGGCGATTACGTCGGTGTTCTCGAGTTAAAGGGAGGACCCAGTGTGGCCGGTATGAAAACAAGCCAAAACTTCTCATTCGTCTGTAAACACTTCGCATGCCAATAGGTCTTCCGTGTTCTGCAAACCATTCATTTGCAATGGACCTGGTAGTGGAGAAACGGTCCCTTAAGGCCAATAATCTTAGGCGGCGATCTTCACGGTCTGTTGTTCTACGGCGGCGTCCAGTGCCCCTTGCTCTTTGCTTACGGACTTCTCGAAGCCATGCCTGACAACACCTAACCACAGTGTCTACACTTCTTTGCACTCTAACTGCAATTGCCCGAAAAGAAAGTCCAGCTTCCCGAAGTCCCACTATACGACCCCTATCAAACTCACTAAGTTGACGAAATTGTACAGGTCTCCGTACTCTAGGCATCGTAATCGATCGTAAAGGATGTCAAGAACCAAAATCCGCCAACAATGATCCTTTACTGCGGCTGAAATATTCATTTTCAGAGCGTTAGTGAATTAAAAAAAAGCAGTATAAAAACCGGAATGTCCAACTGATAGGGCTAGAAAATTTTTTCACTTGTTATTTACAGTAAGATAAATACATTCACCAACTTTTATTAAAATAAAATCATTCAAACTGGGTGTTCGGATTTATATGTCACTTAGTATAGTAGCTAAAAAAACGTTATCATATCATATACTTTCATTTCTTCAGACAAAATATATACTCCCAATAACTACTCCACAAAATTCAGACGTATGTAGCTCTTTTCAAATGTGTAATAAAACTATAAGTATCTATCTATCAAAAAAGCAAAATGGATATTCAGGTCACACGCTTTATAATTTCTGAATATGTTTGAAATATATTTCCGTGGAAAGCTTTTGCGTCCATGGACAATTTTGTTATACATTTTGAGATCTATAGCATCCCAAGTATTTGAGCCAAAATATCCAAAATCCATTTAACCATAAGGTTCCTTCTAGGCCTTTTAAAAAAAAGTCTTGTTGTCTGTCACCGACACTAGACTACCACTGCACTAAATAGCATGAGACGGCGCTGTCTGCGGGTGGTTACAGAGACGGAAAGCAATCATATTCAGTCCACTGCTCTGTGTCTACTTATGCCTTTGCTGGTTGCTTTGTGAATACTTCCAGCAACTGGACTGTTGGATGATGGTGGTACGATATCTATCTGTACACTGTACAGGCATCGAGCAGTTATAAGCCAGAAGACGGTGGGCTCTTCCTATAATTTTCAACGTATGTATTAAGGTTGAACTCAGCTTTGGTAAACATTTTGTGTGTAGCTATTGTCAGTTTTCTCTGCTATTTCGGCACAAATAACTTTTCAACACCTACAGTCTACATTCATTTTTACTTGCAGGCATACTCATTTCTTGGAACTAAGACATATTGATCAAAACGGTGACTAATTTCTCACGTACAACTATTCATCGTTCATCCACTTCTGCGAATGGGAAATGTAGGAAGCAGAAGTCCATATCAGGAAATGTAAAGGTTCGGTTTCTACCCAGAAACAGAAGCAAACTCGTTAGCAGTGCTAGCAGTTACTTAAAAGTAGACTGACATGTCTGGTCATTATCTGTTTCTTGGATATTTCTTGAATCACTAATTGGTATCGTATTCCTTATATGGAAGGATGAATAGATATTTATTCTTGTCACATTTCAGGATCAAGGTGTAGTCTAGATTAATGAAACTATGGTTTTTACATTTTTATAGGTCAGAGAAGGTTTTATTTTGCATGGGGATTTTCTTTGTCCCTAACGTGGCTATTCCTACTATTAAAAATAAAAATTTGGTCGTACAGCGATTTGATGAAGAAGCCATTGACAAAATTGAACTCTAGGACGATAATCGGCTGCAGTCAATCCTTGAACTTTCTGGAAGTGGTAAAGATAAAGTTGTTGCTCGTGTAGCACCTGCCAGACGGAAGCGTTACTCGTATTCATATCCTCAGCAATGTGACGTGTGCTACTTGATGGTTTGTCGGCAACTCGCTGAAGGACCTCTTCTTCAAATTCAACCGTTCTTACGGTTCGAGCAACACCAGTAACATGCATGTTGGTTTTAAACATGCCTGTCTCGGAGAGCCGCCGATGAATAGCAATAAACTTTTTGTATCCCGGATGCTGTCGTTCGGGATAACGTTCTTGACACAACCGCGCTGCTGCTCGTTGCTTGTTGCTCCGTATGCCAAATGCATATCTGTCAATTCTTGATTGGTTTCCATTAGCAACAATTATTTTTTGTTAAATTCTTGCAAACTTCACAAATACGATAGCACGACTAAGGCGATATGGAATGCAGCTACAAAAAACAATATCTGTTATCGTTTTAAAAGATAACAACACACAAGCGCTGGATATGGGTCCCTATACTCAAATGTTTTCTACTGTTACACTGAATAACCCCTATAAGTTTGATCCCACAGTTCTCAAACACCCTGAATACGAGCCCCTTCCCACTTCAGTTGGCCCAACTATTGAAATCTTAGTTTTTTTATTATCAAACACAAATAATAAAAATGTAGCAGGGTGTTATAGGTTTAAAATATTAACAATGAATATTTTGATAATATATAGTAGAAAACACCAACTTTATCACTCCCTAATCAAATTTGCAGCATAAAAATAACACATGTTGGAATTACACCATATCAACCTATTTTCATTTCAATGCAAAATAAGTCTATAACGCATAGGTGGCTGTGAAAAATAAAAGCCATGACAATCGCTTTCATTAATCACAGCTGTCAGAATACGTTTAAAATAGTTTTGGGTAGTTAAGGTTTTCAAAATGGGTGGAGGAAAGGTTATTAGTGAGAAAATTCGGTTACTGATAATTAAATTTTTTAATTCTGGGAAATCAATATCAGAAATTGCAACTTTGTTAGACATATCGCGGTACAGTGTGATAAATATTGTTAGTAGATATAACGTAACTGGTTCAGTTAACATTAAGCTACGATATGTGAAAAAAAGTAATATCACAAATGCAGACCTAAGAGCATTAAGAAGAATAATCGTGAAAAACAGGCGTGCCAATTATTTACAATTAAGTGCTCTGTGGAGTGACGCTGTTGGAGGAGAATTTTGAGGTCCATAAGTCATAGAGAGGACCACAAACTGGGATTTAGCACTTGCAAGGTAAGTTTTCTTATAAAAAAAATAGAAGTAAAAACCCTAAAGTTGCACAACTTGTTTATAGGTCAAAGAAATGCCACTATTAACTCCACTGCAAAAGAAAAATCGGCTTAGATGGGCTAAAGAACATAGACAATGGACACCTCAACAATGGTGTGAAATACAATCAGTGATGAGGCCCGATTCGAAGTTTGTGTTGGTGACAGTCGCAGTAGAGTTATTTGCAAAAAAATGAAGCATTCCATGTTAACTGTCTGAAGAGAAAAGTGAAATTTCCAGCATGCATTATGGTCTGGGGCAGTATGTCATCAAAAGGAGTAGGAAAACTTAATTTTATTGATGGAAATGTGAATACAAACAAATATTTGGCAATTTTAGAAGAATCGCTTTTACCAGTGATGGAAGAATGTTTGACATCCGGCCAAGATTTTGTGTTTCAGCAAGATGGTGCAGCGTGCCATACCTCAAAAAGGCTATAAAATGGATGGAAGAAAGTAATGTACCACTTTTGAAATGGGTTTCTAGCAGTCCAGATCTGTCACCTATTGAAACTTTGTGGCACGAGATGAAAAAGGTTCTACGACAATATCCTGCTCCTACAATCACCGAGCTGAGACAAAAGCTTCAAGAAATATGGGATTGTTTGACACCAAATTTTTGCCAAAACTTGGTTAACACTATGCCCCAAAGAATTTCAGCCGCAATAAAAAATAAAGGTGATGTTACCCAATGGAAATCTTTCAATTGTTGCTTTGTTAACTTCGCGCATTTATTCGCACATTGTTTATTTGTTCAGATGTTCTATTAGTTATAGGTCTAAGTGATTCCAAGTATGTATTTTTTACGACTAAACTGTATCTAAAATGTTTTTGAGGAATTAAATTGTTTTAGTAGTAAATAGTTTCATCAAGTTTACTTTATAAAGGCATATTTTGGTAGAAATCTTGAAGTGGGCCAACTGAAGTGGGAAGGGGCTCGTAGATACTAATCACTTTGCTATGTGGTTACTCATCTGACCCCCGGACTGTGTCTTTTTATGTCAGGTTCTACACGAGCTTACCATTTTTAGGAAATACTGGTTAAATCGGGTAGTTCCGGATCAATACAGGTATATGGATTATTAGTCCGAGAGTCTTAGATGAACTTCTGATACACCTTATCACATCATCGTCACGCTACAGCCTAAAACATCACAGCTTTAGTTTAATTTTTATATTTCAACTTTAGCACCATCAATAATGTATCAGTTAATAATTCTTGTCTAGAAACATTAAGTATTTTTGTTTTTTTTTATTTCTTGAATTTAATTTTTAAAAACTACATTTCTTAAAGGTGGATCCCAATCATTATAGAGGCGCAAGCATTTTAAAACTGATTCTTAATAATTTTAAAACGGTTGCTCATGTCGCTCGACGTCCAAAAAGCTTCTGGTCTGGACTTGATTCCTGCCATTGCGTTGTACTGAAGAGCTGTGCAGCGAAGTTTGCTCAAGTTTGTTTGCGTCTCTTCCTGATATCTTATGAATCCGGAACTTTCTCAAAAAACTGGAAATTTGCTCATGTCCACCCCATCTCAAAAAAAAATCTGAGGCCGACCCTTATAAGTACAGGTCTATAGATCTGATTTCTGTTATAAGCAATGTGATGGTGACGTGCACAAATCGGGAGCTTCAATCCATTTTTATGATTGTTTGGCTTGACCTTATACGCTATATCCTTATCCAACATTCAACCTAATTAGTTGGTATCATGCAAACTTATTACTATCGCTATCGTGGTTATTGTTATAAGAAAATTGGGATCGTAATTTTACGATAGGCATAATAATAGAACCGGCACAAAATGGTCGTAAAATGCGTAATTAACTTTACAATAATCCATCATTTACTTTCTCAAGCTCCCAAAGCATGATCGACGGTTTTTTGTTGAACTTGATTGGTTGAAGCATCATACTATTAATTATACCTTTTACAGCCCGAGGTCCTATGAACAATTGAGTGTCTATAATTTTATATTTATATGTAGCTAATAAATATGACTTTACTTTCAAGTATCGTGACAAAAGTGCGCTGAATAAAATTGGTCCAAGCATATTATAAGTAACGATATCAGATATCACAGGTGTTTGAAAATAACGGTATCGATCATCTTTAGTTCAAAGTGAATTCAAACAAAGAATCCGAGGCAATTCAAGAAGCCTCCCAATGGGAGGAGATCCAAGACAATATAAGGAGATTGGTAGGGTTATTACGTATCTTTAAAAGTTTTAGTGACATTATGTAGGTTTTTCTACAAAATGTCAACTTAGAACTACCTGTTGATGTGCACCCGTTCTATAGACGTACGTGTTGCCTAAACGTCATGCTGCATGTTTGCAACCAACAAAGCTTGCAGGGGAATTGACTTGCAGCGCTCATAGCGAGCGAGCGCGGAATGAACTGTTTGCACACTAGGAACTATTCTGTCAGCAAGTTGACATTTTGTACTTTTTTTGACATTATATAGGTTTTTACATAATAACCCTGCGGCACTAGTACTACGTAACCTAGAAAGTGATACTGTATCGATTTTCAATAACATTTTCCGAAACAATGTCACAATAGACTAATTCTTTCCGTAAAGAGTTCTGGTTCTAGTCGCTATAGAAATGATAGATTTTTTGACAGTGGTCATGAACGATTCTGATAATGATGTAATTCATGACGTTATTGCGACTAGCAATCGAATGTGTCGGTTTTCAGATTGATTTGGACTTTTAGAACATAAAAGTAAAACTGTAAATACTATAGTGTATCTAACGAAGCTACAAAGTAATCGTAAACAGTGGTTGATTCGTGATCAACGCGTGATCGGTAGCCATGGCGCTCTGTCGGCCTCTTCCTGATTGGCTTGTAGCGACGAGCCTCCAGACAAAGTCGCACGGTTGCGGTTTTCACATTAATGCGATGTCGAGGTATGTGACCCTATCGCAATTGAAAATAAGGTTTCGATAATCCTTCCATAAAGTTTCGATGAGTACATCTGAAATAACCTTGAGATATTCTTCAGGGAAATACAAAAATCTCCTTTTGTGTTTTTTTGTGCAGATTTATCTATTAAAATCCTATCCGCAATCTATTTTCCGTGCACACACCTTCAACCGAATGTATGCCATATATGATATTGCCGTTTCCAACTTTCACCAAGGTTAATAGGAACCATAACAGCTCCCTACCCTTCCCCCCTATAAGAATATCGATTTGTAGCCTCACATTTCAAGGTTAGACTTCTTGTAATGTTTCTGTTCAACATTCGGCGATTTCTGACAATTTTCCCAATAAAACATGATCATTGTGACATTAAGCCTGGCAACGCTGCATAGTAGAGGGAACTCTCAGCGTCACGTTGATGGTTCGTCACCACGCACAGGATTGTAATCAGTTACGGATACCCGTTTATGAGCGCGAACGTTTTATGCACGTCTTGACTTGATTTTTCTTGCGGAAATTTAATATTAGTCTAAAATGTCTGACACAGATACAGCTGATGAAGTGGTTGAAATCAGCTTAACGCCACCCAGAAAAAGGGCTAAAAAGCTTCATCTTAGCGCAGGTGAAAAACAAATTATTCTAAATATCTACAAGAACCAGATGCAAGAGAATAGTGCATTGGCTATAGAAAATATCGTATGTAAGGTTGCTGAAATTTCTGGAGTAGGTCGATCAAGTGTTTACAAAATCTTGAAGGAATATAGACAAAATCACTCACTATCTGAGCCAAAAACATATCCAGCGAGAAAAAAAATCATCGAAAAAATAGATGACTTTGACAAAAGTGCCATTAGAAGAAAAGTACATCACTTTTTCTTCAGGAATGAAATACCTACAATAGATAAAATATTGAAGCAAGTGAATGATGATGAGGACCTGCCAAATTTTAAAAGATCTACGTTCCATAAGCTGTTGAAAGAACTAGACTTTCGATTTTTGAAAAGAGGAAGGAATAGTTTATTGATAGAAAAGGAGGAAATTGTTATCTGGAGGAGAGAATACCTTAGAAAAATTAGGCAATTCCGCGCTGAAGGAAGAAAAATTTATTATTTAGACGAAACATGGGTGAACGCGGGGCACACTCAGGGAAAGGTTTGGGTAGACAGATCTGTGAGGTCCTCAAGGCAGGCTTTTTTAGATGGCCTTTCGACGGGATTGAAAAATCCTGCAGGTAAGTTTCGAAGTATATGAACTTTTTGGATGCAGATAATTCATTTTCTGATCGAATCAATGATTTGGAAGCTCTGAAATCAGTTTTGCTATCTCATCCAAGTTTCTGAGTATTTCCTTCACCCAAAAACTAATCTAAGACCCTATCCTACACTAACCTAAAAAGAGTAAGTTGCTTAATTTTAAGTAAAATAACTAATTACTTTCAGGCAAGGGAAAACGCCTGATCATTTGCCACATAGGTAGCGTAGATGGATTTGTTCCTGAAGCATTGTGGGCATTTGAATCCAAAAAAACTGGAGACTATCACGAAGAAATGGATGGTAACTCATTTGAAAATTGGTTCAAAAAAATTTTGCCGACACTTGATGATAACGCAATTATTGTGATGGATAATGCCCCGTACCACTCCAGAAAATTGGAAAAAATTCCAACAATGGCCACCAAAAAGGCAGACATTCAACAGTGGCTTGTCTCAAAGAAGATCGACTTCGACCAAACAATGGTCAAAGCTGAGCTGATAAATATAGTCAAGCGACATAAGTATAAATATGATTTAAAAATTGTTGACGAAATGGCCAAAAACCAAAATAAAACGATTCTCAGGCTGCCTCCCTATCACTGCGAACTGAATCCTATCGAGTTGATTTGGGCCGACATCAAGCAATACGTGGCGTCAAATACCAGCACTTTTAAGTTTTCTGACCTTAAAAAACTGTTTGATGTTGCTGTCGATAGAATTACGCCAGCAAAATGGAGAACATGTATTGACCATGTCCAAGAGAAAGTTGAAACCAAAATGTGGGATATGGACAATATCATTGACACCCAAGTTGAACCCCTTATAATTGACATCAACAATTCTGATGATTCAAGCTCCTCGGAATACAGCATATAAATCGATTGATACCATTAAGACTGGCAGTTTAACGGGCTTTTTGGCAAGACAGGTAAGTTCATTATAGACTGCAATCAAAGTGTAAGTTTCTAGTTATTAATGTGGAAATTCCAAATTTATAATTACACAAAATTAGGGTTAATTTAGGAGTTCCAAAGCATAATAGTGCCATTTTGACCTTCTTCCTATTTCTCATGTAAATTTTAATAGCAATCAAACTAACAAACTTTATGGAGTCTGTAATAAACTTTTGTACTACTACTACTACGTCTGTAGTTTCTATTTGCTCAAAAAAATTTGCTCTACATTGTGAATAGAAGGTTGATTTGTAAATATTATTGGGTATATATGTAAGTTAATAATAAAATATGAACAATTTCAATTGAGATGGTCCACAAGTTTTTTTCGTGTGCGTTTTAGTAACATTTTGCTGAAATGGTGAATACAGAATTTTTTGCACTGATTCCTAATGTCGAAATATGATTAGAAAGGCGTGGTATATTCCTGATAATTTACTATGCTTTTGATAGAATTTACAGCAACACATATCTTGTACGACATTTTTTGATAGATCAGTCACAATAGCTAGATACGGCCCTGTAGCGTCTCCTACGGTTAAGTTCTTGATCACGTGCAATACGGGTGTATATGTTTGATTTTACTTTGTTTCTTCGATGGATACAGTTTACATATTATTGCTCCATACAGGGTTTGTCCGGAAAGTAATAGGACTGAGCCGATTTAAAATAATTTATTGAGAAAATCGTTACAATTCTTTAAAAACTTTTAAAATAGGCTCTTTCTGCGTCGATGCAGCGCTGCCAGCGCGATTTCCAAGCATTGAAGGCGTCACGGAAGGCATTCTCCGGAATATCCTTGAGAGCCGCGGTGCATGCAGCTTGGATCTCCTCTGTCGTCGCAAAATGCTTGCCTTTCATCGGCCTTTTCTGGCGAAGAAACAAAAAAAAGACCGGGGGTGCCACATCTGGGCTATAGGGCTGCTGCAGAAGCGTTGGGATGCCAGCCTTGGTCAGGTAGCTGTACACAAGGAAGGCGGTGTGAGCCGGGGCGTTATCGTGGTGCAACTTCCAGTCGGCTGCGATGTCTTGTCGGACCGGACTGACCCTTCGTCTGAGTCTCCTGAGCACTTTCACGTAAAACTTGGCGTTGACGGTTTGTCCAGGAGGAACAAATTCATGGTGGACGATGCCTTTGATGTCAAAAAAGACAATGAGCATCGTTTTCACTTTGGATTTGCTCATTCTTTACTTTTTTGGGCGAGGACACGCCGTAGTGTGCCACTCGGAAGATTGCCTCTTTGTCTCGTGATCATACTCAAAGATCCACGACTCGTCACCTGTGATTACGTTATTCAAAAATTGGGGGTCACTTTCACACATGTTCAAATTTTCTTGGCACACTTCCACTCGCCGCAATTTCTGGTCGTCAGTGAGCACTTTTGGGACCATATCGGTGTTTGTCGAAGTCGAAGGTCTTCCAGAACGGTCTTCATCAGCGACCTCTTCCCAACCGTCCAAAAAGGCCTGGTGCCACCGAAACACACCACTTTTTGCTAAAGCAACACCTGGGTAAACCTGCTCGATCATATCAAACGTCTCTGTCGCAGATTTACCGAGTTTCATACAGAATTTAATCGCGTACCTCTGCTCTAACGAACGCTGCATTTTCGGCTTGCACCACTCACAGAAACACGTCGCGCGAAAATGCCTGTCCTGACTCTCCAAGTGCTCGGAGACAACTGATCAACCGCTCATTCGTTAGCTAGGAACGCCCTCTACCGAATCCAGTCGGTGCGCGCACCCTCCGAAGTACAGTCATGACAGAAGAAAATGAGTCCTATTACTTTCCGGACAAACCCTGTATTTGTGATTCACGTCCAATCCATGACCTTTGTTACAGACTGGCACGGGTATTACGTATCTTGAAAAGTGACATTATGTCGATTTGTATCTATTGGTTGTTTGTGACATTATTTAGGTTTTTCTACAAGATGTTAACTTAGTATTAGCTGATGAACATGTTGTGAACTCGTTTCGTAGTTATACGTGTTGCCTAAACGTAGCATGACGCTTCAGTTATTAATGTTTAGCTCTGATGTGATGTAAAATCTGTTTCATAGATGGCATTACTGGAGGTCTAAGCTAAGCTGTATTCTATAGCTAAAAGGAAACTGCAATGCATAGGTGCATAGTGAGGATTTGTGTGTTAATATTATATGTTGATAAATAATAGTTTCATTGGATTCTTGTCTCAAATACACTTACTTGTGATTCAAAGCTAGAAATTAGTTGCGTATCCATTTTCTTATCCATTCTGGAAATTACATATGCAAATTTGGTGAATTTCAGAAACAAGAGGTAAGAAATAATTATATTCACTGTACACTGTCAATTTAGTCATATACATGCTAACAGTAATTACACACAACGCGGGCGTGGTGGTGATTTCCCGTAATTCTACTTTTTGAAATCACAAAAAACGTAAATAATCGTAATTTATAGCTTTGGACATACGATGTCTTCCGCCGGGCACAGCTAATAGATATACTCGTACTTCGTTCAATCAGTAATGATTTTCTCACACAGTAAATATCACTGATTTTATACATATGCAGACCAATACACATAATCATCCGGATGCAATCTTGCTATTCAACCAACTTTCTTCTCAGAGATGAGAGCTACAGACTACTCGGCTTCACAAAACATATGCAACTAGCAATGCATGTAGTTGAGTCATTACTCCATAGATGGACGCTCACAAGAATCCTGGTGGAAAGACTGTTTCAACCCTAAGAACTAGCTAGTCTGCAAGATGACATTTTATAGATTTTATTGACGTTTTATAGATTTTTTACATAATGCCCGTGCGGAATCAGAACGAGCCTCCCGAGCTGGTTTCAAAAAATTCAGATCTAGGTATTTGTCACCAAGCCATTGTTATGAAAAAAAATCTGTTGGTTATGAATTGGTCGACTTTGAATTAGAACCACCACCAAAATAATTTGCTTCTTAGAATTAGCCGTCCTTTACTTCATATGCACTTGTACTAGCTATGCGTGTTGTCTGTTATAGCTTCTTTAGGTCCATACTATAGGCAGTTGTGCCATACCTCCATAGATGACGTTCACAGCGAGTGTGCATGTCGTGGACTAACGACTGGCTAGTTCATAAGTTGACATGATACCGTTTTTTATTGACATTATCTCGTTTTTTACGTAACTCTATTGCCGAGACTCTTGGTTTATGCAGAATCGACACATAGCTCCTCAAAGAGCCTCATATCGATTTAGACGACAGTTTGAGATCATCTTTAATTCGAGCTTTCGTTTTGTGATGATCTATTTCGACTGCCTGTGCCCCAACTAGCTGTTTCATCATTCTAGAGACTTTTTCTTGGCCCAGTAATTACCAGCTATTCTCGAGTGACTTGGAATCCATGAAAAAATTACTCTACTGGTCTTTGGAAATATTTTTAAGATGTTATGGTATTTCCAAGCATAAAAATAACTTTTGTTGTTGACAAACCCGGATGTCAAAAGTTTTAAGAGTTAAGATGGAGAAATTCTTAGTCTACAGAGAAATCGTAAAGTATCATAGCAATCCCAAATATGGTACTCACCGTCTTCGTTTGACACCATGAGCTATAATGTAGCAAACTCCAGAAAGAATCCCAGCAAGTACACTAACTCCAACTCCTGTTGATACCACTACTGACACTATATCTGATGGCATCTTTGTTTCGATGGTGATTACTTTGAATATTCGTTGTACAGGATCAAATATAATCTCGAAGTTTTTCATAAAAGCTTTGTGTCTGACTGTGAATTATGATAGAATGGAAATATGATAGCAATGTTCGAGGAAACCTTAATTTGAAATATTGTAGATAATGCAGATTATTGTAATGCATCGACCTGAGAGTTGGCATTACATTTTTATAAAAATCCATATAGAAAACAATAAAAGTTTGAAGAAACACCAACAAGAGGTTTCAACAAAACTTTATATTTATCAGAGGTGAAGTTTGCCTAAAGATTAATCAAATGACTGTCTGTTAATTTTATTTCTTTAAAAGTGGTTCAAAGCTTTTGTCTTAAGGTTTACACAATAAATTATGTATTTTTCTAACAACCTAAGATGCAAACAAATCGTATTAAAGAGTATTATCGGATTTAACTTCCGTTTTCGTAAATATTTATGGTTTTTTGACAATTTGTACGATAGATATTAGAACTACATTTTATACACAAAAACTACTACTGTATGTATTGTCGGTTTTCAGGAAAGAAGCATATCGTGTATTGTCTCGTATAACGCAGACACAGCATGTTGTTATTAACAATAAACGCTTTTACGTGAAATCAGCAGTAATGTTTCATCGTAAAACAATGGAAAACAATTGAGTTTGTTTTATTTGCCGAGTACATATGCTTTTATTTTCAGAAATCATAGTGTTTAAAATCAAAACAAATAGGATCTGTAATGTTTTCTCGGTTAACCATAAATTGTCTTCATATCAGTCGGTAGCAATTTTACGAGGGATGTCTTTTAAGTTTTGCATATGGAAATAAAACAACACGGTAGGTAGTTTTAAATGACTTTATTGTTTTTCGAAGTATTCTCCACGAAGATTAATACACATCTGCATGCGCTCGAACCAATTTTCGAAGCACTTATTCCACTCGTTTGCTGGCAGATCCAAAACGGCATTTTTGAATGCGTCAACTGCTTCTTTTGGTGACTGGAACCTTTGACCACGCAGTCTGTTTTTAATTTTCGGGTAAGTAAAGTTGTAATAAATTATGGCGTGAAAATGTTCTCGGTTGAGTTCCATTTTTCTAACGACTTGATGATACTTAAAAATTCACTGTAGTGAGAACACTGCACGTATTGTTGTGAAACTTTGAATTTAAGTTTACTAAAGAGTGAGGTTAAGATTCAGTACCTGACGTTCGAACCGCGTGGCCTACTATGTTTCTATATGCAAAACTTAAAAGACATCCCTCGTATCATAGTACGAGCTTTATCTATATCGTACATGATTATTTGTGGATCAGGTTTGAGCAGCTAAAGATGAACTTCAAATACAACTTTGCTTCGCAACACCTGGCACACCAAGTCCGGAACTTTGTTGGATCTGGAACATACAGCCAAACAAGCGCCAAAGAAAATATGCGCCAAATGTTCGGCGTGCAATTTACGCCGTAGACATTCCAGTTTTGTGCTGTCCACGATGAACGACTGTTTGAGGATGGGGAGATTTCCGAAAACCTGGAAGGAAGCTGGCCTGATACTAATTGCGAAACCTCTGAAAGATTTAGATGTGTATGTTGGGGAAGATGCCGAACAACTGATGGATGGGTGACTGAGATATCATATTGAGACTAAATAGGGATTGACTCATACGCAGTTTGGGATTCGAAAGGGGAGGTCCACTATACATGACCCAAACGCGGCGCCATCTTAAGACTTTGAATGACGTCATCACGCAAGCTCAACATGTTATGGACCTTCCAGATTATTGTAATAACACACTATATAGGAATCAGAGGCTTAAAAGAAAAAACAAACAGAGTGTCACCTGGAAGTCAGATAAATAATATATTTGGTTTCATTGGACAGCCAGACATAGAGATTAGTAGTTTACCTGTAAACTTATTTCGTGCGGCATTGTGACGTAACTGCCAAAAATAGTGAAAAGAGCTGTAAGCTACTATTTACACATGGCTATAATGGAATGCTAGACAATGCACAACCAATGCGATTGGGATTCCGCTTCAGATAAGGGGTTCACTTTAGAGCGCCTATTTTTATAATTTTTCTGTATGCCACTAAAATATTACTCTCGTGATCTAGGATGCCCCATATACGAACGACCTTTAAATGTAAATTATGTATTTATTGACTGTTCGAAATGATGTTAAAGGTATTCATCTTTACAGATCAAACGGTGTTGAGAAATCAGTTGCTGAAAGGAATACAATAGACACTGTTATTATCGATATCCTGCACACTCGGAGCAATTCATACTTCGCATCAATCATGTTAATAGTATAATAACTAAGTTTTTGCATCACTATAAATGTCGGTTGTACCCGCAACCATATATGAAATATCGTATACAGTTTAAACCATTAGAGTTGTATGTTGAGACTTGGCATTTGAACATGCTTGTGCTTATTGTGAATGAGGTCATTCATCAATCTGCTTTGAAGTAATCAATAGGCTGAGTAATGCCTAATACTCTAGAGTAGTTCTTCTCAAGGCGGGCGGCAACCCCCTCCTGTGGATGATGGCAGGGGGGGGGGCGCAATGGATAATTTTTCCCCCGCTCTTCAATTCTTGCAGAGTTATTCGCTCTCAGAAGTACCATTAAACGCAGACGATCCCTCCTCCCGCTCTACATTTTTTGTTCTCAGAGGCACAGCAGTGTTGAAAATTGTCGTTGCATTGTCTTTATTGGGCCCTATGATCCACAGTCATGAGTTCAACCAATCTCAATCAGGTCAGGCAATTGGATTAAACTATTTCAGAAAAGAGATGTTTGTAAACGAATTGTGACCTCAACCTCTTAGACTATTTTTGTACGTATACAACTCAGTGAAGCCTTCGTTGTAGATGGATGAAGATTGGAGGGTTAATTTATTATGGAATTTAGCAGTTACATAACAGATTTTAGAAATAACGGTAGGGTGATTTGTTTTTATTGACAACCCTTGAACTTTGAGGGATAACAGGATTATCCAGGAGCACTTGAAAATTCAATTTCATATTCGGGCTTACATACAGCTTGTCTCCAAATCAGTACAGTGATTTGCCGAGCTGTGCGAGTAAAGGAATTCTCCTCTTGTTAGAAACTTCCTGAGTCTGAGTCAATAAGATGCGTAGAAAAAATAATTTCAAGACAATGGTATGTCTCCAAACATTGCTATCTATATTGTTCCACTTATAAAAAATGTTACTTTTTGTGTACTGACCAAAAGCACTGACTAGTACCTATCAAAAATCCAGACAAGCACACCAAAAACAAGCACCAAAGCCCGTACTTCGCGAAACACCACTTCAGCACCACCGGGTCACGAGCAGCTAGCATGCACCACGCGGGCGCGGGTACCGCCTGACGCGATTCGCGGGCATGTCGTACCTGCCGTGGCAGCGCCGGCAGCGAGTGGCTGTGTTATCGCGAGAAGAAGCACGAAAATGTGCGTGAGGTGGTTCCACTCGCGGAACTACTCGCAGTACAGGTGGAAGGAGCCCGCGGCCTTTAGAAGGTCAGCAGCGTACAAAGTTTAAAGCCCTCTTGCTAGTTCTGTTATGCAGGTAGCACCAACTTACTTGAGCACTTCATCTTCTTAAGATGATTCTTGGTTCTCATTTGCAGGTGGTACTAGATTTTTTAGGACTTTATAAGTTCAGGTATGACGATGATAGTTCCGCTAAGGTCGTACCTGTCGTAGTACTCCCAGCAACGTGTGACTGTGATATCGCAAGAAGTACGAAAAGGTGTTTGAGCGGGTTACACTCGCGCTACAGGTGGAAGGATCCGCGGCCGTTACAAGGTCAGCACCGGGCAAGGTTTAAATCCCTCTTGCTAATTCTATTATGCAGGTCGTACCCGCATACTTGAGTACTTGAGTTTCTTAAGAGATCAAGATGGCTTAATATTCGTTAAGGTATGACAAGGATATATGTGCACTAGCTCTATTCCCGGAACCACTTAGGCATGTAGGAGGAGTTCGTGATCTGTGGGAAGTAAACAACAGGCAGGACAAATCCCTCTTGGTTCCCATTTGCAGGTGGTACTACATTTTTAGGACGTTGTAACTTAATGTATTCCATTAACGGCGTAGTACCGCCAGCAACGAGCGGCTGTGATATCGCAAACAGTAGGAAACGGTGCTTGATGTGGTTCTATTCGCGAAACTACTCACAGTACAGGTGGAAGGACATTGCGGCCTTTAGAAGGTCAGCAACGTATACGGTTTAGAGTACCCTCTTGATAGCTCTATCATGCAGGTCATACCAATATACTTGAGTACTCGGTCATTTGGCAAGTTGATTCCTTCTTGGTTCTCGTTTGCAGATAGTACCACACTTTTTAGGACTTTGTAACTTAAAATATAACGATGAGGACCCAGGAAACAAACTTCCATAGATAGACCCGCTAAGGTCGTACCTGCCGTAGCGCCACTAGCAAGGAGCCGCTGTGATATTGCAAAAGCACGGAAAGGTGCTTGAAGTAGTTTTACTCGAGGAACTACTCGTGGTACAGGCAGTTACTAGGTCAGCACCAGACAAGGTTTAAAGCCCTCTTGTCAGTTCTGTTATGCAGGTCGTACCAACATACTTGAGTACTTAAGTTTCCTAAGATATCAAGATGGCTTTAGATTCGTTAAGGTGTGACAAGGATATATGTGCACTGGTTCTAGTCCCGGAACCACTAAGAAATGTAGAAGGAGCTGGTCACCTGTGGGAAGCAATCAGCAGACACAACAAATCCCTCTTGGTGTCCTTTTGCAGGTGGTATTACATTTTTGACACGTTGTAACTTAAAGTATGATATGCCGATAATAGGATCCGTTAAGGTCGTACCTGTCGTAGTACCGCTAGCAACGAGCGGCTGAGTTATCGAAAGCAGTACAAAAAGGTGCTTGAGGTGGCGAAACTACTCGCAGTACGGGTGGAAGGACACCGCGGCCTGTAGAAGGTCAGCAACGTACACGGTTTAGAGCGTTCCTGTTGCTCTGCTATGCATTTAGTATCAAAATATTTGAATGCTTGAGCTTCTTAAGACATGAAATGGGTTTAAGATTCCTTAAGGTATGTGAAGGATATAGGTTCTATTTCCGGACACACTTGGAGCTTTTGAAAGGAGCTCTCGGCCGATGGGAGGTCAGCAGCCGACAGGGTAAGTCCGTCTAGGTCTTCATTTGCACGTCGTAGTCCATTTTTAGGACATTGTAATTTAGCATATGACGTTAGGACTCAGCAAACAAACATCCATAGATAGACCCGCTAATGCCGTACCTGCGAAACCGCTGCCAGCAAGGAGCGGCGGTGATATCGCAAAAGCTCAAAAGGTTACGTGAGGTAGTTCTACTCGCGGAACCACTCCTAGTACTGGTAAAAGGAGCCCGAGACCTTTAGAGGGTCAACAGCGTACAACATTTATAACCCTCTTGCTAGTTATCGTATGCAGGTGGTACCAACATATCTTAGAACTTTGGCTATTTATTGATATTAAGGATTGCTCGAGATATGAGAAGGATACAGGTACACTAGTTCTTTCCCAGAACCACTTAGGCACGTGGAAGGAGCTCGCGGTTTATGAGAGGTAAACCGTGGACATGACAAATGCCACTTGGTTCTCATTTGCAAGTGGTACTACATTTTTAGGACTTTATATGCGTCACTTGACATCCCAGTTGGACCTTAAAATTTACATATTTAGCAAGACTTTTTGCACAATTTTGGGGAGTTTTAGGACTTAACCCCCCCCCCCTCCCCCCCAGCGAAAATTTCCCTTTCCCCACTCATCAAAAAACCTGTTGAATTAAAGCTGATTGTCCAAAACTTTCGAAGATATATGCACCAAATTCAACAATCCTATAGACTATATAGTAACCATCGCAATCAGTTATGTCAAGGTAATAATTTTGTCTCAACTTATAGATTGAGAACATTAATTTGTCATCTAGCATCAATTTCACCATAAACATGTCAGATTTCGAAAACATAAAAACCAAATTATCAATTAGCTCCGGATTCATTTATTTCTAACAAATAAATCGGGCATTCGACATAACTTTACATACAATCTGCCAACTTTCTCAATGAAACAAATTGAGAATGACTGCAGCACAACTAATTACCATGAAGCATGAAGAACAGTTTAAAAACTGAATCAGAATATGCCGCAGGCCGCTGACTTCAACTGCAGCGTTCTCAATGTCACGTTTAATGTAATGATAATTAAGACCTCGATTGTATAGGAATATTTTTTCACATAGCATCTTCGCAACACTATGCCAATTGTTTTATAAACATGCTATAGCTGTGTAATATCGGATGGAATAAAAAAAGCTGGCTATCATTAAAAGATGAACGATTAAAGAAGTCGGGGTTTGGGCGATCTTCAAGCATATTTCATGTCAGTAATTCCCGTAAATCGCATTAAGGCTTTCTTGATCAGCTGCTGAATGCTGGCGAAGGTCGTCACCACATTGCCTAGCAACGGTGACGCAGAAGGTCGTGTAATCTGCCGCGTTACCAAAATGTTACAGAAAATGTTCGCACAAGCTTCTACAATAGGTTAGGTTATCTACGAGCCCCTTCCCACTTCAGTTGGCCCAACTATTGAAATCTTAATTTTTTTCTTATCAAACACAAATAATAAAAATGTAGCAGGGTGTTACAGGTTTAAAATATTAACAATGAATATTTTGATAACATATAGTAGAAAACACCAACTTTATCACTCCCCAATCAAATTTGCATCATAAAAATAACACATGTTGCAATTACAGCATATCAACCTATTTTAATTTTAATGCAAAACAAGTCTATAACGCATAGGTGGCTGTGAAAAATAAAAGCCATGACAATTGTTTTTATTAATCACAGCTGTCAGAATACGTTTAAAATAGTTTTGGATAGTTAAGGTTTTCAAAATGGGTAGAGGGAAGGTTATTAGTGAGAAAATTCGGTTACTGATAATTAAATTTTTCAATTCTGGGAAATCAGAATAATCGTGAAAAACAGGCGTGCCAACTATTTACAATTAAGTACTCTGTGGAGTGACGCTGTTGGAAGGAGAATTTCGAGGTCCACAACTCATAGAGAGGCCCACAAACTGGGATTCAGCACTTGCAAGGTAAGTTTTCTTATAAAAAAAAGTGAAGTAAAAAACCTAAAGTTGCACAACTTGTTTATAGGCCAAAGAAAAGCCACTATTAACTCCACTACAAAAGAAAAATCGGCTTAGATGGGCTAAAGAACATAGACAATGTAGAGTTATTCGCAAAAAAATGAAGCATTCCATGTTGACTGTCTGAAGAGAAAAGTGAAATTTCCAGCATCCATTATGGTCTGGGGCAGTATGTCAACAAAAGGAGTAGGAAAACTTAATTTTATTGATGGAAATGTGGATACAAACAAATATTTGGCAATTTTAGAAGAATCGCTTTTACCAGTGATGGAAGAATGTTTGACATCCGGCCAAGATTTTGTGTTTCAGCAAGATGGTGAAGCGTGCCATACCTCAAAAAAGGCTATAAAATGGATGGAAGAAAATAATGTACCACTTTTGAAATGGGTTTCTAGCAGTCCAGATCTGTCACCTATTGAAACTTTGTGGCACGAGATGAAAAAGGTTCTACGACAACATCTTGCTCGTACAATCACCGAACTGAGACAAAAGCTTCAAGAAATATGGGATTGTTTTACACCAAATTTTTGCCAAAACTTGCCCCAAAGAATTTCAGCCGTAATAAAAAATAAAGGTGATGTTACCAATGGTAATCTTTCAATTGTTGCTTTGATAACTTCGCGCATTTATTCGCACATTGTTTATTTGTTCAGATGTTCTATTAGTTATATGTCTAAGTGATTTCAAATATATATTTTTTACGACTAAAGTGTATTTAACATGTTTTTTAGAAGATAAATTGTTTTAGAAGTAAATAGTTTCATCGTGTTTAGTTTATAAAGGCATATTTTGGTACAAATCTTGAAGTGGGCCAACTGAAGTGGGAAGGGGCTCGTATGATCAGCTACGATATGCGATGTTGCCAAGCGATCGAATGATCCAATGTTGCAAAATTTGGGCGATCCTGACCTTTCATTTCACCCTAAAATGAAGCGCTGTTAGGACCGATCCGGAATCGATCCTAAACAGATTTGACACAATTCACAATTCAAGAATGTGTACGCTCAAAATAAAACCATATCTTAATTCAAGGAACTGGTGTAACATAATTGCTTGGCAACGCGGCAATCAGCATCGTTCTACAGCCGGCGTCTATATCTTTCTAACATATGTGTCTGTACACACTTCTCTCTCATACACATTGAACTGAAGCCGTCAGACAAAATTGGTTTTCAGTGTATGTAACTAAAACGGAAATGAACAGTGAAATGGAAAAAAGGAGGTTGCTAGAGCTTAAAATAAGTAAGCATTGAAAACAAAAGGAGATCACATGTACATAATATAAAACTATACCCAAATGTTGAAATAAACACAATAAGGAACTCAAACAATATAGCGGTATGCTTCAGTAATAGAGGATAAAATATAATACTACTTAAAAAATCACTATGAATACAACAATTATCAGCGATATCACTGAATTTTTTTACAGCTACATGCAAATCTGAGTTGCTCCTTAAGTTAGTATTCCTTTTCCTCAATCTGAAAAAAAACAGCCCGGGAACACATACTTAACCCCGTAGATACATAAATAACTACATTATTGACCACTTAGGTAAAGGCTTGCGAATAAGAGAGGTAACCCAACTGTGATAATCTCCAGTCTCCTCTGAAATATCTTTTACGATAAACAAATGCAACAAGCAATAACTGAAATGAATCCAGTTACTTTCTCGCATGTGCAAAAAGTACTGACATCGAAACAAGATGATGGAATTTTAATGGGCATAAGATCGCCGAGATTAAATCTATGATGTTTTTATTGAACAACTTATGCACCGAGCATCGATATTAACGACTTTATTTACAAGTATAATCAACATAAAACAGATGAAGGAAAATGTTCACACAACTTTAGCAAGATAGCAAGCATTTTTAAAATACTGTATCCTAAATTTTAAACAATCGCATGCTTTCCTCACTAGTTCAGAGGAAACAACAGGAATCTGATATAATTATTTGCAAATCTCGAGATCGCGTGATTAAGATCGTATACATAGTTAAATATTTGAACTGTAATAAGCGTAAGTGTACTAATAAATAATAAATAACGCCTCAAGGATGACTTGATTATGTAAGATTTTTCATCGTTTTACTTATATACCAACAGTTGTTCTATAGCACAGGTATTCACTACAAAAGTCAGGGACTTTCTGCGGCTCCTAATTTCCCTGCCATTTCCAGCACAGTTTAGGGAAATTTGAAAAGTTCAAACATGCAAACAACTACATAATGAAATCAAAAATATTTTACTCTGTTAATGGCTTGGCATCGATTTTGTCGTAATTTTGTAACATTGTGCATAATCTTATATTGTCATATGTACTTAATGACAGAAAACGCAGCACCGACTAGGAGTGCTGTAATTTTGAGCATACTTTTACAAGCTTTAGGTCTACTGATAAATCGAAAGTGATTAAAATTTTAACTCGAAATTTCGCCAAATTGCTGAGATATCCCGCCTTAATGTTAATAACGTGTTGAGGCTCCTCTGTTCGCTACATATACTAAGTGACATATAAATCCGAACACCCAGTTTAAATGGTTTTATTTTAATAAAAGTTGGTGAATGTATTTATCTTACTGTAAATAACAAGTGAAAAAATGTTCAGCCTTATCAGTTGGACATTCCGGTTTTTATACTGCTTTTTTTAATTCACTAACGCTCTAAAAATGAATATTTTAGCCGCAGTAAAGAATCAACGTTGGCGGATTTTGGTTCTTGACATCCTTTACGATCGGTTACGATGCCTAGAGTACGGAGACCTGTACGATTTCGTCAACTTAGTGAGTTTGATAGGGGCCGTATAGTGGGACTTCGGGAGCTGGACTTTCTTTTCGGGCAATTGCAGTTAGAGTGCAAAGAAGTGTAGACACTGTGGTTAGGTGTTGTCAGGCATGGCTTCGAGAAGGCCGTACGCAAAGAGCAAGGGGCACTGGACGCCGCCGTATAACAACAGACCGTGAAGATTGCGGCCTAAGATTATTGGCCTTAAGGGACCGTTTCTCCACTACCAGGTCCATTGCAAACGAATGGTTTGCAGAACACGGAAGACCTATTGGCATGCGAAGTGTTTACCGACGAATGAGAAGTTTTGGCTTGTTTTCATACCGGCCACACTGGGTGCTCCCTTTAACTCGAGAACACCGACGTAATCGCCTTGAGTGGTGCAGACAACGGTCACTCTGGGATCAGGAATGGAACAGTATTGTCTTTAGTGACGAGTCTCGATTTTGTTTAGGCATGCACGATGGTCGTGCCAGGGTTAGAAGGCGACGTGGTGAAAGGAGGAATCCACCGTTTTTTGTTGAAAGACATGTTCATCACACTGTTGGAGTTATGGTTTGGGGTGCTATAGCTTATGGTTCCAGGTCACCTTTAATCTTCATCAGAGGTAAGATGAACGCGCAGCGTTATATCCACGAAGTTCTAGAACCCCATCTTTTACCCTATCTTGACACCCTGGCAGATCCAACTTTCCAACAAGATAATGCCCGACCACATGTTGCAAGAGTCACAATAGACTTCTTTCAACATAATGATGTCACATTGTTACCATGGCCACCAAGATCTCCCGACTTATCCCCAATTGAGCACGTGTGGGATATGATGGGTAGGAGATTGCTCAATTTGCAACGTCCTCCTCAGACTCTAGAAGCACTTCGAGATGAGTTGGTGGTTGCCTGGAATGAGATACCACAGGAGGACATTGACCACCTGATCAGAAGCAAGCCTAGGCGCGTTGGAGAATGCGCAGCACATCAGGGTGCATCCACACATTATTAAAGGTCAAAGGGCTTTAAAGCAATGCAATCATTTTGAAATTTTTATCATTTACTTATTATGCTTCATTAAGTACTTATACAAAATTTTATTAAAATAAAACCATTTAAACTGGGTGTTCGGATTTATATATCACTTAGTATATTTGTTACGTGGTCGCGGCATTGAATGGATTAGGTGATTGATGTCTTCTTGGTGTATTGTATTCCAGGCCATCTGAATTTGGTTTCGTTGAGGCTCCAATGTTTGTGGTGGGTGCGGTGAATTTTGCAACCTTCTTCCCATCATGTCCCACACATGTTCGATGGGGGAGAGGCGGCCACCGAAGCAGATTTATTCCCGACGCACAGCGGAAAAACGACGATTTAATATTGAAAAATTATATTATTACAATATTTGAGTCAGAAAATTACCGATGAGAAATTTGAATTTTGAAATTAGTAGGCTATATTTTACTTATAGCGACAATTAGAGCTGCGTTGCTAAGGAAACTCTAAAAGTAATCAAATAGCTGTCAATTTAATTTTGTGATTTGATTTAAAAATTATCAACCTAGTGGTTGTTTAGAAGTTATTTTTAATACGTATTCAAGATTCATGGAATGGAAGATGAAAAAAACATACAGTGCTTTGTCGGAGACGGTGTTATTGGGTTATTTTACGGTATTGGCACAACAACAAAAGCCATCAACAATGAAGTCGAATTATTCAATAATTAAGAGTATGTTACGATCCAATAATAATGCAGACATTTCAAAATATTTCAAACTAATTACATTTCTGCAACAAAATGGGAAAGGTTACAAGCCCAAGAAATTTACGATTTTTTCGAGTACACAAATTAGCGATTTTTTAAATAATTCTCCCGATGAAGTTTATTATTATTATTTAATGGCCAAGGGTGATGTTGTATTTGGGATTGCAGGAGCTTGTCGAATTTGTGAAATCAGCCGGGTAACAGTAGATGATATTGAAGATTCGGGAACGTTATTAATTGTGAAAATTAAGGAAACAATAATGATGTAAACAGGAGACTTGTAGTTACTGAAAAATATATTAAATTTTTCCGAATGTACATAGCCCTTCATCCAGCAGCAGTAAAGGATCGCCGCCTGTTTTATGCATATCACAATCGAAAATGTATCACTCAGGTTGTGGGTAAAAACCAGTTTTATAAGGTTCCCGAAACAGTGGCTAATTTTCTTCAATTTGAAAATGCTAACTCATATACAGGTCATTTCGCAGATCGTCTGCTTCACTTTTAGCTGAATCTGGGGGAGACTTGATGACACTGAAGAAACATAGCGGTTGGAAGTCATCAACGGTCGCTGATAAATGGGAAGCACACAGGGCAGAAATAGCTAATAAAGTCAACGGAAGTTGTGATGGCAGAAAAACATATAATTTCAACACAAGAAAATTCGACTGTTGTACCGAATAGTTTAAGGAACGTATCATGCAATGCACATTTAATAATTGTGCTTTTGATTTAAAGAAAATGTATCTTTATTGGATAATAAAATATAAAATCCTACCTTTGCTTATGTGTTTATACAATAAAAAAAAAATTACTCCTTTTTTTCACGGGGAAAAAAGTAAATTCATAAAAAGTGACATTTTGTTACCTGTCAACAGAGATAAAATATCAAACTTTTTTCCCGTCACAGAAAAAAGTTATTGTTATTATTACTTCGGCTTAAACTAGTAATATAGCTTTTGTCCGTCTGTCCACAGACGGCCAAGCATGTACAGCTGTTTTGTACTTTTTGGCAACTTTCAGCATAGTCTACGCCTGGTCTCAGGCCCGTATCGTCAGTCGTCCCTACAATTGTAGGGCGCCTTTATGGCCTCCTTGATTGTCATAGTTTTCTACTTCTCCGTGTCAGCGCTCTATTTTGAGGTTATGTCACAAACATCTATTTGCATCAATTGTGCTTGCTTTTGAGTTATATCATGTTTTATCAGCCTGAAATTTCCTACAATTTAAAATCTTCACAATAGGAGAGCGCTGACGCTGACACGGGACAAGTGTAATCTAGACATTTTTGAAGGAGAGAAAGGAGTATGACAATCAAGGAGGCCATAAACGCGCCCTACCTCAGGTAGGACAATGAACGAAAGCTGAACAACTATCCTCTAACCAGGATATACGGTCTTTTGAAATAATAGAGCACAAAGCGCCATCTATTTCCAGATTCGACCACTATGAGATTGAAACAGCAGTCTGACTATTGGGAACAGATGTCTATGGTTTTCCACCTGAGGTCTGGTGGACAAAAGCTTCATTACTAGTCTGTTCATTGACGAGTAGACCGTATCTACTATAGCTCCAGAATCGACGGCATCTAGCTGCTACAGTGGTGAGCCAGTTGCCAAATACGAACAAGGAAGCTTGCTGTTTCACTCCCACAGTATTCAATTCTGGTAATAGATGGTACTTTGTCTTTGTCTTATTTCCGTTCTCCGGTTTAGATTCCAAAATCAAAACCACAGAACACATTTTGCTAATGGAAGTGTTGTAAAAATCATTTTATGGCGTTCCCTTCTCGTTTTTCTAATGAAGTAAATCATACCATAGCATAGTAAGAAATATGAACAATTTTTTTTTCCATAGCTGACAGTTGATTATATAACAAAAATTAGCAATTTTATTATTACTACGTAGGTTCAACATCGACACTAATCACACACCTTCACGGTATCAAAATGGATCGGCATTGACACGGAAATTACATTACGGAAAATGCTGAATTGCATCAATAATTTGCGTCAATGTGTCATAAATATATCGCTATTAAAAATTCATTAATTAGTTATATTCAGTATCACCAGAGTGACAAGCCGATCTCTGCCGGTGAGCTGGAAAAACAAGACTAGCAAGAGAGACATACTTGGGGACGCAACAATCTTAAACAGTTTAATGCTTCCTAAACACAGCACTGTATCTTGACGAATAAAAAGCGTCCTAGCGTTCATCCGGCTTCGATGGATGGCCGAGTTCTGTCAAAGAGCCGTTCATTTCGGCTGGTCGGAGTCCACATCACCGAGGACTTCATCTGGCACGAACACATCTCGTCAATAGCGGCAGCTGCTGGGAAAAACCGAGTCTATTTGTTTAGGACTAAAAAGTACTTTTCTGTACATGACATCCCCACTCTATACAAGGTCCAGATAAGACCTAGCCTCGAGTATTGCTCACATATTTGGGATGCTGCCGCCCCGACTACATTATTCATGCTCGATGCTGTTCCGACTGATCGATAACACACAGACCCGGGACCCTTTCGCATCAGCGGGCTGTAGGCGATGTGGCTCTATAGCTCTACAATCTACAACAGGAGGCTTTTCCCAGTTCTACTAACCTTAGGCAGTTCAAAAATCGGATTAACAAAGTTTCTTCGGGATCCTCATAACAGTCGCGGCGCCCTGGCTTTAGGCTTCTGCCTGCGCGGCTGCTTCGGTGCAAAGAAAAATAAATTGGATCAGACGACGGGATATTACCTTAGTTTGAAAGTATGAGAATAGCTATACTGTTAAAGTGCGGTCGTTAGCAGAATTACTATTTTCCAAGGCTTTCGATACGGTCAATCATGAGTCTTTTGAGTAAACTAAAATATTATGGAATGTTAGAAGTTCCTTTGAATTTCTTCAGATCGTACCTAACTGATCGCACCCAAAAAGTGAAAACATCCAGAGGAACTTCTGATGCACGGTATCTGTCATCAGGAGTTCCACAGGGTTCAGTACTGGGAACTCTTTTATTCCTAGTATACGAGCCCCCTCCCACCTCACTTGGCCCAACTATTGAAATCTTATCTTATCAAACACAAATAATAAAAATGTAGCAGGGTGTTATAAGTTTAAAATATTAACAATGAATATTTTGATGATACAGGTATATAGTAGAAAACACCAACTTTATCACTCCCTATTCAAATTTGCAGCATAAAAATAACTTATGTTCCAATTACAGCATATCAACCTATTTTCATTTCAATGCAAAATAAGTCTATAACGCATAGGTGGCTGTGAAAAATAAAAGCCATGACAATTGTTTTTATTAATCACAGCTGTAACAATACGTTTAAAATAGTTTTGGGTAGAGGAAAGGTTATTAGTGAGAAAATTCGGTTACTGATAATTAATTTTTTTAATTCTGGGAAATCAAACTCAGAAATTGCATCATTGTTAGACTTATCGCGGTACAGTGTGAGAAATATTGTTAGAAGATATAACGTAACTGGTTCAGTTAATATTAAGCCACGATAAGTGAAAAAAAGTAACATCACAAATGCCGACCGAAGAGCATTAAGAAGAATAATCGTGAAAAACAGGCGTGCCAATTATTTACAATTAAGTGCTCTGTGGAGTGACGCTGTTGGAAGGATAATTTCGAGGTCCACAACTCATAGAGAGGCCCACAAACTGGGATTTAGCATTTGCAAGGTAAGTTTTCTTATAAAAAAAAGTGAAGTAAACCCTAAAGTTGCACAACTTGTTTATAGGCCAAATAAAAGCCACTATTAAGTCCACTGCAAAAGAAAAATCGGCTTAGATGGACTAAAGAACATAGACAATGGACACCTCAACAATGGTGTGCAATACAATGGAGTGATGAGGCCCGATTCGAAGTTTGTGTTGGTGACAGTCGCAGTAGAGTTATTCGCAAAAAAAAATTAAGCATTCCATGTTGACTGTCTGAAGAGAAAAGTGAAATTTCCAGCATCCATTATGGTATGGAGCAGTATGTCATCAAAAGGAGTAGGAAAACTTCATTTTATTGATGGAAATGTGGATACAAACGAATATTTGGCAATTTTAGAAGAATCGCTTTTACCAGTGATGGAAGAATGTTTGACATCCGGCCAAGATTTTGTGTTTCAGCAAGGTGGTACAGCGTGCCATACCTCAATAAAGGCTATAAAATGGATGGATGAAAATAATGTACCACTTTTGAAATAGGTTTCTAGCAGTCCAGATCTGTCACCTATTGAAACTTTGTGGCACGAGATGAAAAAGGTTCTACGACAACATCCTGCTCGTACAATGACCGAACTGAGACAAAAGCTTCAAGAAATATGGGATTGTTTCACACCAAATTTTTGCCAAAACTTGGTTAACACTATGCCTCAAAGAATTTCAGCCGTAATAAAAAATAAAGGTGATGTTACCAATGGTAATCTTTCAATTGTTGCTTTGATAACTTCGCGCATTTATTGGCACATTGTTTATTTGTTCAGATGTTCTATTAGTTATAGGTCTAAGTGATTTCAAATATGTATTTTTTACGACTAGAGTGTATCTAAAATGTTTTTGAGAAAATAAATTGTTTTAGAAGTAAATAGTTTCGTCATGTCCAGTTTATAAAGGCATATTTTGGTACAAATCTTGAAGTGGGCCAACTGAAGTGGGAAGGGGGAAGGGGATCGTACACATTTGATCTGCATGAGTGTGTAGACCATTGTTGCATTCAAATGTATGCTGACTATATACAACTAACATTTCGTTTCAATGAATCCAACTTACATGAAGCATCGTATAAAATTAACCTAGATCTTGAAAACGTATTAACGTATTGTAATAGACATCAATCCATCTATACTATATATATACAAGTCGCTCCTCAAAGAGTTCCCCAATATACCGATCATAGATGATGAGAACGGTATAGATGCGGCTCAAGCAGAGTGGACAAGTTTTGTTCAGCAAACTCTGCAGCGTGCAGCTGTACTTCCCGTGCAGCGACACGGCAGACCTTTTCTGCCAGCAGACATTCGTCAGAAAATTTCTGATAAAAGAGCTGCAATTAAGCAAGCGAAAAGGTCTTGTCATCCTGATGACATTCGCAGAGCGACGAATCTTGTTCATGAAGTAAGAAATGCTCTTCATGAATTCCGCAGTGAGCAATGGAACGACTTTCTGGCGGGGATGCTTGACTCAAGAATTCCTCTCTGGAAGGTGGCGAAGTCGCTCAAAAACGGAAAGCGTGAACAAATCCCACACATTCACGGTCCTGGAGGCATTGTCTTCAGGACAGAGGAGAAGGTTGAGGTTTTCGCCGATGCCATGGAAAGACAGTTCTCTCCCAACTATGATCTTGATAATGACCTCGACGAGGAGCAACACATCGTAAGATCTGTCAGGAGATATTTTAGGGCCAACGGCGTCAGTGACAGTCGCGCATTCGTTGGTGATTTTTCTTCATCAGAAGATTCTTCTTCAGAAGCTTCTTCAACCGAAGATTTGCTTAGCACATCAGCGGTATCTCCTGAGATCCCGCATTGCACACCAGCAGAGATTCAAGGTCATATTAAAGACCTTAAAGTGCGTAAAGCACCTGGGGAGGATCAAATCACTAATAAGGCGCTGAAGCTGCTTTCGCGGAAGTCCTTAACTTATCTCGTGGCAATAGTCAATGCCATGCTCAGGATCCAGTACTTCCCATCCGCGTGGAAGACCGCTGAAGTTATAATGATTCCAAAGAAGGTGGGTTCGATATTTCCCCAGGATTATCGTCCCATTAGCCTGCTGTCAGCTGCGTCTAAGCTCGCTGAAAAGGTGATTCTACGTCACCTTGAGAATTTCTCGTCAGATCACCATGTGATTCCTGACGTGCAATTCGGTTTTCGGTCTGAACATAGTACGGAGCTACAGGCGGTTCGGCTGGTGGAACGTGTAACCAGAGGATTCACCCTTAACGAAAGTACTGGCATCTTGCTTTTGGATGTCTCAAAAGCATTTGACAAGGTGTGGCACGCGGGCCTCTTGTATAAACTAATCCAAAAGGGCTTCCCTTTTTGGCTTCTAAAACTACTGAAATCCTTCCTTGAAGGTAGGAAATTTCGGATCAAAATTGACAATGTGCTGTCGACAACACGGCTGATTACAGCCGGCGTCCCTCAGGGTTCGGTCCTTGGACCTATCCTTTACTCACTGTACATTCATGACGTCCCTAGTCCCAGCAACTGTGAAGTCTATCTCTATGCTGACGATACTGCATTGGTGGCTCAGTCGTGATCTGGTGACCTAGTCCATGACAGGCTGCAAAGTGCGGTGGAAGAAGTATTAGGTTGGGCGGATCGGTGGCTAATTAAAATAAACCATTCGAAAACGCAGGCAATCTACTGTACAAAAAGACGTCGCGGCGTTCCGTCTGAAGTTTCAATGAATGGACTTCGTATACCATGGGAATCCTCCGCTAAGTATCTCGGTGTCATTCTGGACAAAGGGATGACTTGGCGGAACCATATGGAAGCGCTAAAAACTAAATTCCAAATTACGTTTCGGCAGCTTTACCCATTATTATGTAAACGGTCAAAATTAAGTTTGATTAACAAGATTCGACTCTATAAGGTGGTCATAAGACCAGCAATGACATACGCATGTGCGGCTTGGTGTTTTATTGCTAAAACACACATGCGAAGTCTGCAGGTTCTGCAAAGCAGGACGTTGCGCACTATTGCTGATGCCCCATGGTATGTCTCTAACGAAACTCTACATAGAGACCTCGATGTCCCTTACCTAAAGGACTACATTAAGCAACAGGCGCAGCGGCGCTATAGCCTAGCGGAATCGCACAGCAACCCTCTGTTGCGTGATTCAGTGGACTACACAGTCGAGCAAGTTCGCAAGCACAAAAGGCCTCGGCTCGCACTGTAATCAAAATTAACTCGTGAACTTAGAACAACCAAAATTGGAGCATTTTTACACAATCTTTAGAAAAAATCAAATATTTTTAGACCATATCAAAATCTGTGAAGCGATTTTAACAATGCCTAAACGCTGCATATCCTAAAAGATTCTCTTCTTCCCCTTTGCTCTTGTTCTTCCTTCTCTCCTTTCCTTCCCCTTTTTTCCTTAAAATTGTCTGGTTTCTGGGTTACCAGACCTGACAGACTTACAAACCGACACTGTGACTCAAGAGCTAAGGTCCCACGGACCGCTCTGACAACCAACGATGACTTGGATCAATCCATCAAAATGTACCGCGATACCATACTGTATTAAACATTCAAATTACAATATCACAAATCGAGTCTCCTTATTTATCAACGACATTAATATTCCATTTTTTGATAATGCTAAGAATCTAGGTGTTATCTTTGATTCAAATCTTAGATTTAACTTAGACGTGAATAGTATTATGAAGTCGAATTATATGAAGATGAAGCTTTTATATTCTAGTCGCCATATTCTAAACTGCCGTAAAAAGTTGTGTGAACGCCTCATATCAATTTTAGCTTACTCTCTAGTACTCATTTACCCATGCCTAGACTCAGTTTGCAAGTCAAAATTGCAGAAGTTTCAGAACAACTGTTGCAGATTCATATGTGGTCTTAGGAAGTACAGTAGCGTTTCTTCAAAAATCAAGGAGTTACAGTGGCTCAGAGTTGATGGCTTATACAACTATTCAATGGCTTCATTGGTGCATAGAATTTTTAAAACTGGTAAACCCGTCTATTTACTCGGTAAGTTGATTCCTCGTAGAAACCAAATTACTCTAAATCGGCGGCACAATGATCTACTTTCCTAAGAGCTTAAGTTCGCAGCGCTTCAAGAAGACAGTCAAGTCGCACTTTCTGGACTCAGCACATTGAGTGATAAATTCATTTTGCGATATTTTGTTCTATTGTTTCTCTTCTTTGAATATATATAGTGTTCTGGTGTACTGGAATGACAAATCGAAAGTCTTTGAGACAGTAGTTCAGCAGTATGACATTGTGCTTATCGCTGAAAGTCTTGCAAACTTTCGATTTTCCATGTTTTTATCTACTCCAAATGAATATTTACTATTGTGGCTTTTTCATAAATTTTAGAATAGTACACATGTTCAACACAATAATGTAGGTATATAAATATACTAAGTGACATATAAATCCGAACACCCAGTTTAAATAGTTTTATTTTAATAAAATTTTGTATAAGTACTTAATGAAGCATAATAAGTGAATGATAAAAATTTTAAAATGATTGCACTGCTTTAAAGCCCTTTGACCTTTAATAATGTGTGGATGCACCCTGATGTGCTAGGCATTCTCCAACGCGCCTAGGCATGCTTCTGATCAGGTGGTCGATGTCCTCCTGTGGTATCTCATTCCAGGCAACCACCAACTCCTCTCGAAGTGCTTCTAGAGTCTGAGGAGGACGTTGCAAATTGAGCAATCTCCTACCCATCATATCCCACACGTGCTCAATTGGGGATAAGTCGGGAGATCTTGGTGGCCATGGTAACAATGTGACATCACTATTGTGATTCTTGCAACATGTGGTCGGGCATTATCTTGTTGGAAAGTTGGATCTGCCAGGGTGTCAAGATAGGGTAAAAGATGGGGTTCTAGAACTTCGTGGATATAACGCTACGCGTTCATGTTACCTCTGATGAAGGTTAAAGGTCAACATGTCTTTCAACAAAAAACTGTGGATTCCTCCTTTCACCACGTCGCCTTCTAACCCTGGCACGACCATCGTGCATGCCTAAACAAAATCGAGACTCGTCACTAAAGACAATACTGTTCCATTCCTGATCCCAGAGTGACCGTTGTCTGCACGACTCAAGGCGATTACGTTGGTGTTCTCCAGTTAAAGGGAGGACCCAGTGTGGCCGGTATGAAAACAAGCCAAAACTTCTCATTCGTCGGTAAACACGAAAAGAAAGTCCAGCTTCCCGAAGTCTCACTATACGGCCCCTATCAAACTCACAAAGTTGACGAAATCGTACAGGTCTCCGTACTCTAGGCATTGTTACCGATCGTAAAGGATGTCAAGGACCAAAATCCGCCAACGTTCATTCTTTACTGCGGCTGAAATATTCATTTTTAGAGCGTTAGTGAATTAAAAAAAAAACAGTATAAAAACCCGAATGTCCAACTGATAAGGCTGAAAATTTTTTCACTTGTTATTTACAGTAAGATAAATACATTCACCAACATTTATTAAAATAAAACCATTTAAACTGGGTGTTCGGATTTATATGTCGCTTAGTATATTAATATTTTCTGCTTATTCGTAAATCGAAAGGAAAAGTTTGCCAAGTTAGAGTGTAGATATACGAGGTTTGTCCGGAAAATACGTATAAAAAATTCGGGGCGTCGTGTCAAGGCGTTGTGGAGGATGGCCCGCCGGTGGTTCCCTCTCTCTATGCAATCTCCTCTACGAGTAAGTAGAATCTACGTGTGCTTGTTGAAAGTAACCCTGAAGAGACCAACCGTCAACAAGTGAAATCTCAAAGCATGGAGTGGAAGCAAGCACGGGAACCGAGAACAAAAAGGTCGAAAAAACCACGGTCCAATGTGAAAACAATGTTGATTGATTTCTTTGATTCTTGGGGAATTGTTCACCAGAAATTTATCCCATCCGGCCAGAAACTGAACGGAAACTTCTGCATTGAAGTTTTGCCTCGTCTCAGAGCTCGTGTGGCCCGTGTGCGACCGGATTTGGCACAAGGGGGTAGGTGGATGCTTCATCACAACGCGCCTGCCCACACGTCTCTCGTTGCGTGAGTTTTTGGCCTGGAGTTCAATCTCCGTGACAGAACACCCGCCTTATTCACCCGATTTAGCCCTTTGCGACTACTTCCTGTTTCCAAAATGCAAATTGGTGCTTCGGGGGCGTTAATTGGGGCATGTGGCAGCCATCAGAACAGAAACGACACGGCAAATTAAGAGCCTCACAATTCAAGACTTTCAGCGATCGTATCAACAGTGGAAACGGCGCTGGCAGAAGTGCATCATGTCTCAGGGGGAGTACTTTGAAGGAGACTATATTGAAGTGCCCGAACAATTGTAAAATAATAATAATAATAATAATATTTATTCGCCAAAACACAAAAAATGGGCAAATAAATATGAAAAAACCACAGAAGGCATCGCCTGTGTGTGGTTTATATCTTAATAACTAACAATCAATCATATATGTGTATAACAATTATTGTTAAATCTAAAAGGTATTAATGTAATTGGAATTTTGTAGTTTTAGTTTTCTATATAATTATATATAGTCATTCGCTGCACATTACTAACCCAGTCTTTCAATTTTCTTCTAATTTTTTTTTCAAAATTAGGTATCTTTATTTCGTTTGGTACTACATTATATAATTTAGCTGCTAAGAATTTAAATGATTTTTTGAATAATGTTTTGGTGGTCTTTGGATATTACATGAGCCTATTCGAAATCGTGTGTTATGCTCGTGTTTATAGGATTTTTTCTTTTTATTACAACACTTATGGTATAAGGTGGTGGCATGTAAGAAATAAAGTTGTCTTGTATCAAGTATCCCTGTTTCTTGATATAAGTTGTTCGTTGGATATAATCTTGGCTTATGGAAAATGGCTTTCAAAACAGTTTTTTGTGCTATATTCAGGTCAGAAATATATGTCTTGCAGGCGGCACCCCAGGCTGTGATGCCGTATATTATATGCGTTTCAACTAAGGCATGGTATAGGATTCGCAGATAACTTTCTGTAAGAATGTTAGCAAGCATTTTGAGTTTATAGGCAACATTTCTAATTTTTTTTGATAACATATTTAATATGGTTATCCCACTTTAGATGTGAGTCTATAAATATTCCAAGATATTTCAAAGTGTTAACTCTATCGATTTTGGTCTTTTGGCCATGATAATTAACGGAAATTTGTTCGAAGGTAGGTAAAAATTTTGAATAGGATGTAAATGCAATAAATTTTGTTTTTTTGAAGTTAACTGTTAAAATTTTAGTATCAAACCAGTCAATGATCCTTATAAAATCCTGTTCAGCTATTTGCTTCAGTGTGTTCCAGTCATCAGCTTTATATAATACGAGGGTGTCATCTGCAAAACATATAATCTTTTCAGAACTGTAAATTTTGAATAAGTCATTTAAGTAGAGACTAAATAATAGTGGGCCTAGTACTGTTCCTTGAGGCACACCACACTTGATGTACATTTTTTTACTGTAAGTGTTAGTGATTTTGACAGTCTGTGCCCGACTTGATAGGTAATTTTTTAAAAGGATTTGTGACGCTCCTCTAAATCCCAATCTTTCCATAACTTTCAGAAGCTCGACATGGTTAACCATATCAAAGGCATTTTTTAGATCAACAAAGATACCAATAGTAGGTATCTTTTTGTTGACATTAGAGTTAATTTCATCCATTGCAGCCAAAATTGCATCTGTAGTAGATTTTCATTTTCTAAATCCATATTGGTCAGAACATATAATTTTGTTTTTGTCCAAAAATTGTAATATCCTTTTTTGTAGTAATTTTTCGAAAATTTTGGCTATATTCGATAGTACTGATATGGGTCTATAATTTGATGTTTCCATTCTGTCACCGCTTTTATAAACAGTTGTTTTAAATGCATCAGGACAAATTCCAGATTGGAAACACCAATTAATGACGTAAGAAAGTGGTTCGGCTAAGCCGTAGGCTATTATTTTTAAATGGTCAGCTTTGATACCATCTAAACCAGGACTTTTTTTGGTTTTAAGTGATAGGACAGCTCCTTGTACTTCAATCGGACTAACGCTTTCTAAAAAGACTGAATTGGGAAGTTGGGTTTTTGTGAACTTTTCGTTCGAAACCATTTTTTTAATACTGGATGCTAAATTTTCTCCAACATTAGTGAAAAAATTTAAGAATGCATCGGATATTTGTTGTTTATCTGTTAATATTGTTCCATCACGATTCTTAATTTCATCAATATTTGGCTTTTCTTGAACGTTTTTGTTAGTTAAGTGATCGACAACTGACCACAGTTTTCTTGGATCAGATTTGGCCTCTTGTAATTTTTTTAGATAGAATTGGCGTTTTGCTTCTCTAACTAGATTGATAAAAATATTTTTATATTCTTTATATTTATGGGAGGTATCTGCACATGGCGATGCTTTCATTATTTTGTATAGTTCCTCTTTTTTGTTGGCAGACTTTATCAAACCTTTAGTTATCCAGGGGTTCCTGCTTTTGTCAAAATGTTTAATTTTAACTCTGTTTGTACTACATTCAATTAAATATTTTATGCGTTCAATGAGTGTGTTTGCAGCATCATTAACATTCGTTGCACAGTACACTGCTGTCCACGATTCTAATTTGATATTTGCAAGTAGTTTTTTATTATCGACAAAACACCTAAATTTCACTGTTTCATTATTGGAGATGGATCTACTTTTATTTTTTTCTGGTGTATTTTCCGAACAAACCTCGTACTTCCCACATGTTTTCAACGTAGGTACTGCCAGTATGCTGCTACAACAGTAACAAATAAGGAAAGAAAAATGTAAACGACATATTCAATCATTCAATGTAGCTTTCTTTCTTATCAATAAATTTATCTATACATACGCCTTTTTCCTTATACTATCGATGTGTATAAAACATAAGAAACCGATTGGTATCACAGTCATGTACCGTCATCTCTTACAGCTCCAGGCTACTCTTCGGAGAAATCCAATATGTGCCTTGTCTTCGTTCAACAATGTTTGGCTTTGGTTTAAATTAAATAAAGAGAAAGAATGTTTTCCCTTTCACAGAAATCGATGTCAATCCTTTTACTTAATGGCGACGCCTAGAAGTTACCTCTTGAATAACCATGATGGCAAACATCATAAATTTCAAAGGCCAAAACGGAAAATTAATGTATGGACAGATGGTTCATATCCGAATGTTGTCAGTTTTCACCAGTGTTTAGAAATATTTTCGGATGCTAGGTGATAAAGCACCTAATCAAAATTGAAATAGTCATTCACAAGGATGTTTTCACTGTCAATGGCGCTTATTTATCTGCACAGGTGGTTCGGAAGATAATAAACGTATATTTTGAATGAAATTTATATCACGTCAAGTTGATTGACTCGATGCTCCATATGTTGCTATGCTAGAGTTCTTTATGGTCTGGTAACACACAAAAAATGTGGTAAATGGCATATGCTGATTTCGAAATTGTAATCAAGTTGACGACAGTACATACGATGATTTCCCAGTGGCCTTCCTGAGCCCTGCATGCGCTGAAAGCTTCCATGGTTTGACAAATTCCGGTAAATATCAGTAAACATTCGACGTCCAGGTACTATGCGATTGGGAAATCTTCTTTGATATTCTCTTACGACTGCCATTGCAAAACCCATATACAAACTGCATGTCAGTCAGTTCTCTGTCTGTAAATCTTGGCATTTTAAATGGATTTAATAAAAATTTTGATTTTAATCTAGTAATTTTACACTGCTAACAATGTCAGCTTAAAGTCAAAATAAGTCCTAACAAATCAAAACAACTTTTGTTTGCAGTCATGCCTAACTATGTATAATCAACAATTCATTTAAATTCGCAGTACATTTCCTACCATGTGACAAATTTTTTAGTTTGATTTTATTAAAAAATGGCACAATTTATCGATATTCAATAAGAGTACCTTTTTTTTGTAGAAAACCCTAATTTTTCAAATTCTAAAATTGTATTTCAAAAATAGAATCACAGAAAAATTTCCCTGTTACATACGCTTCCAAACAAAACTGTCTAAAATTGTTAATATGTTTAAATCCAGCATAAAAAACTAGGCTAGGATACCAAATTGTAAGTCTTTATCTCAACACGTTTCGGAAATATTAAGGAAAAACCATATTCAGGGGAGCCCCTTTAAAAGTCCGTAGCGCCCTTAGGGGACGTTTGTCGACCTATGTTTATATGAACTTTTCTTCCTATTTTAAGCTCTAGAAACCGCTGGTAGAATATTGCACACTTTTTTCGGCACACCCTGTATAATAATAACAATAAACGGTCTTTATTGATTTTCATAAACAAAGAAATTATGATATAATACAATACCAGTGGCGAAATATGTAGAAACATACATGTAGTTATTATGCTTTTAACTTTTTACTACCATACAGAATTTACAACGACAAGAGCAATACATTTTATGGTAAAAAGAGACCTGGCCACCTTTGATATCCACCTATAACTATCTATAAATAGTAATGAAGAAATAGCAAAGAACTGAATTTAAAAAGTATTATCATTGATCCTACTACATGTCAAGCAAATAACGTATTAATTTGAACTTGCTCATGTTTAGAAGCTTGAATTCTTGTGGAAGCTGATTATACATCCTGATCGCATTATACAAATAAATGAACGATCTTTGGAACATGGCGGTCTCGTGCTGAGGAGCGGTGCAGTTCAATTTTGATCTAACGTTCAGATATTGGGCATCTCTGCGAGGTATGCAATGTTTAAACGGACCTCGAGGATTTGCATTTATGCGTAAAGTTACACAGGTGAGGAGTCTCCTATTATTCATGTTCAGCCATTCGCACTCTTTGATTTTGTGTGATATAGGGTCATACTTCCTTGTTTCATATACCAGCAGCAGCTAATCTATATAAAAGAAGCTTTTCCTAAATATCACAAAAACCATTAGACCGATTTTGATGACACTTTGTTGATAACTGGTGCGTCTTGGAGGACTTTGTATGGGATTAACTATTATACTTACACAAAAAACTTTTTCATCGAAGATTTACTCAATTATTTTGTTGATCCCTCGACCATGGAGCATCGTTAACAGCTGAAAATAATAACAGGTGAATAAATACACCTCTACATATTTTCCAAACATAATTATATCGTTTAGTGAGCAATCCGCAAACCGATCATTTGCTTTTATCTTCCTATATAATTAAAATCTTCCGATACGTACAAATTTAACTCATCATAAAAAGTCCAAAACGGTGAAAAATGCTTAGACCCGACAATTTAATCCTACTATCAAGCTTGACTTAAACGGTTATCTGCTAGATTTACTCAAAATTATATTTTTTTTCTCCGGACAAAGTTTGTTTAGGTTGGATCATTCTGAACGAAAAACATCTTCCATAAACGTTTTTCTAAGGTTGATCATTCTCGATCTATAAGCGGTATGGAGTTTGGAAAAATCTTGAAATGGGCATTTTCAAAGCTTAAACAGTGGGGGATTATTGGGGGTAGCAAGAGCAGCAAATGTACTAACTTTATAGGATCCGGAGTAGTGATTTGGGCTTTATTTATTTTAGGGAAGAGGGGGGTGTACAGGTACGAGACTGCTGGCACTGATTTGTTAAATAAGCAATTTGAAATTAGGAAAAAATTGCATTTCAAGCATACCTTTTTTTGTTATTAGACTAAATCGTGGAATATTTCGTGTAGGGCCCTAACGCTCTATACGATGATCACTACAGATCGGATTACAGTGGACCCCCGATAATCCGGCCCCTGTCTAATCCCGCGCCCCTGTAATCCGACATGTCTTTGAATATTACATACATACTTATTTGACAATCTTCGCTAATGTAGATCATGCAGGTTTGAACAGGTTACAACTTGTACGCGCCACCGATATCGTGCTGGACGCGTAAGCATTGTTTTACTTAGTTTGAATTTGACTACTTGTGATAGCGGTACGGCCTAGCGTGCGTTCATTGTTTACTATTTATTCATTGTGTATTAAGTATAGTACTTAGTAATGTCATCACAAACTCAGAAGTGAAAGCACAAAACATTGACAATGAAAGAAAAATGTGATATTTTAGACCGCTTAAATCGCAATGAAACTTTCAGTAGTTTAGCAAGTGAATACGGCGTAGGCCGATCTACAATTTATGACATTAAAAGAAACCACGAGAAGATAAAGAAGTTCGTGTCAACTACTGACTGCGGGCCAGGCAAGAGAATCCAGAAGTGGAAGAAGCTTTGTACACGTGGTTTCTTCAGGAAAGAAATAGGCATGTACCAATTTCAGGACCCATGTTGGCCATGAAAGCTAAGTTTTTTTATAAGGAAATAACAAAAAAAGATGATTTTGTGGCCAGCAAAGGGTGGCTAGAACGTTTTAAAAGTCGTCATGGCATACGTTTAATGACTATTACAGGAGAGAAAGTTTCTAACGATGCCACCTGCATAGATCCCTTTAAATTAAGATTTTTGCAAAAGGTGAACGATTTAAATCTTGACCCGTCACAGGTGTACAATGCAGACGAATCAGGCATTTTTTGGCGTGTGATGCCTAACAAAACTTTCGTTTCTTGTAACGAAAAATCCGTACCTGGACGGAAAGTAAGTAAAGAGCGTGTAACCATACTACCATGTGCTAACGCTGCGGGCACACACGCGCTTAAGATGATGGTCATTAGGAAATCTAATAAACCACGGTCATTCAAAAACATTGATTTACCTGTACACTATTACGGACAAAAAAGTGCATGGATGACAAAAGACCTTTTCAAAAAGTGATTTGATGAATGCTTCGTACCTGAAGTTAGAAAATGGTTAAAAGATCATAATTTTCCTCAAAAAGCGTTGTTGCTTCTTGATAACGCTCCCGGTCATCCGTCTGAAGAAGAACTAACAACTGAGGATAAATGCATCACTGCGATGTTTCTTCCGCCAAATTGCACTGCACTGATTCAACCAATGGACCAGAATATCATTCAGTTTGTCAAGCAAGACTATAAGAAAAACCTACTTATGAGAGCTGTATCAGAAGACCAACCAATAGAAAACACTTTAAAAGAATTTAATATGAAAGACTTTGTCAGTCCTGGAATGCGTTTCCGTCATCAACTATTAAATCGTCTTGGAAAAAGTTATGGCCAGATGTAGTCACCACTCCTAGCAACGTTCCACAAATCAGTGTTACTTCGGAAGTTATAGAACAAGTCGCTACTGAAACACAGATAAGTCCGGAAGATTTGAAAATCTGGTGCCGTGGAATGGATAAAGAGGAAAATGTTTTTCATGAAATGTCTGACGAAGAGATTATAAAAGAGGTTTCTAATTATACAACAAACAATCAGGAAAATAACGGCGACGTGATTGCAACTGCTCCACAAGTCACAGCACAAGACGCAATTAACGCCTTTGAGCTAGGTTTACAATGGGCTGAAGAGAATGGTACATCCTACAACGAACTTTTGCTTTTGAGAAGACTGAGGGACAAAGCTCTGATCTCGCGTTATAACAACCTTAAACAAACAAAAAATTGATGAATATTTCCAAGCTTCATAATTTGATAAATTCATTAATGATTTTGATTAATAATTCTTGATTATTTTGGTACATATGTATGTGCATTTATGCTTAATTTTATAATAAAACGTAAGCTCTCTATTGTTACTTAATTTACTAAATTCGACTTACATAAACTATATATGATTTGTACTTCAAATTACATACATATACATAACAAATATAATCTTACCATTGGATATGTAATTTGTCGGATTACAAGGTACTCTTTTGTAAAAAATTCCGGACTATAGGGGGTCGTAAGCAGTGCTCTATAATCCAACAAATTCGATAGTCTGACACTGCCCTGCATAATGTTTGTCGGATTACCGGAGGTCCACTGTATATGCATTTGCATATTAAGCCTATTTTCACTGGCTGTTGCATATTTCAACAAACATCTAAAGACGTTGCATATTTTTGCTATAATTATATGTTACCTCGATAATAAATTAAATTTTACGTTGCAGCTAGACAAAGTTAGTGATCTCACGCTTTTTCGACAGACGATAAGGTTTCTAATAAAAATTTTGGTAGATGAGACGTTCGAGTGAATTCCCGACTAGCTTTCTTATGCGAATATGCTTCCAATGAACGTCCAGCCTAAGCAGTCAAATTGAGAGCTTTATCAATGGTACTAGCACCCAAATTCAAATACTGTCCAGTCACCTCCGTGGATGTGGAGTAAATTCGAAGTACCTACCTACTTCCTACTTTCCCAAAATCGTTTAAATTTTTTCCTGACCTTATTTGAAGTGGCAATACACAATAAATTGTACACTAACATTGCCACTTTTTCTCGTCTACAAGATGGTTTAATTAGAATTCCAATTTGATGTTTTCAATTCCAAAAATGTATATCATGCATTGCCATTGCCGAACTTCTGTTATTTCAAAAGAAGCAGAATTTCCTAGGTAGGCCTTGAAATTATCATATCGTCATTTGTTTCGCATACAGGATTTATCCCAAAATCACTTTTACTTTTTCCCGACTTTACTTGAAGTGAGATTCCAAAATAAATTACATGTCAACGTTGCCACTTTTTCGCCTCTACAAGATGGCATAATTAGAATCTCATTATGACGTTTCGTCTGGCCCTTCTCTTTTTTACTTATGGTCGCCGTATTGAATTTTTGCGCAGATGAATATATACTAAGTGACATAAAAATCCGAACACCCAGTTTAAATGGTTTTATTTTAATAAAATTTTGTATAAGTACTTAATGAAGCATAATAAGTAAATGATAAAAATTTCAAAATGATTGCACTGCTTTAAAGCCCTTTGACCTTTAATAATGTGTGGATGCACCCTGATGTGATACGCATTCTCCGCGCCTAGGCATGCTTCTGATCAGGTGGTCAATGTCCTCCTGTGGTATCTCATTCCAGGCAACCACCAACTCCTCTCGAAGTGCTTCTAGAGTCTGAGGTGGACGTTGCAAATTGAGCAATCTCCTACCCATCATATCCCACACGTGCTCAATTGGTGATAAGTCGGGAGATCTTGGTGGCCATGGTAACAATGTGACATCATTATATTGAAAGAAGTCTATTGTGACTCTTGCAACATGTGGTAGGGCATTATCTTGTTGGAAAGTTGGATCTGCCAGGGTGTCAAGATAGGGTAAAAGATGGGGTTCTAGAACTTCGTGGATATAACGCTGCGCGTTCATGTTACCTCTGATGAAGATTAAAGGTGACCTGGAACCATAAGCTATAGCACCCCAAACCATAACTCCAACAGTGTGATGAACATGTCTTTCAACAAAAAACTGTGGATTCCTCCTTTCACCACGTCGCCTTCTAACCCTGGCACGACCATCGTGCATGCCTAAACAAAATCGAGACTCGTCACTAAAGACAATACTGTTCCATTCCTGATCCCAGAGTGACCGTTGTCTGCACCACTCAAGGCGATTACGTCGAGGTTCTCGAGTTAAAGGGAGGACCCAGTGTGGCCGGTATGAAAACAAGCCAAAACTTCTCATTCGTCGGTAAACACTTCGCATGCCAATAGGTCTTCCGGGTTCTGCAAACCATTCATTTGCAATGGACCTGGTAGTGGAGAAACGGTCCCTTAAGGCCAATAATCTTAGGCGGCGATCTTCACGGTCTGTTGTTCTACGGCGGCGTCCAGTGCCCCTTGCTCTTTGCGTACGGCCTTCTCGAAGCCATGCCTGACAACACCTAACCACAGTGTCTACACTTCTTTGCACTCTAACTGCAATTGCCCGAAAAGAAAGTCCAGCTTCCCGAAGTCCCACTATACGGCCCCTATCAAACTCACTAAGTTGACGAAATCGTACAGGTCTCCGTACTCTAGGCATCGTAACCGATCGTAAAGGATGTCAAGAACCAAAATCCGCCAACGTTGATTCTTTACTGCGGCTGAAATATTCATTTTTAGAGCGTTAGTGAATTAAAAAAATGCAGTATAAAAACCGGAATGTCCAACTGATAAGGCTGAAAATTTTTTCACTTGTTATTTACAGTAAGATAAATACATTCACCAACTTTTATTAAAATAAAACCATTTAAACTTGGTGTTCGGATTTATATGTCACTTAGTATAGGTCCAAGAAAAAAAAAGAACAGAAGTTCCTAGGTAGGCCTTGAAATTATCAGATATCATTTGTTTCGTATACCAAACCATACCTCACCTCTTACTAAACGTGACAACAGAGTTTGGTCGACTGAGAAGAAGAGAAATAAATCGCGCAGTGAGCAAAAGAGTCAGGTTTTGCCTACAAAATAACGGACAAGATTTTGAACATCTGATATGATTCACCTCTGCTTATTTATTAATATTATTATTATTATTATTGTCATCTAAAAAATTTGCATTTTGTGTTCAGGTTTCACCATACTTTCTTATTTCTTGAAACTTTTCATCCAGCAACAAATAGTCAATTAACGAAACACATCACTGAAAAGCCCGTTTAAATGTACAAAATTTCAATAGAGCGTCCATATGAAAAAAAAACAAAGTTAGTGATGGAAGTCGAAAGAAGGAATGTCGAATTGAAAATTTTACTTCGCTATCTTGTAGAGGAGAATAAGTAACAATGACAACATGCAATTTATTTTTAAATCCCATCTCAAATATGAAAAATAAAAGTGATTTTGGGATAAACCTAGTATGAGAAACAATTGACTATGTGATAATTTCAAGGCATATCTAGGCAATTCTGCTTGTTGAAAATAACTAAGGTTTGGCAATTTCAATGTATGTCGTATCATAAATTTTTGGGATCAGAATTAAGAACTCTATTCATCTGTGCAAGAATCCAATAGACAAGAGACGAAACGTCATATTGAAATTCTTATTATGCTGCCTCTTGGAGGAGGAAAAGTTTTAATGTTAATGTGCAATCTATTTAATCCCACTAAAAATAAAGTCTGGAAAAAATTATAACTATTTTGGGAACTTTCGATTTTTTCCGTCTTTCTCTGGAAGTACTTTGAATTTCGAAACTTTCTAAGCAACATTTTGTTAATTACCTAAATACGCAACTTTGCTTCCTTTTAGGTGACTTCGTGTCTCTTACAGGTTCCGAGATCGCAATGGTGAGGGTTGAATTTGAAACACCCTATATAGCTTTAAAAAAACAGAAGTTATTTTTAAGACTTGCGGATTATCACATAGTTCTAACTCTCATGGCTCTAGGCGAAATATTATAAGACCAAATGCCAACTTAGGGATCAATTAGCCATTGCATGTCAAAAATTTTACTGTATCTAGTGACTTTGATATACATGCTGATTCTTCAAATGCTATTGGTATGCTATCCTATCTCACTGAGCTTATCATTATACAGATAAATCCAAATATCATTGACGAGGCAATGTGTACGAGAGAGAAGCGTGCAAATGTATGTTAGAAAAAGTACGTCGATGGCAACGCGGCAAGTCCCAGCTGCGTCTGTGACCTCGTCACTCGGGTTGCTAGGCAACGAGGCGCAGCTATCTCTCTACATTACGACGTCAGTGTTATATGGAATTCTATGTATGTCTTGACTTCCGTATTGTGTTGATTTTTACTTTTGCGTATATTTTCGTTTCATGTGTTTGTTTTCTTTTCTCCTTAATGTGTACTTATCAAATTTTCTTCTTTTTTCCTTCGTTCATTTACCTTCGGTTCGGTAATACATTTGGCATATTTTTTCTTTCTTGTTTCAATTGTTTTGTAATTGGGACTGTCTTCTGTTGGGTAATAAATAATTTGTTTTGTTTATTTTCATTTCGTTTAGTAAATGGATAGAAATACGTGCTTGAAATTCATTTTTGAGCTCAAATTGCTTGTTTGACAAATCTTCGGTGTATTTGCCCTCCGCCGAAAAAGTGCGATCCATAACTTTATGAAAACAAGTTGTTCTTAAAACTTTATGGGCGAAAAAAACAATTTTATGTAATTTACTTAGAAACATTGTTCAAACATATTTGCACCGGCAAAACCTCCTCATTCATATTTAGGGCATAAAAGATAAAACAAGCATGATTATGAATAAAATTTAAAAATGTCTGTCACGAAGTCTTCGCTGTATCCATTAGCAAGGAGAAAGACCTCATGATGCTTGGGGCAAAGTAACGCAACGTCCAATTGATGATTACTCCTAAAGCTATCCAAATGAAGCCCAGTCGAAAACCTACCATTATTAAAATTACCACAATTGCACAAAGGTCACAAATATATCCATATTATAATCAACTATATCCACTCAATATACCGTTTACCACAATCATACAAAAAGGTCGAGTATCTAATAGGTATTACCTATATGATATACCGACATACACGCCGATTCGTAATAGACTGATTGTCGTATAGGAAGCGTAGCGGTACGTGATTTCCGGCGAATTGGATCTTCTATTGTTTCATTAAAACAAAAAAGAATCGTAACAATGGGACATCGGCCAGTTTTACTACAATTAGGTGGGCATAGGGATTTAGTTCTCGGTAACTAAGGTTACATACGTAAATGCTTTATTCTAAAAACCATTGGAAAAACTGACCAAAACTAATAAGAAAGACATACTGATAACACAAAGCGGTCTAGCGGTGCAACACTTTATGATGCATGAGACCACCAGGTGTTGTATGCGTACTAGAAAAGGAAAGCACATTGGTAAAATTAAATTCCCAAAATAGGGCCCAGTTAATAATAAAAAAATACGAAGACTCACTCGAAGTACCTACGTTTTAAAACGCACAACGTTTACTTTTGCAATGTTAATCATACTCGAACGTCAATAGATATTAGTTGGAAACCAACATTAAAGTAATTTCAAAAAACGTTACATAATATTGATTTGAAAAATATGTGGCAAAAGCGGACCCTTAACAAAAAATTGTAAATCATCACTCAAGATTTTTATTCCTGCGCAAAAATACAGAATATAGGTATTTTGAACCAGTTTTTAATTGATTAGCAGCAGAACTCATAGGCGTACACTTCTCTTTCTCCTCTCTGCCTTTTTCTGCTTACTCCAAAAGGCATCATTGGCTTTAACCATCTAGAGGGGGACTTCATTTCTTTTACTAATTTTCCTCATTATCCCCTTACTATATCAGGGACGTTCGAGACTGCAAGTCTCTATTTTTTATAAAAAAAGAGTAAACCGTACGCCAAGTTCATGCAAAAAATGACGGGCGAGATTGCTTCTACTAAAAAGAGACTTTTATTTTGAGGATTTTTTCGTTCCGAGTTGAATCTACCCTCAAAGCTTTCCGACAACGTTCTGTAACATAATCAATGGTAACACCCTGTATAGTTTGGCAAACGGATCTGCAACATCGGGGTATCGGTGAGGGGAAAGCAAAACATGGCTGGTTTCATTCATAAAATGCCAGCGGCGTGCGGTATTTTATAAAAGTTTGGGATTATTTCATAATTGGTTTAAATTTAGTAAACTATACGTTTATGTTTCACTTTAAATTTGTGGAGTATCTCAATAAGCCCACAATGATATGGAGCATTGTCCATAATAATAAATAAAGTCTCGGGTAAACTCAAAAATAGCTGCTCTCTACAATCTACACCATGTAAAAAACACTTGAGTTTGTTTCTACACTTCAACAAACGGAAAAATGTCTACTCACTTCCCAAAATTGCCAAAATTCAAAAAATCATGATAACTGCGCGATTTAAAACCTAAATCAAGCTAGCGTTTTTGTCAAAGCCGTAAATAAAATATATTTTTCAAATACAAATAGATACTTAACGTGGTTTTTTACCTTGAGAATATATATATATATATATATTATACATCCGTGATCTTATAATATGCTCATTTACTTTAAAAAGTGCCACAAGCCGAAACATGACCAGAATTAATTTTTATTTTATAATCCGCATCTTTCTGGATTCCTATTGTTGCAATTTTGGACTGTTGATGTGGATATTTCTAGAGCATCGGTGTCGCTTAAGTAGAAACAAAGAACTTTAAACATATTTCATATCCGTTTAACTTATAATCTCTGTAATAAATAATACTTACATTATACAGCATTTCAAAATTACATTTCACCTATTGAATTAGAATTGATGTTCGTCAACTTCATCATTATCATCATCGTCACTGTCGTCATCAGTTTCGCTGTCGTCATCTTGCCCTATAGTTATTATAACTGGTTCCATTTCCTCCATAAATTGATCATTTTCCCAAAATTTATCTTCAATGTCCCTAGCATGTTGACAAAATTTCTGCCAATCATTAATGGATATTAAGGACATCGCTTCCTGAGTAACTTCTTTCAGTGCGGTTAAACTGAAGTTTCCAGTGGTATTGCGGCTTCTTTTATGAAATTTAAGCTTTGCCCAAGCTAATTCTATTGGGTTTAGCTCGCATAAATAAGGAGGTCTTCTTAGAGGAGTATGTCCATGTGATCTTATGATCCGATCAACTACATAATTTTTTTGGTTGTCAGGGGGCTTATGAAGTAAGACCAGATCGAACAAGTCAAATTTTCTGGCAGTTGCCTCATGATTTATGCCTATAAAATATTTTATTGTATAGTTTGATATGTACATGCATGTTTTGAGTCATAAGTACCTTTCCTTGTCAACCAGGCCATTATATCTTTTTTCGAAGATGATTTTGTCGGAGTTTTATCTTCCTGGACGGAATGATATGGAGCATTGTCAAATACTATAACCGAATTGGCAGGTATATTCGGGAGGAGTTTTTCTGTGAGCCAGCGTGTGAAATTTTCCCGATTCATCTGACCGTGGTAATCGCCTGTAGCTAATCCCGCCTTAAATATCAAACAGGCATTGTCGACAAATCCATTTTCTGAACCTGCATGCACTATAATGAGTCGACCTAAAATATACAAGACGATTATATAATATGTTACAAATCAGAGTTAAATTTAACATATACAGGGTGACTTTGAAGTTGAGTCATTAATTTTCAGATAATGATTGTAGAAGGAAGATAAACCAGAATATGTGTGTAAAAATAAAAAAAAATTAAAAAAAAATTTTTACCTTGTTTTATAAAGTATCCTCCCGACAAGTATTTCAGTGCGGACCTGTATTTGATCGTGAGGTCCCCCGTGAGGTCTTAAGTCACCTGATTCACGAGCCCGTTGTACTACATTAACAAAGGCACGAGGGGTTGGTTGCACTCGATTGGGAAACCGATCCGCATAAACATGTGCCATTTTTTATTTCGTTTGAGCCACGCAACAGACACTATTCACACGCTAACCGACAGACACTGACTGTATGTATAACAGAACTGAATAAAATACTTAATTGCAAAAACATCGTTCCAAATTCTTTCGCTTTTTTGTTTCCGATGCGATGAACCGGTAAGGCGGATTATATCCGTTGTTGCCAAACACGAGTACATGATATTATTATTGAGACAGGGCGGTACTCAAACTTCCAAAGGGCTCTAACTTTGTTACTTTAATTTTACCAGAAAAATGGTAAAGGAAAAAAACATTTCTTTTGATCAGATCTACTCACTGTTAAAATAAATGACTCAACTTCGAAGTCACCCTGTATATAGCATTTTTGCTTACCTGTAGAACCTATACTGCTTATTACACCAGAAACAGTTTCGCTCTGCCAGCATTTTTTGAAAGTCAAGTCATTGTCCACCCAGGTTTCGTCCAAATAAACAATATTGCGCCCTTCTTCACGATATCTACGTATTTCACGGACGTATTTGTACCTCCATTGCAATATATTAGGCCTCTCCACCAAAACTTTTCTTTTATTTTGACATTTGCGCCAAAAAAAAAATTTGATTTTAATAAACTCCTGAGTGCTTCCCTAGAATAGGGGAAATTTGAGTCTTCTCGCAACTTTTGTAATAACTCCCTAGTTGTCGGGATAACTTTATATTCAATATAAAATCTGTTTATCAAATGTCTAATAATCTGAAAATCAAAATCTTCATCTTTCTCAACAAGAGACTGACGCGGTCTTTTTTTTTCCGGGACTGGATAACATTTTATTCGGGTTATTTTCTAGTCTTTCTTTATCTTCGTTATGAATTTTCCTAACAGAAGATACTCCGACTCCGGTATAAAGGGACACCCTATCAAGCTTACGTTTAAGCGGCAACTTGAGGGAATTGTTTGCCGCTTCCTCATCGCAAACCCTATAAATAATCATCAGAATGTAAGCTTAGCATTTCCTTGTTTTTTATTTATATTCAGACTCAGTCGTCAAAAACTACAATTATTGCATATTATTATTACTAACCTATAAACATTCGCAATCACTTCTCTTGTTTGGCTATGAAGCGTCTTTCCGCGAGTAAATTGGTTCATTTTAAAAAAATAATACTAAAACGAATAACAATAACAAATAACAAAACACTAAACTATTCAAAAACACACAGCACTAAACATACAAACTTAATAGAACAATAAATAGTTAACAATAATAGTTGTAACACTCATACACGACAATGAACGGAGATAAAACCTACGCCACTGGACTTTTCAATAGTATGGATATTCTAAGAAGGGAGCAAAAAATTTGTCTGGGACGCTACCCAATAGGGAGTCGAATTTTCTCATGGCGACAAAACATGTGAGGATATCCGCCAATCAGATTCGTTTAGGCGGTGTCCAATATACCTTTCGGGTGGTTGTTGCCAGCTCAACCGATGTCGATAAGATCTTTGGAAAAATGTTTACTTATAATACGATTCAGTAGTAAAAAATAGTTATTAAATACAAATAGAGCTAACAACCCATTAAAATACTCAGTATTTTGAATTATTATTTTTTGGAATTGTGAAAAATCGATTTTCAAATCATTGAAATTACTTTTATTATTATTATTGCTTTTTTGTAGTTAAATTTGGCAATATCGAATATTTTCGGTCGCATTCCTTTCGCTGTTGCAGATCCGTTTGCCAAACTTTATATGGTTCATCTTAAAACATAGAAGATGGCGGACTCCATGTTGGCCATACTAGTTGGTGTCAACGATGTTATGGTATGTACATTCTCGAGCTCCACTTTCTCACGTCAACTGTCAAAATCGCACCTCAAAAATATTGACATGTTTTTGACAGTTGTGTTTGGCAGCCGTTTGACATGCTAGATATGTGTTTGTAAAAGCAGTCGCTACTAAATTTTCATTTTCAGAAAAATGAATAATGAAGATGCAGATTTGGAAATAGACAAAATATGCCGCTGTTGCATGTTTCAAAATGAGAGTATGCACAACATATTTGAAAGCAAAAATCCGGCTAATCATGGGGCAGTTCTATTATCTGAAATGCTGGTGGCTTGTGCCTCAGTTGAGGTAACAGATAAATAGATATTTATGTTTCTCCTAGGTGACCTATCTAGATAATTTCCAAATGGCTTATCACACTAATTATAAATCATTTAAAATATAGAGATTTAAGTAATTACTGAGTTGATTTCTATGTGTTTATGTTACACCAGATTATAAGCTTGATATTTGCCTTTTATGTTTTATATTCGAACCATTTGATTTAGAGGAAATGTTGCTTATGGCTATTTTATATATAATATGTTACCCAGTAAAGTTCTTATGAGTTGTTGCATATGCAGAACTTATTTGGAATATTCTTGAGGATTTCAAAACATCTATTATTAAGCAGTTAGCTAATTTGATGATATAAAGCTTTAATTCCTTGTTTTGCCTTATGTGCACTTGATAAGTTAAAGTCCAATCAGTTTTAGACTTAATATAACCTATTTTTTAAGGTTAAAATGGATGATTCCCTACCAAAAAACCTGTGTGAAGTATGTACAGACAAGCTCAACACTTGCTATGAATTCAGAACACAATGTCAAAAATCCGACTCCAGGCTGAGAAAACTGACCACCTCAGAATCAAAAACATCCACTAAGCAAGAAAACATTGTAGTACATCCTGATGTACCTGACGACTTATTTGATGAAGAGGATGAAATTCCCCTTATCCATCGGAGAGAAAAAAGGAAAAAAGATGACAAGAAGGATAAAAAGGAAGATTTGATAGAATGTAATGTGTGCCATAAGGTACTGTACTCAAAGAAAGGCCTGAAGATTCACATGAAACAACATGCTAGTGATAAGGTCAAGAGTTGCCTATTTTGTGATGCAAAGTACACTCGTACCAATCATTTGCTGAAGCACATTAGCACTCACGATAAGCTTGGTGTTAGACATCCATGTGAGCAGTGTGAGAAAACTTTCGATGCTGCACAGGAGCTTTATCAGCATTCTAAGGAACATGATGAGGTATCTATTTTTTTTCTAACCATGATCCATACAATTTTAGTATTTTAAACTGCCCCAGTACCCTGTGTAATCTTAGTATTGTAGCAAAATGTTCTAGGGGAATTGCGAAGTTCCAAACATTGGAACTAGGTTGTGTTGTGGCTTCCATGCTGTGGTGTGGTATGCAGAATTTTGATTTTAAATATTGCATTAACCTTTCAAGGATCATCCCTCAAACTACTTCATAATTGTTTCTAAAATTTTGCATCCTTTCAACAATGTAAAAGAATGCATGAATAATTCAAGTGGTAGCAATGCTGATCATTGACAGGTATATAGTTGTGGTGGTCATAGTGTTTGACATCACTATGTATGCTTATTTTCATGCTGGCACAACTTTGACTTGGATTGGGTATCTTCTGATGGATATCATCATTTATCATGATGTTTTGTAGAGGTGTTAAAACAAATTAAACCTAAAGTTTTCGCAAAATATATATCACCAATAGATCAGGAACAAATGGCAATACTCATTTAACAATTTAAGATGTCCCCATATCTCTAGTTAAGATTATTGGCATTAATTATCCCTGGATCTGACATCACTGTTGACAGCTTGAATTTTGAATTCAACATATTTTTTCATAAAAACTTTTTTGAAAAAATTGGTTCTCTTCATTAGGTACTGTATTTCAGCAAGTCAAAATTTCTTCTTCTTATCTTGCAAAACAAATGAGTTATTGAATAACTATGGTTTCATATGGGGATACAAACTTTCTTTTCAAAGCACTGTGGTGTTTTATAACTCAATTTCAAGTTAAAAAGTGATGTGTGGCCATTAGCAAACAATGGCAGAGATTTTAGGTATGGATGATATAATATCTTATATTATGATTTTTTATAAATTCAGCTATTCAGTTGGTGATTATTATGAAAGAAATGTGATGTGTGTTTCACTAATTTGTTAGTCAATGGATTCAATTCTTTCAATTTCAATTCTTTATTTGTGTTAAGTACACCAGCGTGTTTACACAAGTCAAAAGAAAAACAAAATTAATACAAAAAAGCAGTCTGACAAAAGACTGATGTTCAAATTACACAGAAAAACATCAACTTATGACATTATGATTCAATAAAAACAGATACAGTCCATAAAAGTTGTAAAAACAGGAGGACATATATATGTACATAGATACACGCATATTCATTTAACCACAATATGTTTACTTCTACACACACACACATGCACATATACATATATACACACATACACACATATACGTTAAAATGGCAAGACATATGAAATGTTGATATAAAAATTTACCAGATGACTTAGTAGCAAGTTCAAGGAGCCTAGAGGACCCCAGGTGTAGGAACACTGTTGTATTTGCTAACAATCCGACAAGTCTGAAAAATTCTCTATTTAGTACAATAATTGATCAACATATTCTACCAGAAGATACCCAATTCAGTTAGAAATATGTACCAAGACACAGGCAATCACTTATCCTCAACTATATACATATCAGGTATTGTATTTCCTGTTCTGATGTTGAGAAATTCTGTGATTACAAGGTCTAGGGATTAATTAAGAGGGAGGTTAAGGGATGATCTTTCTCCAGAATCTGGATGTCAAGTTTAATAATAAACAATATTTTCCTTAAAAGGAGTCAGTTTTTTGGAATTTGTTTGTGAACATCCTAATATGGCATAGGGTTTGGCATCTTCAAGAAGAATATGTTAATCGGTAGTACAATCAAGTGATTTATTAGTGTGATAAGGTTGCAGATGAGAGAATCATAAAACAGGAAGAGACTGACATCCCAACAGAAGTGAAGACGGAACAAATTGAAAATGGTGAGGAACAGATCAGGGAACTGCTGAATGAGTCTGCACCTGACTCTGATAAGATGGCAGTTGCAGAACAGTTTGATGATGATGTCATGAATGGCAATGATTTTCCATTCAGCGATGATGGTGATGACAGAGGAGATGAGAGTGATGATGACTTTTTATTGGACAAGCCCAAGGCTGGGCCTAAGGCTAAGAGTACCGGTAAGTGGTTTTGCTTGATCTCCTGGCATTGTTTTGTGGGGTTAAGCAAAATCCAACTCTTATCACAACAATACAGATTTGAAATTATCCCATTATTAATACTTAATATCTTTCACATTTTAGAGAAAAAAGGTAAGAAAGGAAAGAGGAAAAAATCAGATGATGACAAAGCATTGTTTGAATGCAAGGAATGTAACAAATTTATGACTACATATTTAGGATTGAGAGTACACATGAGAAGGCATACTGGTTCAGATTTATCAATGTGCAAGGTGAGCATGAAAAAGAAAATAAGTGTTGATATGATTACTCATACATTGCTTTTAGTTGTGTAACAAAACATTTATAAGAAGGAGTCATCTCATAAGGCACATGAAATCTCATGGAATTGAAGAGGCTGATATTGAGAAACACATTCAAGCTGCTTTTGAGGGCAAAGAAAAAAGGGTAAGTTATCATAAAACCCTGAAGATTAGAACGATTAAGTCTTGAGGCTCCGTTTTTCAAAATGTTTATATTAGCAACATTTGGGTTTTTGTGTATCATAATAATCGTTGTCTTCATCTATAATGCAGACATTATAGAAAGGCAAAAATTAGCTTAAGTAGTTTTTTTTCCACTTGACCCATATATGTTTCATATTTTTTTTTAGTGTATGTTTGACAGTGTTCTTGTTTTTCAGGTTATGGAATGTGATTTCTGTGACAGGAAATTCAAGTATAGAAAAAGCTTTCTACATCACATGCAAGCTGAACACGCGATGTCTGATGATAGTGATATCGAAAAAACAGGTACTGAAGCTGAAAGGCAAAAGAGTGAAGGCAAGCCTGTTAGTGACGTGTTAATGAAAGAGTGTAAGTAAATTTTAAAGCCAGTTAATGATGTTTTTTATAAACACAATATGCTCATTTTGTTTGTAGTTGACGAAGGTGCAAATGAAGAAGGAATAGAGGGAGTTTACCCTGTGAAAGCGCAACCGCCTGGTGAAGATGACGAGGAATGGAATTTGCCAGAGCCTGAAAATACCGAGAATGTTGTCACTAAGAAACCTAGGAATAAGAATCAGGTGTGTCATGTATGTGGAGCATTGTTTGCTAGGTGAGTAATCATTGAATACTTCATATTAATTTTACCACTTGCATATCCAGAAAAACGTTCTGGATGAGGTTTTGATTTCACAAATGGTTCAGGGTGTGGCACAGAAGACGGATGTTTTTGAAACGGCTAGTACTCTGCGCCTATTCGGGTGAGAGTGCCGTTCGACTCGGGCGTTCCTAGCATTTTTACCAGTACACATGGAGCACCGCGTTTTCGCGTACGACAGTTTTGTCCAACATATTGAGTCTATCACGGCTGTACAGTGAGAGTTTCGTCGCCACTTCAATATTCGGCGGAATCGAGCTGTTCCTGCTCGAAACACCATTCTTCGTTGGGTTCAATCACTTCGCACACGTGGTGTACTGTACTGTGCAACCGTGACAGCCTCGAGATTACGCACGACGAATGAACTTAGCACGTGAGATGGAAGCGCTTATCGAACAAAATGAGAACCTCATTTTGTGCATGAGTGATGAAGGTCACTTTAATCTCAATGGCATGGTTAACCAGCAGAATTGGCGCTAATGAAAATCCGCGACAGTTACGTGAAAGACAGCTGCACACCCCAAAAGTGACGAAGACGGTAATGGCAATGCTGTTACCGTGAACTCGGATCGCTATGTTGAAATGATCACCAACTTATTTTCGCCTGATTTACGACGACGACGTGTTCCGTTCCGACGTGTGTGGTTTCAACAAGATGGGGCGATGGTCACTTTATTTATAGGTTTGGTGATGCTCATAGGCCTCCTCGGTCCCCGGATTTAACCATCTGCGATTTTTTGCTATGCGGACACCTCAAGGCTCGTCTATACCAGCACAAGCCCCCGAACTCGCTTAAGTTGAAAGTCTACGCGAACTTCTGGCAATGAATCGTAAAACACGGTCACCACATGGCTGATGTGATTTTCCACACTTAATTGAGACAAACGCTATTTCATTGTGAACCTGAATCCGTCAATATATTTGTTTTTGAGTAAGAATTGCTGATTTTGTGATTTGTTAAAAACCGTCCGGCCTTTGTGCAGGACCCTGTATAATGCCATTACAAAAACATTGCATAGAGCTCCACCACCAAGTCGACAAAATATGGCTCTCAACTATTTAATTGACAGAAGTCAAAAAACCAAAATTGGATCTACATTATCAAGTTCAAAAAATATTTCTGTTGGTATACCACAAGGTAGTAAATTAGGTCCACTACTAAAAAAGGAGTGAGCGATTTTACAGTCTAAAGAGAACATACCGCAATCGTGCCTCGAAGTTCCCCGCTATCGAAAGTATCACGATGGATTACCAAAAAAACTTGCGCTGTCCAAATATCATTGATGTTTACTATAAGCGGCAACTAAATTTCATCAGTTTTAACATCCACATTCTGACAAACTATCTTTTATACCTACAATGAATCTATTGCTAAGAAATGAGCTGACAATGTCTGTTCTATGCTGTATCACTTTTTTATAACATCCTGCCTATGGAAGTAAAAGAACTTGCCGTTTTCTGTGACTCCTGTGCAGGGCAAAATAAAAACTTTACAGTGATTCGAGTTTTGCATTACTTGGTTACCAAGAAAAATCGTTTTACTACTGTGAAAGAAATATTCCCGATCAGGGGACATTCATACCTCGAGTGTGGTAGAGATATGAGTCTCATGAACCAAAGATGACTGGAGAGATGAATTGAAAAATTGCCGTGTGAAACCTACACCATTTGAAGTCATTGATTGTGGCAAAAATTTTGATTTCAAGATTGGAGTACGTTATAATCGCCGTTTTATCCAACGTAGTGCCCCTTTCCAACTAGACCAGTCAGGATGCTCAAGTTTTGTAAACATAATCCTCGCGTATTTTTTCACAAATCGACATACATGAGCCTATATGCTAGTTCTAAATTTGATAAGGTAATTTGGAGGAATCTAAAAAAGATCAACAAAAACGAGAAGAATAAACATTGAGAAAACTTTACCAGGGCCCAATCCCAATTAAAAGTAAGAAATGGAAGGATCTGCAGGATCTGACCAAATTTCTAGACAGAGCAGATTCCAGGGCATTTTATCAACAGTTAATATCTCTTGATCATCCAGAAGACAGCAGTGATGAATATGTCGATGACCCGCCAATAGACGCTTAAAGCAGGGAAAAAGTGGCACGAGTCCAGAGTTGAACAACATCTTTTGTTTGTTACGTTACTAGTTTTGAGTAAAAGTTCATTTTGTATAATCTATTTTACCAATAAATGCACTGTTTAGCAAAGATATTCTTTACGACTTATTTTTTCATCAATTTTACGTATAAATATTTTTTCAAGTTACAGATTGGTATAAGTTTATTCAGAAAATTATTCATGCTTTATATACGGAAAAGCATATCAGGCTGTAGAACTGTGAGCTTGAGCCCTTGATATTTACATATGAGCTTTATTAATTTTGTCATTATTTTAACATCTGAATGCATAGTTTTAAGGTGTTTCATTTAGTTGAAATAAATGGGATACTGGAGAGTATATTAAACGTGATTTTGTTATTTAAGGGTGAACCATCTGACGCGGCACATGACCCTCCATCGTAACGTTCTCACCCACTCTTGTGACCAATGTGACAAAGCGTTCATTAGCGAGGAGCACCTGAAACACCACGTGGAGAAGGACCACGTGAACAAGCCGTACGTGTGTACGGTGTGCAACAAGCCGTTTAGCAGAGGAGAACATCTCATCAGGCATCTGAAGGTACACCAGACCGGTAACGAGGAGGAGAGCATTACGGTTTTGAGGTGTTCCATTTGCGATAGTACATTTACGAGGTAGGTAGTGGGTTTCAGTCGTATTAGATCGTTGAATTCGTCGAATTTATTATAGATTATACATTGTTACTAGGGATGTAATTTGACGAGGTACTCGGTTTTGCCGGGTAATCATTCTACCCCGCCTGGTAGACTGAATAAATGAAAAAAAAAAATATTGAAAAAAATAGAGGCCAAAGAGCCCGTAAAAAACAACTTAATACATAATATATCAAATAATATAGGTATTAAATAAAAACTACATTATTTAAAAAAGTTAAATTGTACAAAAAGAAAACAGCAAAGTATTTTACACGTACATAATCTAATATTTAAAATTAAGTAAAGGAAGATTATGATGGAGTTAGGTTAGCATTTCGCCATTTTCTGCAGTTGGCCTTTACTTCGTTTTTCTTCGAAAATCATTCCAGCTTCTGAAAACAGCCTCTCACTGAATATTGTTGAAGCCGAAGCTGATAGAAACATCTGAACAAGATCCGCTAATTTGGGAAAACTCTTATGAATAATTTGCCACCATGAAAGAGGGCATGAAGTACGATCAATAACTGGCAATTTCAAGTAAGAATTGAATTGAGTTTCCACAGTTTCTAAATTTTTGGAAGTTCCTGCAATACTGTCGCGGCTATGTTCAATATTCGAAAATATATCCCAAACAGACTCATTAGGTTTCTTGCGTTTTTCGGGTGTCTTAAATAAAGTGCTAAGCCGAACATCATCGTCAGATTCACCAGAACATAAATCTACTGACGTAACGCAAGCTTTACTGTTGTCAATAGGTGTCATATCCACAGTTAGACTCTGAATATATTTTAAAAAATAAACTGTTGTTTTATGTTTGTCCGTGAAACATGCATCCTTGAACCGGGGATCCAAAAAAGTAGCTATTAAAAAATTATTGTTATTCTCAATTTCACAAAAACGTTTAGTCAAATTTTCTAGCAAACTTTCCTGTAAAATTTCTATTCCAGAAATCTTAATTTCCATTAAAAACCTTCTTAATGACAAAACTGTAGGAATCACTTCTGATATTATACATAATTCTCTGCTAAAATGTTTGGTAGTTTGCTCAAATGGTTGTAAAAGTCGTAAAAGCTTTTCCAACGAATCCCATTGACTTGGTGTCAAAGAGGGAACCGCATCAACTTCCGTGGCAAGCAAGTTAATGGCCCTTCGCTGCTCGATAAGTCTTTCTAATAGATAATACGTGGAATTCCAACGTCTTGAACCATTTTTTTGATAAGTAGGTTGACGTCTTTCTGAATTTCTTCTAATTTTGTTCAAGATGGAGAGGAATGGTTTATATGAGTCACTATTTTTCTTGCAATAGATACAACTTCCATAAGGGATGTTTGCTCTATAAGAGAGTTAACTACTACAAGCTGTAGAGTATGTATAAAACAGGATTCATTATTGATTCCCATAAATTTTGTAGCCTTCATAATATTAGCACCGCTATCTCGAAGAACCAAGTGAACTCTGCCCACTTCTATGTTATTATTTCTTAACAATTCTAGTAAATCATTTTTTATATTTTCACCTGCATGACTGCCATCCAGACCACGAATACTCAGCACATAATGTTTTTGTTCAAAATTTCTGGAAATCCAATGTCCAGTTAAACTTATAAAGCTCTTATTGTTCACATCAGAAGTCCACATGTCTGTTGTGAAAGAAATAAATCTTGCATCTGCTAACATTTTAGCTACTCTACTTTGACACTTTTCGTGTATCTCAGGAATGACAGTTTTGCTGAAATATGGCCGACTGGGTACACTATACTTTCGTTCCAGGAGGTCCAGGACAGCAAACAATCTCTTGAATCCAGAAATTTATTCGCGATAAGTTTATATGGCCACTTAAAAAGTACAGCAACTCATTGTGTAGCTATATACGTTTAAAATAAAATGACACGGAAAACTAACCATATTGCAAAAAAAATTGTCAACGAGAAACCTTTTTTCGTTACTTAAAATTTAAGTGCAAATATCATATAAAAATAATTAATAATATTAATAATAATATGTTACCTTTATTCTCCACAACAGAAAAAGGTTGGTTATCAAGAACGATCATTTCTCCTATAGCCTGGTGTATTCTTTTTGCCCTTGAACCGTTTATGTCCCATTGTCTTTCGAAGCTCTAAGTAATTTTAATTTGTCTGAATTCTTCTTTTTTTCCAAGACCCCGAAGAATTTTTGTGCCACACACTGCTTTTGATTCATCTTCATTATCAATTATAAAATGTTCCCACACTTTGGTCGTTTTTAAATTGGCTAGTCTCGCTCGATAACTCTCTAATAACACTTTTAACTTTTACCTTAAACAATATAATACTATAGTAAGCTCGATAGTAAGTAACTAAAGTGAAAAAGTAATAGTCAATAATACACCCACAGAACAATACTCCTGTTCTCGGCGCGGGGATTCACGCGACAACGTCGGGTCTTCCCCCAAAAGATCCACGTTGCTCCGTGCATTTGTTCTACGGCAAGCTGGTTTTCGCAGAGTTGCCAACGCTTTGACAAAAAAAGATTACATATTCTAATCTTTGGCCGACAGTTTGGCAAAAAAGTGTAAAAAAATTCGTTTTCAACTTGAGTGTTTTTAGTTTGAGTAGTAGGAAATCCGAGAGCGTGTAAGCAGGTGGGCCGGGTACCCGGCATGAAGCCGGATCCTAAAGATCCGGGTACCCGGTTTGGCCGGTTCCCGGAAATTACTACCCGTTACATCCCTAATTGTTACAGTTTCTTAATATGGTCGCCTAAAAATTAACTATATCTCGATAAAGCAAATTATTATGCTACATTGCCCATCTCATCACTTGATTTACAGATCTCGTGTTTATCTAACAGACAGTATTTTTGTTATTTTTTTAGGTCGGACCATTTAGCACGTCACACGAAGATACATTTACTGCAGGACAAGCGACACGTATGTGTCGATTGTGGCAAAGCGTTCAACAGACTGGACAACCTAAAGACCCATCAACGCATTCATACTGGAGTTAAGGATAATTCTAAACTACATCTTTGTATATATTGTGGCAAAGAGTTCAATAATTCTAGTAATATGGTGAGTTATACTATTGTTCAATGTCTAGCTTGCACAGTAAGATGTATTTCGTTTGTTGATAATTCTATTAATATTTATAATTTTTGCCATTGTTACAGATTGTACATATGAGAAGACATACGGGTGAGAGACCATACAAGTGCAGTGAGTGTGGAAAAGGCTTCCCTAGATCACATGATCTGAAATGTCATGAAAGGACGCATTCTGGAGAAAAGCCATATCTGTGCACCCTTTGCGGCAAATCTTTCAACAAAAGCAACAAACTGGTAAGTGGAAATACTAAATCTGTACTAATATTGTAAATGAGGAAAAGTCGATGTTTATTGTTCAATCACGCCAAAATGTCTGAATGGATCTGGAATTGACAGCCATCTTGCATGCTTTGGAAATTTGGTTACTTTTTTGGGGTGCCACCTACACGTTTCGCAGGCAAACCGCGGGACAGAGAGCTAATTTTGACATATATTGCTAGATTTTAATGACAAGGTACTCTTATACGTTGAGCTATCACTGTCATTCATACTTCCTACGCCACTGGGAGGGGAAGTATTATAATCAATAGAGAGCATTTTGCATCTTTTTCACGAAAAACCATGTCACTCATTTCCATCGGTCTGTCTAATACTTGACCCGTCTATAACTTGCGAAGTGCCGTTCGAATTTTGATGAAATTTTCTCACATCGTTGATACTATGCCAAGTACGAAAAAGCTTTGTAGTTTTTGGTCCAGTGGCGGCGGAGTAAAACGCCAAAAACGAAAAAATAAAAAACAATCAAACTTCGTTATTTTTCTGGCGATTCAGAGTGACCTGATTATTATGAGAAAAATATTGATGGATTTGAAATTCGGCACGGGTATCACGTATCTTGAAAAGTGAAATTATGCCGATTTTTTTGACTTTATGCTGTTTTTTTGACATTATGTAGGTTTTTCTACAAGATATTAACTTAGCACTTAGTCGTACGTGTTGCCTAAACGTCATGTGAGGCTTGTTGTCAATCTTTGGCTCTAATGTGATGTAAAATCTGCTTCTGAGATGGCATTACTGGAGGTTTAAGCTGTAAGTTGCATGTGTTGATGATAATTACATTGGGCTTTTGTCTCAAATACACTTAATTGAGATTCAAAGCTAGAAATTAGTTGCGCATCCACTTTTTCTTATCCATTACCTATATAAATTTGCTGAATTTCAAAAATGAGAGAGATAAGAAATAATTATAGTCACTGTAGACTGTCGAATTACACACAACGCGGGCGCCGTGATGATTTCCCGTAATTCTCCCCAGTTTTTCGTAATTTATAACTTTGAACATAACCTCTCTTCAGAAAGCACAACATAAAAATAACCCGTCGGGCACAGCCAATAGATATACTTCATAGGCAGCATATTCATTAATGATTTTCTCACACAGCAAATATCACTGATTTTATACACATGCAGACCAATACACATAATCATCCAGATGCGATCTTGCTATTCAACCAACTTTCTTGTCAGAGATAAAAACTACAGACAAGGACCACTCGGTCTCACAAAACATATGCAACCAATAATGCGTGCAATTTAGTTGAGTGATTTCTCCATAGATGGACATTCACAACGATCCTAGTGAGCAAACGTGGAATGACTGTTTGCGCCCTAAAAACTAACTAGTTTGCAAGATGAAGTCTTATAGGTTTTTTGACGTTTTACATGATACCCGTGCGGGAGTTGTAGGGGTTGGGGGAGGGTATATGAACATTCAGACAAATGTTTTCTAATTTCACAGCCCGGCGAACCGGCCCGTCTGATTAATCTATCCGTACTGCAACGCAAAAAACACGGACCACGCTCGAAATGAACACACTGCAGTGCTGCCGGAAAAGGACAACGTTGCCAAATGCGCGTTTGACTCACTTAATCCGTTTAATTCTTCTGTTGAACATGCTCGTAACTGACATTTTTCCCAGAGGAGGTAAATTGCGTTAATCGACAATATTAAGCGGTGTTTTTTTGTTTTTTTTCACTTCCCATCTCGAGTCTGAATCGGGGCGTTCCGACGTCGGCGCGGTTTTTCCGTTTCGCAAACTAGAAACGCGGCGCTTTACGAGCGAGTAAGAACCGTCGAGTTACGAGGACGACATACGATCTAAAACGGCGGATAAAGTCGAAAAAAAAACGGTGTTTTTTCGCGTATTGCCCGAACGATTTCCGCAGTCGTTCTGTCGTTCCTCAAAATATTGACTCGTCATCGGTCGGAATAGATAGCCAAATGATGGACGTTTCGTACTTTCCAGGTCCGCTTTTGATCCGCATCTTAGTTTTTTTTCTGCAAATTTTCAATGAATAAACCTGAAAAATGACTAATTTCCGTTAAAAAGCTGATAACTTTTCTACGGCAAAGAGAACAAACAATTTTCAAACGTCGGAAAATTGGCCTTTTTTGGGTCTCAACCGTGCTGATAGATATTCAATTTCTATCTCCTCCGAAGATAACGGAGCTACGGACCTTACGATTTTTGCGTAAGAAAGCCCAGACATCGGACATGTAGAACCCGATTTTTTCTATTTCTTTAATATGCTCAAAAGTAGAGACCGACCGAAGTTTCGCTTTCGGCCAAGTTTCGGCCAAAAAACCGGTTTCGGTCGAAGTTCCGGTTTCGGCAGCAAATTGGCCGAAACATACGATCGTAAGGTCTCGGGATATGTCCGGTTGTAGTCGGGCGATCGCTTCGTGTCCGTACGCGTTTCATCACGTCACTTGATCTTCGCCGACAAGCTGGTCACGCATTTATTACATTTATTAGGTAGTGTGCGTATTAAATAAAGGTAAGTATTTAGTAATTATGTATTCTGGATATACTATATTATAATTATTGATAATTTCTATTTCGAAATAAGAGGGAGAGTAATAAATCATCAGTTTACACCAGGTTCTGCAGTAGGTCATACGCGTAGAATATTACACAATTATCTCAGTAACAGCAAAGAAAAGCTCATAAAACTACTGTAATTAATGAATAATTACAATGAAGATCAATAATATTAGTTCAATTTATATTTGATTATCGAGTGAAAACTGAAAATTATCTGTTTCAGATAGAAATGTCTCAAAGAGAAAGAAATCCTATTTGGCAGTTTTTTGAAAAGAGCACAAATGATTTATCTAAGGCAGTTTGCAAAAAGTCGCTCTCATTAGGAAGTCAATAACCCAAAAAACAAACACTATATGGAGTGAAGCAGCATTTAAGTAAGTTCCATGGCACAGAACACAGACAAGTTTTAAAGCGGCAGTCTGAATTAGAGAACATAAAAAATGAACTAAACGAACTAAAGTCTCTCTAGCGGTTTTAGAAACTGATAAGGGTAATCAACCTACCCTGGTCCAGTCGACCATTCCAAGTTTGGCTAGACCTAAATGTGTACAATGGCCAGATGATCATGAAATTTCACGGAGAATAGCACAAAGCGATTATGGATTTGATGATTGTCGATATGTTGCCGTATTCGTTGGTCAGTGGTGAAGCATTCCAAAGACTTAATTTTGCTGATCCTGATGCTTTTCATAAATATAGACTGAAGAGTGACAAATTTTTCCGAACAACATTAATGCCGCAAACTTACGAACGAGTAAAGGCTAAAGTCAAAAAATTAATCGCAAAATCCGATTGGTTAAGTGTGACTGCCGACATATGGACCAACACTAGCAAATCATGTTCCCTTCTCAGTCTCACAGGTCATTTCATTATAGAGCATCAACGCCTGAAAGTTATATTAGGCGCAGCTGTTATGGAACAAGACCATACTAGTCAGTACATTGAACGAAAATTTACGGAAATGATCAATGAGTGGAACTTAAATTGTAAGATTTTTTTAGTGTTGCGTGATAATGCCGCAAATATGGCATGTGCAATGCGGACAGGACACTATGAGTCTCTTGGCTGTGTATCGCATACGCTGCAATTAGTGATCAAGCAATCGTTATTTGCTGATGAAGACACCACAGAAATTATAAAAAAATGTCGGAAGATAGTAGGCCATTTCCACCACAGTGAACCAGCGACAAGAAAATTGAAAGAATGCCAAATCCAATGCGGGCTGCCAGAACATGCTCTGGTTCAAAGTATTGATATAAGATGGAACAGTACCTATTTGATGTTTCAGAGGCTGTTAGAGCAAAAAAATGCTATAAACCTCTACACTGTTCAGCATGGTAAAATAGATACCCTTTGTCCCACCGAATGGGAAATTATGAAGCGACTCGTCGAAGTATTGAAGTTCTTTTACGAAGCCACCCTTGATTTAGCATTGAATGACGCTTGTATTTCTATAATCATACCTCTAATATCGCTACTCAATCGGAAATTACAAGCTCGAATGGAAAACGAAGATGAGGGTATGACAATGACGAAAAATCGGTTATATGAGACAATGAACCAAAGAATGTCCCTCTTGAAAGAGCATCCCTCGTTAATTGCAGCAGCATTGCTGGACCCACGTTTCAAATCGAAGTATCTAACTCCCAATGCTGTTGACATCGGAATCACAGAAATTGTATCTTTTTTGATCAGATGTAGTAGCGACAGCGCGGTGAACAGAAATGCTATTCATTCTTCTTCTTCTGCAGAACCAGTGCTGGTTGAATCCAATATTCAGAAACAAGACGAAAGTCTTTGGGATACCCATGACGATAACCCCGGCGGTACACCATGTGATAATAATGGATATGATGAAACTTCTATACTAAAACAAACAATCGAGTGCTATTTGTCGGAGCCGCGCCTACAGCAGAATGCCGACATATTTTCTTATTGGAACTCCAGCCCCTACCCGACGTTGAGGAAAGCGGTGTTGAAATACCTGTCTGCACCACCGACCAGTATCCCCAGCGAGCAAATGTTCAGTGCTGCTGGGCAAATATATGCAGATCGGCGAAGCAATTTGCTAGGAGAAAATGCGGAAAAACTACTTTTTTATCATATAATATAAGGCTTTTTGGTTATGTTTACTAGTTTATTGTCAATTTCTATATAGAAAATCTATTTTGAGTTAAAAACTTTTAGTTGTTTTGGTGATGTTTATGGAAGTTACAGGACATACATGTTTGTTTTCATATAAGTGCAATGTAACAGATAATAGATATTTATTTATGATTCGTTTTGTTATATTATTCTAGTATTTCAACTACCAACATGTTAATGGAATACATTCTTTTATTTCAAAAATTAACTTTTGTGTTTTTTCAAGTACCTAACCTTACTGAACAAGAAAAACATACATTATGGGAGATACGTTTTCAAAGATCTTTAATAACTTCGTAAACCTCTAAAATCGAAGAATCATGTACATCCTCATTCTTTTTTTTATACTCCAACTACCACGAAGGCCTAAGGCCTAAACACCCATGGGGTACTGTGGGGCTACAGGGGGATACAGGGGTCAGGGGGAACGCCACACGGACTCTGGCGAGGGAACACGTGTGCATGCAACATGCACACATTCTGGCCCCGCCTATGAAATCCGTCGGGTGGTACCTCCGCGTTCGACAGTCAGATACCGTCTACCACCTACGGACAATCACAACATCCATAGAAAAGAGAAAAAATTCTCCTGGGACGGGATTCCAACCCGCACAGCGCACGGCGACTGATCAGGAGACCGAAGAGTCTACTACTGCGGCCACCGCTGCTGCCCATAAGTCAAAGAAAAGTTTCTGTTTCGGTTTCGGCCGAAACCAGGACGGAAGCCGAAGGTTCGGTTTCGGCTGAACATCAAGATTCGGTCGGTTACTACTCAAAAGTTTCGATTTTTTTTAGTTTCTTGACAAAATGCCGCTTTTCGTGATTTGACCCTCTGTGCTTTCGATTTTTTCATACTTTCGATTCAAGTTTTGCAAAGTGTTATAGCCGGTTTTTATGCTTTTGAAACGTTCTTTCACACTTGCTTAACCGTATTCGTACAGGGTGCGGCAGAGAGGACGGACTTTTTTGGGATGGGTAGTACTCTCCGCCTCCGTCTACGAGAGAGGTGGGGAGGGTGCCGTTTGACTCGTGAGATCCTAGCATTATTTTACCAGTTGTCGTTATGGAGCCTTGGACGGTGGAGCACCGCGTTTTCGCCTATGATTGTTTCGTCCGAAATAATGAGTCAGTCATTGATCGGAATAGAGCTGTTCCCTCTCGAGACACCATTCTTCGTTGGGTTGAATCACTTCGCAGGCGTGGTAAACTGATCAGCAGAAGACCAAGATGAGCGCCGCGAACAGTTCGAACTCCTGAAAATGTTGAACGCGTTCGACAGGTCTTCGCAGTCCGACTCGATCTGCCCGGAAACATGCTGCATGATCGTTCGGTAAGCCCTGATCGATCAAAATGAGAACCTCGTTTTGTTTATGAGTGACGAAGCCCACTTTCACCTAAACAGCATGGTTAAACAGCAGAATTGTCGTTATTGGGCTGATGAAAATCTGCAACAGTTACACGAAAGACCGCTGCACAGCCCAAAAGGGTTTGGTGCTCTGTATCGCAAACTTGCATCATTGGCCCTTACTTCTTCGAAGACGGTAATGGTCGTGATGTTACCGTGAACTCATAGCCGCTACGTCGACATGATCACCAACTTCTTTCTCCCTGAATTACGTCGGCGACGTGTTCCAATCCGAATGTGTGGTTCCAGCAGGATGAGGCGACCGCCCACACAGCCCGAGCATCCATGGACGTTATTCGCCCTCTCTTCCCTGGTCGCCTTATTTTCAGGTTTGGCGATGTTCATTGGCCTCCTCGGTCCCCAGATTTATCCATATGCGATTTTTTCTTATGGCGACACCTCAAGGCTAGAGTATACGCGAACAAGCCCCGAACTCTGGACGAATTGAAGGGCGAAATTCGCGTGGAAGTCGCCCAAGTTGAGAGAGCGATGTTGGAGAGAGTCTACGCGAACTTCCAAGAACGCCTCCAGCACTGCATCAACGATTTCGGCCTGATGTGATTTTCCACAGTTGACTGTCTCAAATGCTATTTCCTTGTGAACCTGATTCCATCAATAAATTTGGTTTCGAATAAAAATTAACTATTTTATGATTTTTTTAAAACCGTCCATCCTCTCTGCCGCACCCTGTATTTTTTTTGTTTTTGAGAAAAATTGTAAAATCCTACATAAACTGATGACGGCGTTGCTTAGGAAGGGTAGAGTCAACATACTTGACGTCATTTTCTCATTTATTTTTCAGCTACGTCATAGTCGTGTGCACACTGGAGAACGGCCATACGTATGTAACATTTGCGGCAGAGCATTCACCCAATCAAATGACTTGGCTCTGCACATGCGCAGACACACCGGAGCTCGGCCTTATGCTTGTGGTGTTTGCCCTGCTAGGTTTATCCAAAGCGCACAGCTCAAAAATCATCGAAGAACAACAGGTATAGTAATATAATTTTTTCGGGTGTTTGCATTTCGTATTGATTCTACATTTTTATCTCTTAGGTCACTGGATGGACACACAACCTGATCTTAAAGGTGGCCATAGAGTGGAACCTGTCACACCCGCTCACGAACCAGCACCAATCAGGTTCAAATCTTCCAGATGGGCTGCTGAAGATAGGTTAGGAGGGTATGCAGCTCATATTTAAACACGAAGAATAAGGACTTCAAGTCCAAAAAGAGTTTATAACAAGAACTTCTTGTCATTAATTCATGCAGTTTTTGAATATCAATTTACCAAGATAGAGTATTGATATGTATACAGGGTGTTTCAGTTTGTTGTTGCATAACTTTAAGATTCGATAGAACTTTTAAAATTAATGCATAAAGGCTATATAAACATGGGTCGAAAAATGCGTGGCTTCCGAAATACAGGATGTTTAAATTTACTTTCTAAAATAGTTTTTTTTAAATATTTCGAACAATATTTGATGTATAACAGTGAAAATTGTTATACAAGGGTTTTTTGGTACGACAAAACGAACCATGGGCATAGTTTTACTGTAGCCGCTAGAGGGCGCTCTCTACTGTACCTGTAGTCTATTAAAATGAACGAAAAATTTTTCTTAATGCAATTTTTTGCTTTTTGAATAAAAAATCTGATTCGTTGCACTTTTCAACATAAAAAAGCTCTCCTGTGAGTTTTCGTTAGCCGTTTTTGAGATATTCCGATTTTTAAGGTTCGATGCATTTTTAATTATCTATGATAAAATAACGTTAAAAAGTCAGTATCTCGATAATTTTTAGAAGTGCCTGCAAATATTTTGAAATTGAAAGCAGAATAAGGTTAAACGTCAATTAGTTGACAGTTAGTTTTGTTTGTTGAACCTGAAACGTTTTTTTGCAATTGTGAATGCACGAAATTTAGTTTCTTTACCTGGTTTTATAAAAATGCCATTTTTATTCTCCAATCAAGAGTTAGCGGATATTCATTTTGTGTATGGCTTTGTAAATGGAAACGCAGCAGAAGCAGCCAGAGAATACGCACGAAGATTTCCAAACAGACGACATCCAACTCGCTCAGTATTTGTAAGAGTGCATCGCCAAATAATTGAAAATGTTTTTGGAAATCTCCAAATGGATCAAAACATAAATGTTCGTCAGCGTAGATTTACCCGTATGATTCTGCGTGAGTTTGAAAGAGATCCGACCACAAGTGTTATGAGAGTTTCTGGTGCCTTGAGAATTTCAGCAAGCCATGTTCACCGTGTTCTTAGAAATGACCATAGACGTCCTTACCATTTGCAACCTGTGCAAGGACTACAACCAGGGGACGGATAACGAAGAATCACATTTTGTCAGTGGATTCTTGATAGAACTGATAATATTAGGGAGTTTTTAAGTAACGTTTTATGAACCGATGAGTCATGCTTCACTAGACGTGGAGTGGTAAATTTTCATAATCAACATATTTGGTCGCATGAAAATCCGCATGCAGTTCGGGAAAGACATTTTCAGCATGAATTTAGTGTGAACGTGTGGATTGGTATCTACCGTAATCGACTATTTGGACCCTACCTTTTGCCTGCAAGGTTAAATGCTGCGACCTTCTTGGAATTTTTAAAGGCTGAACATGCAAAGATGTGGGATGATGTTATGTTAGATTTAAGAAGATTGGCCTGGTTCCAGCTTGATGGTTGTCCAGCTCATTATTCGAGAATAGTTAGAAACTGGCTGGACGAAAATTATCCAGAAAGATGGATCCGCCGTGGAGGACCAGTCGCCTGGCCTGGGGATTTCTAAAAGAACACAAGAGATATGCCATGTGATGAAATAAGGCCTTATTTGAATAATGCTATACCACGTTCGATCATTCGTAGATGTGAATTGTGTATTGAACAATTGGGTTTATATTTCGAGCAACTACTTTAGATTTTGTATGTTTGTCCTAACTATCCAATAGCATTTTAGTTGTAAATAATTAATTTAATTTATTAAAAATAATATTGGAAAATTAAACAAATTAATATTCTGTTTTTTTGTGTTTATTTGGAGTTAGGAATTATTGCTGTGTTTAAAAACACAATCTAAACGATCATCTTAATTACTTGTAATGCCCAAATCGAAAATGTAAAAAAAATATTATTTTCCCATAAATAATTAAAAATGCATCGAACCTTAAAAATCGAAATATCTCAAAAACGGCTAACTATAACGAAAACTCACAGGAGAGCTTTTTTATGTTCAAAAGTGCAAAGAATCAGTTTTTTTATTCAAAAAGCAAAAAATTGCACTAAGAAAAAATTTTCGTTCATTTTAATAGACTACAGGTACAATAGAGAGCGCTCTCTAGCGGCTACAATAAAAAAAACCTTGTATACCAATTTTCACTGTTATACATCAAATATTGTTCGAAATATTTAAAAAAAAAACTATTTTAGAAAGTAAATTTAAACACCCTGTATTTCGGAAGCCACGCATTTTTCGACCCATGTTTATATAGACTTTATGCATTAATTTTAAAAGTTCTATCGAATCTTAAAGTTATGCAACAATAAACTGAAACACCCTGTATATTTTCCTAGGATGAAGAAGGAAGATGATGCTTCTGAGGTGGTTTCCAAGTCGGAAGGTCAATTAATAATGCAGTCTCAGCCGGGTGGAGAAACTGGTCAGCCAGGTGCGTTATCTGTGGATATCCAACCTATGCAGGGAGGTCAACCCCAACGGATTCTCATGGGAATCATGAGCAACATTAAGCTACAGAATGAGGTAGATATTTGTTAAATTAATTCCCATGCTTAGGCATTTATACGAGGTCTGCAAATTTAGTAATGAGACTGATTTCTATTTTTCATTCAAATATAATCACAATTTTTTATTGTCACCTTCTGAAGCCACACAGTGTTGGAGACTGTTCTTCCACCCCTCATAGCAGTGCTGGAACTCCGATACTGGAATAACATTCAACTGGTTGGTTTCAGATGTTTGAATGTTTTTGACTGTCCCCAAATCCCTCGATGTGATTTTTCAACAACGGGAAAAGAAAAACGTCACACGGACACAAGTCAGGCAAATAAGGAGGCTGAGGAGTCACACGAATGTTTTTACTGGCCAAAAACTCGTTTATTGACATCGCTGTGTAACAAGGAGCATTATCGTGATGCAACGCCCTGTTGTTCTGATTAACTACTATTTAACTCTTCACCGATCATTCTGACTGTCAGCCGACGATCTGAACGCACAAGATCCCAAATTCTGTCGATATTTACATCGGTTCTTGAAGATGAAGGCCTTCCGCTTCGTGGTTTATCTTCACTCGACTCTGTCCCTTCTGAAAATGCCTTAAACCACCGAAAAATCTTGGCTCTTGACGAAACACTATCTCTGTAGTCCTGCTGCAAGAGTCTTTGTTGCAGTGAATCACACCGTTGCTCGAAATTGATGTCACTCATATTTTGAACACAATAGGAAAAACTAGTAGTAGTAGAAAGATTTATTTAGCACATTTGGCTACATAAACAGAACAATTGTAAACGACTTAGAACTAGTAAATTCAAGCCATATGGTGTATGATGTAAATGCTGGGCAACCTATAATTGTAGATTTAACAAGTGATTTCTCAATTTTACTTTAAATTTTGTCAAAGTTTTCTGGTCTTTTATCTCCGAGTATAATTTATTATATTCAATCAACCCTTGATGGAATACAGATTTGTAGCATATGTCATACTTTTTGGTCATTAAATGGAAGTCATCTTTATTTCTGGTATTATGTAAATGATGGTCGACATTTGATGATGTTAAATTAGTTAGACTTGATGGAAATATATTATTTTTTACTTTATAAATGAATATCATTACAAGATATTTGATAACATTTTGTACATTGAGCCATTTTAATTTGCTAAGCATTTGCCTAATTGGAGTATATTTATCTTTATTTAGTATTATTCTCATGCACTTATTTTGTAAAATTTGCAGTCTTTCAAAAATGAAATTATTTGCTAAATATAGAATAGTCGAACAGTACAAGAAATTTGGAAGAATGATGGTATTATAGATAATTTTTCTGCTATATGAACTCAGACATCCAGAAACTCTCAATAAATATCCCACTTTACTACTAATCTTATTTATAACTTTTTCATAATGAATATCAAAAATTAATCGAGAGCCAACAAAAAACCCCCAGGTATTTAAAATTTTCTACGAATTCAATATCTTCACCATCAATATTCAGTTGAACATTTGTACATTGTTTTTTTCCGATTAACAAGGCTTTCGTTTTACTTGCATTTAATTTTAGTCTGTTAGATGCTAACCATTTTGAGACAAGCTTCAAGTCGTCATTTATATAAGAGATACCAGACTGAATATTTTTAGTACTTATATAAATCATAGTGTCATCGGCGAAAATCTGAATTTTGCATTTTTTGACTATGGCAGGTAAATCATTTATGTATAAAATAAAAAGTGGTCCCAGGATACTGCCCTGTGGAACACCCAACGTATTTTCAATTTTTGATGAAATAGTGTCATTAACTTTTGTAACTTGCATCCTTTTAGACAAATAATTTCTAAACCAATCTAAAACACTTCCTGTTATACCATATGCCTTTACCTAACAAAATATCTCTATCAATCGTTTCAAATGCCCTTTTCAAATCCAAAAATACTGCTATGACAACTTCTTCTGAGTCTATGGCTCTTCTCCAATTCTCAGTTACCAACTGGAAAGCTGTTTCTGTGGAATATTTTTTTCGAAAGCCTGCTTGCGCCTCCACTAAAATTTTGTTTTCTTCTATAAACTGTATTAATTGGTCATGCACTATGGACTCTAATAATTTTTCAATGTCTGGTAACACATTTACTGGTCTCATATCGCTGCATCTTTTAGAATTTTTTATTTTGGGAACTGGTGTTATTGTAGAGCATTTCAAATTTTCAGGAAAAGAACTGCTTCTCAGTGAACAATTGATCCAATTTAATACAGGATATCCCAAAATTTCGAAACAGTTGTTCAGCACGTTTTTAGTAGTGCTTTCGGCACAGTTGTTATTTGGTTTTAAACTGTTTACTTTTTTTCTTAGATAATTCAATCAAACGCTGTGAAATTTTGAAAGTGTATGCAACATTTCCCCCTGGAAACTGATTTTCATATAGTCAGGTGCAGCATTGGCAGTACCCACAATATCAACAATACTTTCCACAAAGTATTCATTTAGTTTGTTTGCAATCAAGAAAGAATTTATTCCTAAGAGTTTTATAGACCTCCCAATCATCATTTGATTTTGGGAATATACATTTATTGTATTGTTTGTCTCTCAAATTTTGAGCTGCCTTAATATTCTTGTTATACCAGGGTGTATTTTTTGTCGAGCAAATCACTTTTTATCAGTTGCAAGTTCTAAACAAGTTTTTATATTTCCTATTATGTTGTTATATATTTTTTTCCATATTCTCACCAAAATTCCAATAGCAGCCAGCAAGTTCTCGTTCAAGTTTTTCGTACTTAATAGTATTTACGATTTTCTTAATTTTTGTATCAGAAAAATGCCCTACCAAGGGCAGCATTGTCCAACTGTGATCGCTAACTTTAGGTGTATGAACAGCTTTAATCCCTGCACATTAGAAATTTACAATAACAAGATCTAACAAAGTCTCTGATAATGATGTTATTCTGGTACTCTCTTCAATTTTTTGCTTGAACCCATAGTTGTTTATGGTTTCCTTCAATTTTCTTGTTTTCATGCTTTTACCATAATAATTTAAATTAAAATCACCTAAAAGTATTATATTGTTTCTAAAATTCCACATTTCTTCGCATTTTTCTTCAAAAAACGTTAAAAATGTATCCGCATCACTGTTTGGTGAACGGTAAAAAGTACAAAGATCATAACGTTTCCCAAATAATTCGAACTGTATATGTGCATACCAGTATGCAGAGTCTAAAGTGGTACAATCGAATAATGTGATCTGTATTTTGTGGTAAACATAAATCACTACACCTCCAGTATGTCTGGAGTTGGAGTTGCATCTGTAGGTTTTATAATTAGTAATTTGTAATTCACCATCAGTGATGTCTTCTGTAGCATGTGTTTCGGTAAGACATAATGCAAGTGGTTTTCTCCATCTTAAAAACTGTTGAACTTCATCTATATTATTCAGGACTCCTTGTATGTTTAAATGGTATATTGAGTTATATTCATCACTTACAGATTTAGCCACGTCTTGCAAATCTGAGCTTAGTAGTTGCTATTCATTTGCATAACTAATTTTTTCCCTCTCACGTTCAATTTTCCTTTTATATACTTCACAATTTTTGTCAAATGGTCCATGATTAATAGGTAATCCTAGATTAAAATCCTGGTTTGCACTTTTACAATTTGGACAGCATTTGTACATTTCACTGGTACTACAGTTTTCTGTTGAGTGTCCTTCTAATCCACAAGTAATACATCTTTCTGATTTTGTGCAGTATTTAGCTGTGTGGTTAAATCCGGTACATTTATAGCATCTCAAAACATTGATGTACTCGAAAACAGAGCAAACAGACATGTCGATAAAAATAACACCCTGATTCATAACACACTTAAAAGTCACAGCATCCACTTCTAAAATTGCTTAATATTTAGTTTTCATTTTCTTGACTGTAATTACTCTCATATGTGATTTTTCTTGAAAAGATTCATTTTGTGATTTTATAGTATCTTCTGCATATTCTTGACAAAATCCAATAACTTTGATTTGTGGTTTTTTACTTATCTCTGAAGTTTTCACTGTATATGTTTCTGGCATTTTTGATTTTATTTCTTTATGTAGCTTCGCGTTATCATCTTTTGTTTTACATTGGATTTTCACCCCACTATCCTTCAATTCATAAACTTTTTCAATAGCAATTTTCAAACTGGTAGGATTCACAAATTTTGCGATGTCTTTCTTTGTGTTATTACACTCTTGTTGCTTATTAGGCTTAACAATGACTGTATTTGTGGGTTTTAATACTGGTGATTGTTGTTTTGCTGTACGTGTTTGCAATGGTAAGCATTGCTGCTTATATTCTACCATTGTTGTAGGCGAATTAACGGTTGAAGGCCCTGAAGCTTTAACCATATTAGCGTAAGTTGTAATTGCTTCTTGTGACGGCTGTTGCATCTTCCCAATTTTTTTGTTTAATTGGTCTTTTCGTACAATTCTTTTATTAATTTCTCTTGAATCGAAATGGTATAATCTTTTAGTTTCAAAACTTCCTCTGTACAAAATCCCTTTTCACTCAGTGCGGCCACACTCTCCACTCCCTCACTAGCTCCATCCTTTTTAGAGTTTTCCTCCATATTCAAACTAAAAATTCAGGAATCTCCTAAAAACCTTTTTTAGCTTGACCTAATTTTTGACATTAGAAGTCAAAAAAGTATTTTTTCAGAATTAATTTTCTGCAATCTCTTCCATGTGGGATCTGCAGCTGCAAACAGGTGTGTCGATATATATTTTGTTAATCTTCCCGGTGATCCTTGGTTGATATTTTTATGTGTGGTCTTTACCAATATTTCGTGTCTGTGTTGGAGCGAATAAAAAGAGCAAGTGTAGTTGTATATATATATAGTAATATCATTTCACAAAAAAATGCTACGGACAACCGAATGACTCGAGCGAGTTCAAACTTGTACTGAAGGCGGATCACATGTTCCGCTGTCTCCCTTACCAGCCCAACTTACACACATCCTTATCTGTAGCTTCCATTTTGAAATAAGTGCTACCAGGTTTCTGTTTTGAATCACAGGTTCAACCTTTGCTGATCGACGGAAACAAGCTAGTAGAGCTGCACCAAGCAAGTTTAGTGAACCTTAGCACCGTTATCCAAACGAGCGCCGGCGAGGAGATCAAATTAAAGTCTGAAGCGGGTAACGGCGGAAGCGGGGGCGGGTACCCTGTGACTGTCCCTGGCAAACCGGAGGATACGGCGGAGGCGGGCGGCTCGTACCAGGATGCAGCTGTTATTTATTCCGGCGAACATACTCCTACGACGTATACGACCAGCGAGGCGTTCAATTTCCAAAACTACCATTAGGTAATTAATGTTTTAATTGTAATTCGATCAGATAGATGGTGTTGGCGGTGTGGCTATGGTTTTCTGGCGAGAGCGAATTGACAAGAATATAATCAAAATCACGAAAGATGACTATTACGTCTTTCCGTTAATTGTATTGAAGTAATCAATGGACGTACGTCGATGATATAATGACAGGAACATAATGACAACAAATCTATACTTATTATGATTTTTCGAAGTAAGGTTATTTCACTGATTATTTTTATTTTCATTTTATTTCATGGTTTTGAGTGATACCTTAATAATAATTGAATCGGCGTTTACAGAAACGACACATGTCCAAAAAAGTGATTTTCGAAGAAATGGAAAAAACATTATATTATTTGTTGAAATAAATGCGCCCTGTGCTTAACGGTTGGAAATCATAGTTTAAGGCGGCTGTAATATCTTCTAATATTTAATTTTGGTCAAAATAAAAAGTAAAAATTTGTACAGCCTTCTAAAGAATTGGACATGTGAGCTTTCTGCATAGCGTAGGATGAAATTGAAATACTTTTGTCTAATGGAACGTGATTATTTATTACAAATTGAAAAAAACATGTAATTTCTAATTGGAAGTAGTTGGCCAACTAAGTATTGAAGTATAGAATTCTTGATATTCATCTTCTACAAACGCTGCACATTTTCTTATGTGTTCCATTTTTGTCATCTTTATAGGGACTTTTCCCAATGGATAGGCCTGTTGAGAAGGTAACGCTACTGCAGTCTTCCCTGACTGTTGGCGTTTGAATGTGTGTTGGAAACCCCCGTCTATGAATTGCGAAGCCTCGACGCAACCCTTTCTTTGTGTGTCGTAACTAAATTGTGTGAAATGGACCTTTAACTTATGTGGTGTAATGTTGGAAGAAGTTTCCTCAGATATTACGTTTTTTTTGTATAGTTTTGGCCACCACTCTTTAAAGTTTATAATATCTTTTGTTTAAACTTCTTTAACTGTAAATTTATTCGACTTGCTGCTCATTACAATCAATTCGGTTAGTTGCTGAACTGTGGAGATTCTGTCATGTTTTTTAGTTTTCTCTTCACAATAGCAAAGTCTCTATCACAGGGAAGGAAACAGTGACCTCTTATAGGAAAATAGTGTACGATTTTGGAAAACTGGTCACTATCTGCCAGTGCAAGAAGCATGCGAACCAAAGTGTGATTCTTATTTTGTCCCCAGCAATTGTCACTGTATAAGTGGATCTTATTTATATTATTTCTGGGAACATCCTTAAGGTCAAAAAGAGCAAATCTCGTTGGCAGTTTTCTTCGCTTGCCCTTCATGATATATATACATTCTTGCAGTATTTTCCTTAATATTATGTATACAAAACACCGAAATGTTCAGTTGCTGGTAATAAAAAACATCACCTACAGGTGTTTTTGGCAGCTGAACATTTTGCCTGAAGTCGAAAGCTAAAGCTACAATATTTTTTGAATCACAAGGTTCATTAGACTCGCTTTTCAGTTTTGCATAAAATTTTTTAGTTCGCCGTTTATGGACTAGCAGCTATGCAACTGCTGCTCGTTTGGCAGTATCATTTAAGTGCGTGTTTTTTATTTTGTTGCTTAAAGTTTCACATGTTGCACACATATCAACTTGAGGGCGTCCGAATCTCAAAGAAAAAATTACTCGAAAATACTTTGTGTAATATGGGTAGCTGACTTTCAATGTGGGGTATTTTTCCTTAAATAAGTCGTACATAATCTTTAAATTCAGCTCACTATTTAAGTACTTAACTTCTCGATTTGCATAATGGCTTAATTTAACGGGAAACGACTGAATGTGTTCTTGAACAGCAAACTGAACTTCTTCGCCGAGTTTATTACCACTTGGATTTTTTCCACGTAAGTCTCTAGGGGATTTTCCTAGCACGGCAAGATCTTTAAGTCTTCTAACTCGACCCAAAGTTATACCATAGACTGAGATAAATGCTTTCAAACAAACTTCAATCTTGACTGAACCTTTGAATGTGTAGTATTCAAAGGTATTAGATTTTGCTTTAGTTCCCATCTCAACCCTAGCGCGCCGCCGCTGTATACTTCGAACGAAATAAAGCGCACCATATTTGATTGCAGTTCTTCGTTAGAGAATTTTTCAAAACATTTTGCTCGATAGCTAAAAGATAAGAAAACATTTCTCAGAAGTCAAGCAGAAATAAAAAGCTGTTCTAAAGTTACCTGCAAGCGGAGCCAAGTATTTTGCCAGGAATATTATTACCCTTGTTTTTGTACTTCTTCTTCCACTTTTCCATAGCTTGTTCTATTATTTTGTTATTTACGACCAGTTTACATCGTCTCGGTTCCGCTGATATCACCATGTTATACGTTATATGAGCGCCGTATCTTCGAATTCTTTAATTAATCTTTGTAGGTCATCTTGATCGAAAACAACCTAACCTGCTTTAACATAACCTAAGTATTCATCTTTCAAATATGATCGATCATGTAACATGAAAACATCGTCTATCTTTGTCGGATACATGCAAATTAGCCATACAGTTTGTTTAGACAATGAAATTCTGTTTGTCTCTGTCTAACATATCTGAAACTTCATTAAAAATATTCACAAATCGCTGTCGTTTGTATTTACTACATACTAAAATGATGACATTATCGTCATCTTTCCTGATTTTGATTATAGCGATGTATTGGAAGCAGTGTTGCCGAATCTTCCGATTTTTCGGCATTTCTGTAGAAATTAAACTCATTTACCGAAAACGTCATTTTCCACGATTTTTTAAAATAATCCAGATATAGTCTAATCATAAAATACCCCTGGCTTGCGGAATACGTGTAAAGTCTGGTTTTATTGCTGCAAGTTGTTCAAGGGGGTATTTAAAACATGGACGCATTAAATGGGTACACCAATTTTCGTGGGAAAATTTTTTATTCGACAACAAATAATGAGAATACGGGTTTTTGAGATTCGGTCGTGTTGGAGGAACGAAAAAACTCATCACATAAGATTTTTAGGTATTTATAAGACCTACAAAATGCGACCACACGTAAAAAGATCCGACTAATAGCAAAAAAGTTATGGCCGAAAACCGAGGCAAACTGCAGGTTTTAGCACTTGTTGGTGATGCGACTGTGGTTTCTCGCAGATACTTGAAATTCTTCAAATTCGTAGGATTCATACTTCTAAATAACCACAACAAAATTGGAGTAGATTGGTCAAGTAGATTTTGAGAATTTCTAATTGTTTATCAAAGAAACACCTGTTTTCCGGCCATCACTACTATTTTATTGAGCAATATACAGGGTTAGTTCAAAGGGAATTTTATAGCAAAATACACTATTTTACCTTACCGATATGAAGCGCAAACCATTCCGGAAAATAAATGTGATGAAACATAATGAACAAAATCGATCAATCTTATCGCACTAATTCACTGAGCTGCTGAACATTTGTAACATATGTAATTTTCAAAAACTTTTCGAGAAGTGTATGCTGTTTCCTTGTTCTTTCTGGAAAATTATAGCCTTGCCAGACACAGATTAGTTGATTAGCAGAGACTTTTCAAATGTATATAACTCAGTAAAGTGAGTGATATGTGAAAAATGGTTTTTGCCTGTGTATTTTATGTGTAAGAAACCAGGTAGAGTGAATAAATTTCATGATTTGTCTAATCGTCAACTTTAGAATGCCCACTGTGTGGGTGTGGATTTTCATTGTAGCTGTTTTGTATGATATAAACATTTTTTAAATCTAGTGTCGCACTGATAAATATTTTTTTTTAGTTGACTTTATTTATTCATTGTATTGATGTTTATCAAATGATAACTTTGAGAAGTCTATTACCACCTTGGATCACAATTTAATTGAACTCGGTCATACTTGCTATGAATCCGACGTAACGAATAAATTAGAATTGATTTCTCATTAAAGCACTATACATATAAACACTTATTTTAAGTCGTCAATCATATATTCTACTTATATTTTCATCATTCCTAAAATGCTGTATAGTCAAGGTACAAGTATATGAGTATGCTAAATTAATGTATTTTTATCATTCGGAAAAACGTTGATTTTTTTTGTCAGTAATGTAAAATACATTTTCATAATTTTGTATTTATTTCTTCATTATTATCATCCAAAGCCTGTTACACCTTAACAGGTTAGTTTTTCTCAACTTAGCTGAAGGATCACCTTACAAGGCATTTTTAAAGACTACTGGTGGCAGATATTTTACGAACTGTGATCTAGTAACCAAATACCCCGAAAAAGTGTGACGTGATCACAACGTTGGGGACTATCTGCTTACGGCAACGGCGAATGGCCTCATCGGATCATGGCGTTAACGTTTGAATGTATACCACATACCACCGTAAAAGTACTACGGCTTGCAAGTGATATCTTTCCTTACAGGTTTCATCGCAGTATTTTGTTCAGGGTATCGGCACAGCTTAGATATCAATCGGCTATGAAACTGTCCTGACAGTGTCAAAACGGTCGCCATATCAGCGGAGAAATTTGCATGTAAATTTCCCTAGTACAGCTATGAAAGAGATTGTAGTGTTTAGCAGCAGCCGGTTTTGCGGCGTATCATGTCAGCGACCACAGATATTTTTTGTAATCTTGAAATGATATTTTGATATGGTCTAGTGTAGTTTGTGAGAAAAAATAATAAAATGGGGTATGATTGTCCAAAAAAAGCGACGGAGAATTGCTGACTATTTACATGGTGCGGCAGTCAAACTTGCATTTTTGAAATAACTGTAAAAAATACGGTTGTTTTTAACAATTTTATTGATACCATGTTAATCTACGTCAAAAAGCATTTAAGAAACATTACTCATTTAAAAATAACATTATTCTCGCCTTCAATTCTTCAAGACTACGAGGCGAGAAAAAATCACATGCACTGAGGTCGGATGAACGGGCGGGCCAAAAAATGGCTCCGTTCCGAGATATCACCCGATTTGGGAAAATTTCTTTGAGGAGTTGTATGCTTACGCGGGCCGCGTGGCTCCATCATGTTGAAATGACATTTCATCATTCAGTCCATGTTCGCGAAGACGAGGAATGAAGAATGTTCGGAACATTTCCTAGTAGCGCTCCGCATTCACGGTAACCGCTTGTCCCCTTCGTCATCTTTCAAAAAGAATGGGCCTATGATTCTCGCACATCAAACTGTTACCTTGGCCGGATGGAGAGGTTTTTGAGAGTTTTCATCGCTCCAAAGTCTAAAATTTTGCTTGTTAACGTAGCTGGAGAGATGGAAATGCGCCTCATCGCTTATCCAGAGCAACGTGTGAAGTTCGTCGTTTTCTTCCACCATTTCCATAGTTCCCAACACCGACTTCTCAAATAGGGACAGTCCCGTAATGTTAAAACCTCTTTCATAGTTGTACTAGTGGATTTTTTTCTTCCAAAATGGCGGCCGTTTTTGGCACTGACAGGAAAGTTTCATAGCTGATTGTTATCTAAGCTGTCGTATCAGTATTCCCATAATCTCATCGTTATTAGAAAGTCGTGATCACGTTACGGTCTAATCACTGATATCAAAAAGTAACGATATTAGATATTCATTATTCAATATCGGCCATCTCTATTAAAGAGCATAATATACAAGGTATAATAATTGCTCAATAAGCTAAACTCTAAAAGTTTACCTATTTCGGAAGCCGGTAGTATTACAATTAATAACTCAGTCTTCTAATAAAAATTATCCAATCCCTTAAGATCTATTTATACTCTCACGTTTCCGTACCGCCGGCGTAACGCTACCGTTGGCAATTAAAATCAATTCATAACATTTCTAACGTTACGGCGCGTGAGGCATATCCTAACCAAAAATTGCATTTTCCACATGTTTGAAGGCCAAATTTGCAACAAATCTCCAGATATTCCATATTGTTTTGAATAAAATTTAACAATCTCAAACGAAGCCATGTCGAGCAAAACAAAACATGTCATCTCAAACAGAGCGAAAAGCACGCGGAAAAACCAACTGATCTGTCGCAACAAACACGTGATTTATAAGCTCTCTTTCATTGGATGAATTGGGATTGGCCACGGCAGAAAGTTCGTCAAGTCTAGCGTCAGCGTTGCAGAATTCCTGTTTATAAACAGTTTAACGTCAAGCGCATGAATCGTACTATCCGTCAGGTCGACCATTGTAGGCATACCTTGTAAATGATCCTTAAAAGAATACTTAAAGCTATAGTTATATATTATAAGGTATCCAAGTTGTGTATAGATTATGTCTATATAAACCTAAAATAAGATTGTGACTTGTGTACAACTGATATTTTTAATAAATTCGAAAGAGTGATGCTTGTCTTATTCATCATTTCCACGACGAGGAAGAATTTCGAAAATGAGATTTTATGTTTTCATCACGAAAAACTATGTCACTCATTTCCGTTATTCTGTCTGTTTGTCTGTCTGTCTATAACTTGATGGGTACTCTCTGAAGAAGAGGGGGAGACTCCGAATCGAATGAATTTAACTGTTGAAAGTTAGTAAAGACTTTTGTTTAGAATGTTCGAAAAAACAAAATTTTGTTCGTAGCGGAAATATCCATTTTTGTAGTTGTTTAAGCAGATGCGAGATTTTTTCTCCTCGGTGGTGGATTATCTCTGGTGGTCGATCTAGGGAGGAGGGGTGCTCTCTGGAATCCCCCCTCCCCTCCTTCCATTCATAAGATGCATTAAGAATAATATGATTGCTGATTCAGTATCCAGATTCGCCCATTCCTCATATTACTTCACTATCTGCTCGTAATGTCGTAATCTTCTGGTTCTTGTTGTTCTGTGGTACTGTGTTTGTGTAAGGTTTATGTGCTTTGCGCATGTGTGCAGAAAAGGGTTACTAGTGACGTTTATCGACATTTATTTTGTGTCGCTTCATAACCTCACTTTACGTTGTAATACAAATCCAACTCTAATTACAATTGAATAGTTTACAACATAATACAATTTCGGCTTGGTGGCATTTTAATGGGTGATCGTGGATTTTTCATGGCAACTTGCCGATGACAACTTCTTATGCCAACTAACCTATATGGGGGCTATATGTGATGCTGTCTGTGATTATTACCTCAGTCTTACCCTAAAATTACAATAGACAATAGCTGAACCAAACTATGTAGTTTTTAAACACATTCCAAAGTTGTGGTTGTGATTATGCTTATGAAAAAGGTATAAACCAGCCATTACCACAGATTATACCATTACACCAAACATCTACAGACAGAAGTGAAGTGATCCTGGGATCTGTGGGGTATGCCAAGATATGGGAACTTTAACATCCTTTTCATAGGTACATTTACTTTTATTTTATGTTGTACACTTACACTTATGGTAAACATAAACTCGATCACAAAAACATGCAAACTAGATGACACAGATAAAGAGCATAATATCATGAATTCCAAATATCGAGGACCAGATCTGATTATAATTATATTATCTGCGCCAATAAATGTGAAAAAAAGACAGCTGATAAGAAACACTTGGACAAAGCTTTATGGTAGGAAGCAGAATAATTTAGAACAAACTTTCATAGTAAAATACTATTTTGTTATTGGAAACTTTGGTCTGGATGTACATATTAAGAAACAAATGACAGATGAACAAATGACAAACAAGGATCTCTTGATTTTGCCAATCCTAGATGATTACAAAAACATAACATACAAGGTGAAACAGACATTTCAGTGGTTAAGTGATCAATATGATTATGGAATGGATTTCAAATATGTCCTAAAATGTGATGATGACAGTTTTGTTCATCTAAAATCATTAGTAGGTGAGCTTATTGAAATAGAAAAGCTGTATTTGTCTCCACCAAGCTTAAAATCAGTTATCGAAGTGCTGAAGTATAGTTCTGCTGAAACCATGTCCGCAAACATACAAGCAAATAATAAGGATGGCCCAAACAAGTTGAATCTTTACTGGGGGTACTTTTATGGAAATGCAAGGATCTTTACAAAAGGAAAATGGAAAGAAACAGAGTGGATATTTTCAGACAGATATATGCCATATGCATTAGGTGGTGGTTATTTGCTATCCAAGAATTTAGTGACATACATTGGCAAGAATGCTGAAAACTTGAGGTAAGTCTAGATTATAATGCTTTCAGATTTTTTTATGTAAACATGAAAGGTACATTTTGCTTTCAAATACAGTAATAGCCAGCATCAGAGATGCATTTTTTCCCTCTGAGAGTAACTGATGGGATTGATTAGTATTAGATTTGTAATTTTGTAGGTAGCATTTTTATGTACTATCTTGTTCTGTATTTAAAATAAGTAGGGCTGAGTTGGTGAAAATGCTTGGTAATATAAGAATATGGTTATTTGTTTTTTTGTGTTGGTATTTTTATTTCATGGATTTTTTGTGTGATTGATGGAATGTTATTTTTTTGATGGGTTTCTACTTTTTCTGTTATTCTTACCACAGAAACAGTGAAAAATTGTTGCCTAAAAAGGATCCTGATATCAGATTTTTATGACAAAATTGACCAATCTTGGCACAATTGTGTATTGTCTAATGCATATACTAAATAAATTATTAATGTCATAATATTGGGTGATCAAAAACATTGCAGCATTTTTATTGCTGACAGTTGATTAAAAAATCACACAAAAAGCTCATGGAGATTTTATATTATAACATTTGTATGTACTTTCAACACCTAAGTACCTGCTAAATTGGGTGGAGATTCGATTTACTGGTACCAGGCAAGAAAGATTAATTAAAAATAAGGCTAACCTAGCCCTGGGATCGTGGACTATTATATAAATGAGTGCTGCAATACTACTTACTGTTGCAAATTATAATATCAAGATAACATTAAAATTATACCAGAGGAGTGGATGAAGGCATAGACTCATAATTTTGTTCATGTGGTATTGACATTGTAATACAAACAAGAAAGTAGAAATTGATTATTTATTAGTTGCGGGAAGAAAAACATTTCATATGCCATTGACTTCAGAGGCATCTATTGCATTTTTGGATATGGTATTTAATATTATATAAATTGTTTCTCTTGAGAAATTTTTGCCTGACGCCTCCAGAAGAAAATTTGGTTTGAATATTTGAGGATATAATCTGTATCTTGGTAATGGCACAATTCAGGACCTACATTTATATGGACTATTTATTTTTGGATGTAATTTCTGCTCTAGACATATTGCGCTTGTTTTTTGAAACACCATTTATGTTTATACCTATATGTATTATATACTAAGTGACATATAAATCCGAACACCCAGTTTAAATGGTTTTATTTTAATAAAATTTTGTATAAGTACTTAATGAAGCATAATAAGTAAATGATAAAAATTTCAAAATGATTGCACTGCTTTAAAGCCCTTTGACCTTTAATAATGTGTGGATGCACCCTGATGTGCTACGCATTCTCCAACGCGCCTAGGCATGCTTCTGATCTGGTGGTCAATGTCCTCCTGTGGTATCTCATTCCAGGCAACCACCAACTCCTCTCGAAGTGCTTCTAGAGTCTGAGGAGGACGTTGCAAATTGAGCAATCTCCTACCCATCATATCCCACACGTGCTCAATTGGGGATAAGTCGGGAGATCTTGGTGGCCATGGTAACAATGTGACATCATTATGTTGATAGAAGTCTATTGTGACTCTTGCAACATGTGGTCGGGCATTATCATGTTGGAAAGTTGGATCTGCCAGGGTGTCAAATAGGGTAAAAGATGGGGTTCTAGAACTTCGTGGATATAACGCTGCGCGTTCATGTTACCTCTGATGAAGATTAAAGGTGACCTGGAACCATAAGCTATAGCACCCCAAACCATAACTCCTACAGTGTGGTGAACATGTCTTTCAACAAAAAACTGTGGATTCATCCTTTCACCACGTCGCCTTCTAACCCTGGCACGACCATCGTGCATGCCTAAACAAAATCGAGACTCGTCACTAAAGACAATACTGTTCCATTCCTGATCCCAGAGTGACCGTTGTCTACACCACTCAAGGCGATTACGTCGGTGTTCTCGAGTTAAAGGGAGGACCCAGTGTGGCCGGTATGAAAACAAGCCAAAACTTCTCATTCGTCGGTAAACACTTCGCATGCCAATAGGTCTTCCGTGTTCTGCAAACCATTCATTTGCAATGGACCTGGTAGTGGAGAAACGGTCCCTTAAGGCCAATAATCTTAGGCGGCGATCTTCACGGTCTGTTGTTCTACGGCGGCGTCCAGTGCCCCTTGCTCTTTGCGTACGACCTTCTCGAAGGCGTGCCTGACAACACCTAACCACAGTGTCTACACTTCTTTGCACTCTAACTGCAATTGCCCAAAAAGAAAGTCCAGCTTCCCGAAGTCCTACTATACGGCCCCTATCAAACTCACTAAGTTGACGAAATCGTACAGGTCTCCGTACTCTACTCATCGTAACCGATCATAAAGGATGTCAAGAACCAAAATCAGCCAACGTTGATTCTTTACTGCGGCTGAAATATTCATTTTTAGAGCGTTAGTGAATTAAAAAAAAGCAGTATAAAAACCGGAATGTCCAACTGATAAGGCTGAAAATTTTTTCACTTGTTATTTACAGTAAGATAAATACATCCACCAACTTTTATTAAAATAAAACCATTTAAACTGGGTGTTCGGATTTATATGTCACTTAGTATATAATTTCCATGTAGTACACCAGTAATTTTCAGTTTTTGTATTTTTACATGGTGTTTTTTGTATATATATAATATATATATATATATATATATATATATATAGAGCTGAATTTTCACTAAATTGTAGTAATTCCTACATTAAGCCAATTTTTTTATTTTGGCAACCCTTCACTATGGTGATATAAACTAAGATTCAGGATCCAAGCATCCACATTAATTGTCAAAATCTTCCATTACTTGAGTTAAATTTACTACATATAGTAACAGTTAGAAAACTGTTTGATCTGAGAATTAAATTTTCTTCCACAGGACCTTCAATGCAGAAGATGTCAGTGTGGGGTTTTGGTTGGCTCCAGTGGATAACATTTTGAGGATCCATGACACTAGGTTCGATACTGAATGGAAATCAAGAGGATGCCAAAACCAACATCTTATTGTTCATCATGTATCGCCTGAGGAGATGTTACAGTATTATAAGAATGTGGAGGAAAATGGTGAGTTGTGTCAAGTGGAGAAAAGGAAGAAAAACAGGTCTGTGTATATATACAACTGGAAGGTGCCACCTAGTCAATGTTGCAAGACAATTGAAGAATCTACTATTCATTTGTGAATTAAATTCTACTTAAAGTTAAAATTGTGTATGTATGTATGTACGAGTTTTTCTGTGGGTGTTTCGGTGTTTGACAGTTTAGCTGTATTTTAATAAAAATGATTGTTCTGTGCGAGTTTCATACAAAGACCTGTCGCTGATTTTCGTAAAAAATAAAGATTGCAACAATCACAAGCTTATATGCTCGCTCTATTTGTGATTGTCACGTCATTCCAAGTTTAACACATTGACTGTCCAATGAGCCACATATGGCTCATGGACCATATTCTCCATGCGTCCATGAGCCCTATGTGGTACATAAATTCATACAACTTTTATAAGTTGGACGTGGTAGTACGCACACATTTTTTGTATGTGGGCGTTAGAGTATTCCTTACTCGACACTTTAAAAAAAAAAATTATTAAAATCGAATGAAAAATAAAGATTTTATAAACTTTTTATTTTTTTCGGTTTAATAGGTAAAAACGTACATTACTAACATATATCTAATGGTTTTCTCCAAAGCAAGGCACGCAAAATGCTTGATTGCAGGATTTGCAGATAGTGTTGACCCTCTTAGCTTTTTTTGCAGATTCTGATGCCGAATTGTTTCCGCGCAGTTTCCCTTAGCATCCGTGACAACGGTTTCTGTAGAGTTTGTTATTATCTCTAGGCAGTTCTTCCAGTATGTGAATAGTTTTTTTGGTCTTGCCTCCAGAACCGCCATCGTTATTAGATTTTCTTTTTAACATCTCGCTTATTAGGGATTGTCTCATTTGCAAAAGAGATACTTGTACTTTTTTTGGACGTTGTTCATTATATATAATCAGAGTGTTTACAACGAGTGTTCCACAAATAATCTCTATGGCGAGTTTTTTATACCATGTCAATGACTTTCTTTGACAAGTGTAGTAGCTGGCAAACTGATCAGATATATCCACCCCTTGTTTTCCTTTATTGTAGTCCAAAATGGCAGAAGGTTTAATCTTATCTTCGCCATTTCTTTTTTTTCCACAAGTTTTCATTTCATCATCATGAACAGTTGAGAGAAAAAGAACGTGACGCTGGTTTTTCCATTTTAAAACAGTAATACAGCCATTTTGTCTTGAGATTATTTCGCCCTTGCGTAATTTGTGTATAATTACTTCTTCTGGCAGACCACGCTTATTTTTGCGTAATGTTCCCAATAGGTGGGTGTTTCGATCATAGAGATATTTTGCAAGTTGCAGGCTAGTGTAGTAGTTATCAGTAATTACCATTCTGCCTTCATTTAAAAGAGGTCTCACTAATTCCACTACAGTGCTTCCTGGTAAATCAAGCCCATCAATGGCGGTTGATACACCGTCATATATTTTTAGATGCCAGGTATACCCATTTGGAGTACATACCTTGAACAACTTGATTCCATAAGAGCAGCGAGCTTTGGAAGGATTATATTGTCTGAATTTTAGACGTCCGCGAAAAGGCACCATTGTTTCGTCTACCACCACAGTATCACCAGGACAATAAACAGTTTTTATGTTGTTTTGAATAATGCTCAATATTGGATTTATTTTATCCAGCCTACTGGTGGACGGAAGTGTATTGTCCTGAAAATGCCAGCATTTGAGGAGTAGTGTAAATCGATTGTAGCTGATTGGTATTTTGTGAAATATTTCGTGATAATAAATTGGATCTTTTTTCCAGTAGCTCTCAATGGTTGGAAAATTGATAACTCCCATTAGCATGATGACTCCTGAAAAGAAAAACAAAGAAATTACAAACAAAATAAACGTAAAATTAGGCTATATAAAACAATATGTTCATAAAAGATCACAATCTTTGTAAGCAAATTTTAATGAAACTGTAAAAAAGAAGCTTTTTGTTTATCGGTGTAGGGGCTATTGTAAGGCAGTCAAACATATTGTAAGGCGGTCAAACATACACATAGACGTTATGAACCAGAGACCGCTAATTCAGGTCAAAAAACCCCAAAATATTACATTGTTGATGTAAACCAAAATACATAGTATTCACTCACCAATAAACAATTCCATTTCATCTTCATTGGTGTCATGCCATCTGGAAAAGCGGGAAGATGTTCGTGGTTTCTTATTTGCTATTATTTCACGTGCACGCACATTGGTTTGCTGGACCATAAGTTGTATTATTTCATCTGTCAGAAATAACCTATATATATCTCGTACATCTTTGCCTTCAATTGGAATTAATGTTCCTTGGGTTCCTGTGAACTGAAATTTTTTAAACTGCAAAACACAATCCGACCAAAATAAGCTCAAATCTTCTTCATTCTGATGAATGAACTCAGCAAACCCAATATCATCACTATCTGAATCAATCTCCTGATTACTCTCAGACTGCTCACTCGAAATTTCACTGCCGCTGCAAAAGTCTGGATCGGCAATGCTATCATCGGAATCGAAATCCACTGATCCATCACTTATTTCTGATAAGTGGTTTGCATAATACTCTAGCTCCTTATCGGTGAGTTTTTTTTCTATTTTCAGACATTTTTAGTTCACTAAGAAAACTACTAGGTTCACCAAGTAAATAAATAATTTGAGGTTAAGTTAAAATCGTCTTCTTTTTACTTTTTGGTCTAATGCGCATGAGCCATATGAGGCGCATGGGACGTTATCATAATCTGAACTACATATGGAGCATGCCATATTTAATGGTGGACGTATGGGTGGAGTTACTAATTTGCATATGGACAGTTAATGTGTTAACACTATAGTTATGCAATTCTGTAATTTATCCCTGTCAATAGTTTCAAACGCCCTTTTGGATTACAAAATACTGTCACTGTATGCTTCCTATTGTTCATATGCTATCTAGAACATGATAGTGCCACCTAGTCAATGTTGCAAGACAATTGAAAAATCCATTATTTGTTTAGGATTAAGATTAAATTTTAAACATTTGAATAAAAATATTTTTCTGTATATTGTTTGTATCATGCAACATATCTCAGCTCTGTTCTCTTTCAGTAATATCTAAATAACTCACAACTTAAATTGAGGTATTGACATTCGATTCTGATGAAAAATAAAGTACCCCCTACTTGAAAAGCAGTGTACATTATAATAATGCACTTTATACTTTATAAATGTTTACCTTGATGAGCAATTATTGTAATGTTTGCTATTTACTCTCGTAAGGTTTCCTTATTGACTTGTGTAAACACAAAATGTATCATTTAGTTGGGTGCAATTAATTGTTTTTTTTTGTGCAGATAAATAAGGCAGGGTTTAAATGACCAACAAGAAATACCCATTTATATATAAAAGTAGATTTATTCCTTCTAACAACATCCATACAAGTAATTATAACATGGATATTAAAAATAACGTGAGTAAACACCAATTTAAAAATTTGATAAAATATACAATATAAAAGATTACTAGTACAGTTGATCTAAATAGTAAACTACCTAGCGAAAGTAAATGCATTGGCACTTGAGCCTTTTGTTGCAAAGATCATAATCAGTCATTAAAGAAACAATTTGTGCACTTTAGGCTCGCAGAGAGCAAAGTTAAATAAATAAAATCAGACTTTGATTTTAATAAAGATTCGATAACTAGAGATTAATTATTTGTTTAGACAACAAAATATATGACCAAAAACATCGCATATTAAAAATTAACTATTCTCAATTTTATTTTCTTTCAAAGTGATAGTGTTTAAACTTATAAGGAAATAGCTAGGAAGACAACTTATGAATTTCTGAATCTAAGATTCCCCTCTCACATCCTTTGTTATTACATTTGTTCTCATAATACCTTTAGTGAAATCAAATCTATCAGAAGAATGTTCCCTAAAAATTATTTACCCTGATACAAATCACAAGCATTATATTCTGGTTTTTCCTCCCCCACTCCCCACTTTAATATCAAACAGCTTCCTTACAAAATAAACCTGAATAGCAGTGGTAACTACAATAATCATAATTTGAATCAGCGACCATCTTACCACATACGTATTGTTATCTTGCAACAAGTTGTAGTCCCAAGATTCCCTTGCTCTAGAGTGGTACTGGTATTGCAACATGTCATTGATGTTCTTTTCTACAGTTACTATCGTGTGAGTAAAGTTCTCCATGTTCATGTTGAGTTCCTCTACTTCTTGAGTGAACTTGTCCCACATGTCGTAGCGTACTACCGTCATGTAGATGTTGACTAGCTTGCCCGCGAATCTAGAGAACTGGTTATCGATGCACACTGAATAGTATCCGCCTGTGGACGTTTGGTCTTGGTATTCGCTGCTTGGCTTCCATTGATAGGGGTGAACAATTTGGCCCGAGGGGTGACGTACTGCAAAACCTGCCATCCCATCTCCTCCTCTTACAACCTTAAAGGTTTGAAGTTGATTTCCAGGTCAATATTAAAATGCAATACATGTACATTGAGAACCAAATTTGTCTGACGGCTGAGTTTAATGCGTACGAGAGAGGTGTGTATAGACATATACATATTAGAAACAGATAGCAGCCGCGTGGATAGCGAGGCTCATCTCCGCCTAGCAACGCTGACGCCGAATCGGCCGCGTTGCCAATACCAGTTCCTTGAATTAAGGTGCTTGTTGAAAATATTAATTGTGAATTGTGTCGAGTCTGTATAGTGCATGAACTTCTGCGTGCGAACTTCGCTTGGCAATTTGGTATGACCTTTGCCCTTCAGCCGGCTTCTATCTCTTTCTAACATGTTTTGATACACACTTCTCGCTCTTCTGTCTCATACACATTGAACTCAAGACGTCAGAGTTACATTGTTTTACACCATTTCAACAAATGACCCTTCCATATTGGAAAATTACAGCAAAATGTTAATTGAAAAATAACATGCAAAGTACATATAAAGATGGGCCTCTTTACAAGATACTAGGTGCTGTAAGTTTTTCATTATCTGCAGAATCAGAAATTGCTTACCTGAAAACTGACATAAAATGTGGCTCCTGGGTTCACATACTGAAAGTAGCAGTCCTCCTTCCCTGGCTCAATGTAAACCTTGTAGTCCATTGCAACAGCTGGGAGATTCTCATACCATGGAACTGTGGTCATTGGAATTTGTTGCTGCATATGTTGTGGAGGTAACTCTTGTTGATAATGCATCTGGGGCATTTGGGGTGGACCCTGTTGATGCTGTACTGGTACCTGTTGGTGCTGAACAGGCACCTGTTGGTGCTGTACAGGTACCTGTTGGTGCTGTACAGGTACCTGTTGATGCTGTACTGGTACCTGTTGGTGCTGTACTGGTACCTGTTGGTGCTGTACAGGAACCTGTTGGTGCTGTATAGGTACCTGTTGATGCTGTACAGGAACCTGTTGATGCTGAACTTCCTGATGTTGTAGAGGTACTTGGTGCTGTGGGGGCATTTGTTGATGCTGAACTGGTACTTGTTGAGAGGGTAACTGCTGTTGATGTTGAATGGGCTGATGATCGGGTGGCTGCTGAGCATAAATGGGCTTCACAAAGTCCGATAATAATATGTGCGCTGATAGCGCAAATAGTAACGTGGCATACCGCTCCATTTTTCACACTCTATTGCACATTGTTTGGAGTATTATCACTTTTTTAGAAAAAATAGTGCACCTGAGATTTCCAAGTTTTACTTTGGGTGCCTTGTTAATATTTTAATTGCACTATTTCGTACTTTGTCTTTTTAAAATGTTGGATTTCAAATTCCATATGTTATCCACAACAAAAAAGTTAACCTCCCTAAAGTTTTTATCTGTCACTGCCAGGAAAACCACAGACTAAAAATGAAGTAATAGAATGCAAATACCATAAGTGCGGAGGGAGGTTACTTTAATAAAAGCAATTAAAAAAGATTCTGCCTATCACGTAGAAAACCAACTTGTAAAACCACGCCCTATTTCCTACTCGTTGAATTTTAAAAATGGGCTAGTGGGGCCTTACATGTCCTTGAAATCTCACCTTCTGTATTGTTACCCTTTCCGTGTTTTCTTGATTAATCTTGATTACTGTCATACTGTGCTCTCAAAAGTCAGTGCGGGCGTGAAACGTCTTATGGGCGAACTGGCAACACCAAGGTCATTCTCTCCAGGCACAAAACACATAAATCTCCAGGCAAAATCCAGGACACTTTCTTACCAACAGAGTTTGATTTTTGACAAACGACAGTTTGACTTTCCCTGGGAACTTCCAGTTTGTTATCAATCTGTGTCTGTGTTTTGATTCGGGCAAGCTACACATTAAATTTTTAATTATTGATTTAATTCTCAATCGAGAAATTATCGTTCATAATCTTCATATAGTAATAGTACTAATAACCTTTGCCATATATTTTTCAATGTAAAACTTGTGATTGTGTGCAGGAATACTTAAGATTGCATACTTCAATAAGCTTGTTTTTCTTTTGTAAATCAGTCATGTCTGGATTTGGGGTTGCCTCTTCGTACATCGCTACTCATGCAAATATCCTTCTTGCAAAAATTCCTATTATTATAATAATAATAATCCGCAAGATCCTTCACGTCTCAGATATCTTACCATACATACCAGTGTCCCCAAATACAGTTTTAAATTCAAATAATAGTCATCCTACTAAACCAGGTCCCAGTTCAGTATCTAGAGTTTTAGTCAATGACCCTCCTTCTGGAGAGGCTACCACAAATCCAACCCCTTCTGAGCAAAATTAAAATTCCAGTGTTATTCTGGAAGATCAAAACATTGAAATCAGTGGAAGTGGTTCTAGAACAGAATCTAATAATTATTTAGATAAATATTCCTTTTTGTTAGACAAGGGCTCTGGCATATCAACAAAATCTGGTACATCAAAAAAGGAATTGAGCCCTAAGGAATCATTTATGTATAAAGTCCACCAGAATGTTGCTCAAGGCTATCCAAATTAAAATCAATTTTCATTGTTGATGGTGTTAACAAATCAAACTATTTCAAATTTGTTGAAGGCTGGCAAATAACAATTAGATCTGTTATGTCACTATGGAGGGATCTTAAGGAGAAGGGCTTGAAATATCTTTGTTTGAGAAATTTAAATCAAGATTCCCTGGAAAATTTATTTAGTCAAGTAAGACAGCATGGTATCCTCAATACAAATCCCACTTGTCATCAGTTGTTGCTGCCTTACAAGCAGTAATTATTAATAATTTCAGCACACCCTTTTCTAAAGGTAATTGTGTAATCAATTTTTTTGTGATACTTTGGTCGATTTCAGTAACTTTTTTGGATAAATATGACCAAAATAATGCTTGATTTAGACCCTGAGATTAAGTGACTCTGACATGGAAATAATGGACAGTTCTGTTGAATGGAATCCGTCAAATGATTATGTGGATGGGTACATTTTGGACAGACTCAAAATTGATAGTAATTATGAGTCCTGTGCAAGGGTTTTCTTTGGTTGTCACTGAAAAACATCTATTTGTGATGTTTAAAGAGCATGATGAGGAAAAGCGATTGAAGTATGCAAGTGAAGATTTAATTAACCTGATTGGTCTTCTGGATGAAAAGCTGTATGCATTTTTAGAGCAGCATGGTACAGAAGACCAACTGGAAGTTAAATTTAAACAGAAGTATTCCTGCATCCTTAAAAATTACAGCTTTTGTCAGCAGCATGATGTAGCAAAAGGTATAATTGAAAAAACTGCTCGGTTGGGAATTTACCAATATGTAAAGAGAAATTATTTAAAAAGGAGTGGTGAGACTATCAATAGTCGTATATCAACAATTAAGAAATTCAAGACAGCTAAAGTCAGGTAATGTTTTTTTATGTAATCCAGCACTCTTCATTCATTGAATTTTCTATTTACTTTCAGTAATCAAATACTGCTGTGATATTATCCCTAAACAATATTTTTTTGTTTCATAGTTGCAGCATCCTTTGGAGGGAGCAGTTGGATGAAGAATAATTATTTATTTTGTTACTCCCTGTAATGTTAAAGTCATCAGGAGCTTTTGGTTTTAAGTATGAGGAATGTCTTGTTTATTTTTAACTTTGATTCCGTCTTTGAAGAAAATATTCCTCATTTTAGCACTATAAAAAATAATGTTTTTTTGTCAGATTATATTTTTATTTTAGTTATTTGTTTAACTACAGAGATTTATTTGTTGTTGTTTTAGTATGAATGTTTACGTTTTAATGATAAATATACCTCATGATGGATTAACAAAAGGTAGTGCTTGCTAAACACTTTCTTTAATTACTGAGGGTCCCTTTTTATTGTTTTTTATGCTACTAATGTATGATTTGTATTTTTTTTTTTTGAAACATCACTTATTCACTTAATATAGAGAAAGCTCCGGATGTCTAAAAATACCTTTATATATTAGCAATGTACTGTGATGATAAATTATTACTTATTATTATTCATATATTTAACTATTTAATAAATATTTTATTAATTACGCATTTATTTTTTATTGTCCCAAAATTAGTTGCCAGCAAAATTGCTGAATCAGGTATTTCCTTTATTGAGGATATTTTAAGCGTCTATGCTCATAAAATATTTCTTCAATATGGAAAATATCACTTTCAGCAGATTTAAATTGTAAATAAACTAAACCTTCGGCGCATTTCTAATCTCCCAGCGCATTCTTTGAATTCCTTCAATAGTTCCTCCAGATAAGTAGGCGGCGCATCCATCTGGCAAAACGTCAACGGTGTTGCCGTTGTTTAACGTGCAGCTCCCACTTCTTCAGTTTTATGTGTTCTGTGGTGTATAATATGTTTTGTGCTCAAACATTTTTAACGGTTTTTTCTCACTCTGTTTTTATTCCTTGTTTAAAAACTATTTAAAAGTGTATCCTGAATGATAGTTAATCTTTGAGTAATAATTGTGTAACGTACCAACAAAGTTGCTTGTATGCAACGAAGCAGTTATGGGAATAACAAATAGCAAAGTAGGAAAACAACTGGACAAAGAAGTGCTTCATGAAGCAAGCATCCCTTCAACTCCAATAATAACGCCGTTAGCAATAAGAAAAAATGACTGGGATCCTCGATCTCCCAGTGCTAACATCGCTAGAACACCACTGGAGGTAGTATTATATTATGTTCTTATCTATTACTTGTATTTCATAACACCCAATTTTGTAGGTTTTAAGTGCCGCGGCAGATAAGTTGGAGGAACTCTATGAAGAAAATGCAACTCCACTAAAAAGTACCGCGTATATTCTTGCTGACGACCCTCGATCTCCAACAACTGAGTTCAAACGAACTCCAATCATTGTCAATGATAAGGAAGACTTGTTGAAGAAGGTTCATACTAAAAATTTGGAAAAACGGCTGCAGGGCGATGTTGATTCGGTAAACCCAACGATAAACCATATTACTAAACGAAATATTGTACCACCAAAATTATTGGAGAGTAGTCCTATAAGGCCAAAACCAGACTCTTGTAAGAGGAAATCGTTTGTTGGTTTATTGGAGACTAACATTGATTACACAGAAACTGACATAGATGTTGCATTCCAAGAGAAATGTAAAGTTGCGTTAGATACTCCTAAGAAAATTGCTATAGTTGAAACTAAGGATATTGATCCTAGATCTCCGACAACCGATTTCTTACGTACTCCAATTCAGAATGTCAGAAAAATAGGAGAAATACAGTTGGATGCAGAAGATAACCAAAGTGATGTGGAGATGATAAGGAATATACTTGATGAAATTGTAGATAAAGTAGTGAACGAATGTGTAATTGCACCTGATGAAGTCGAACCAGACGTAGAACAACAGCTTAGTACAAATGTAGATGTACTTGTAGGTGATAGTCCAAAGATACTTGCCAAAGAGGCTATAGAGCCAAAACCAGCTGAAACTGAGTTTGAACAGTCTATACCAATGCTAGATGATGCTAATGAAACATTGATATTAGGAGGACCACTGAATGTAACTCCTGAGATAGATCAAAGGGAACTAAAATCAGCTCCAGTAACTCCTCCAGCAGCTAAAAATATCATGGAAGAAACATCATCAGTTAAACAAACCAAGTCTGCTCCAATGTCACCTTGTGTTAATATACAAGAAGATCTAATCGAGTTTGACAAGAAACTGACAGATCTAATATATGAAGATGCTGATGTAAGTGTTTATAGAAGAGTAGCAACTTTAAAAGAATACAATATCAGGTCTCCTTTGCAAAATTTGAATGGTGACGCAGGAAAGAAAAAGCTTGTTCCAAAGCTGAAAGTCAGTGACAGGCCAAGAAAGTCCAATTCTAATAATGATGCTGTCAGCAAAATCCCTGTTTTCAAGGAGAAAGGAAAGAAACATGTGCAGTGTGAAAACACTCCGCCAAGGAACATAGAAAAGAAAAAGGTCAAACCTAAGCCACAAGCTTGCCTGTGGGATAAAGATACCACCCTTTACCTTTAATTCTAGTTTAATGTTATGATTTACTAGTTCAATGGTTACTTCATATTTATAGTGTTTCTGCTGGAAAATGTTTCAGATGTATAACAAAATAATGGAATCATACCATCATTTCTTGACTCGATGAATTCATGGCAGGATGTATCAAAACTATAAATGCAGTAGTTAAACGTATTTCTAAGTCAGTTTCAAACATTGAGTCCTTCAATCCCAAGTTTAAATGGGATATTTTCTGCCAGTAGTTGTGTAATTTTAGGAAGTATGTATTTGTGTGATTATAGGAAATTCCAGTGTTCTAATTTAATTTGTTTTTGTTCATCGTACTATTTGTTCTTAGTTTAACAGTTGTAAATATCCTTGTGTGATAATAAAGCTTATTTTTGTATGAGGTACTTTTAAAAAAATTGATTTTTGTTCCTCTCCAATCATTTAGCATATTTGTACAGGTATTTTGTTTTGAACAAAGAAAGTTTGGGAGCATTGGTCAAAAGAATACAATATTTAATACAAGTGAAGTAAGTTATTGAATATAGTAGAAAAATAATATGAAGTTGTGGTGACAGTAGCTTATAATTTCCAATTAAAATATTTTTGATCATAATTCAATGACAATAATTGTGCACAAAATCAAGCTCAGTCATCATCTGAGTCTTCTTTCTTAGCTTCAGCTTCAGGATTATCCTGTTTATAATGTCTATATTCTGGTTTCAATTCCCACATATTCTTGTGAGGGTTCTTCAAGTTGTAGTTACACACTTCCTTCAAGATTTCTTTCAAATATGTTATAGGCTGCTTTGTTATCTTCACAAGATCCTTAATGTTGTAATACTGATGCTTTTCAAATGCTGCAAACAACATTTCAAGAACTGCATCTTTGTCATCACGAGCCTTTTTGCCTTCTGCCTTTTTACGCTCAATATATTCAATCTGAAATATTACATATTCATTTTAAATATGGTTCTCGATACATTTTTGAATAATTATCTGTGTTAATATTTAAATATGATTAGTATCATAATGTTTTGGAGTCATACTGATCTATAACAGTAAACGTTAACATTTTTTTACTTACATTATTTTTGTGGTCTGAGACAGGTTTGAATGTTTGAACTACTCTATCTAATTGTTTGATTTGCCTTGCTGGTAGAGATGCTTTCCTAATTGATTCTAGCTTCAATTTCATATAACAATTATCTGCATAAGGTCTACATTCCAATTTTTGTACTATTTTACCCTCCATAAATAGTTTCTCTGTTTCTGGTATGACTGCATCATTATTTGTAGCTGGAAATAATAAAATGACTAGAAAAACGCACCACTATATTTTAAGACTGTCTTGGTATAGCTACAATGAGCATTTACCTGTACTTACGTATCACATGTGAGAAAACGCCAAGAGTCTGCTGTGTTACAGTTGAGACATCCAATCTGTGGTCCTTAGGTATACTTTCTTGCCCAGGTTCATTTAGGTTCAATATTGCTGATGATAATGTGAGGGATACTTGTGCTTTCTGTCCAGGAGATCTATGAAAAATGTTAACTGTTGCAAGATTCTGAATGCCTGAGTTTAGAGTACTTACTTTGTGATTTTGAGTTTTCCAACTTCCATATCACTTGGAGATTTCTCCCATCGTTCTGCCACATATTTAGGAACTTTCACTAGCCAGACACCGCGATTAGCATTGGATAAGTCCAAATCACGGTCTATGTGCGAGTCCTTCGACATTATTTTTGTGAAAATTACGAGCTTCCTATGCAAAAATATTTGTCTCCACCAGTTTTAAGTTTTCGCCTTTTTGTCCGAGCTTATGTTGACATCAGTTGACATAGAGCTTAAATTTGATTTTGCTATAGTAGTGCCTGTCAAGTATTACACAGAGTTGACTAATGAATAAGGGAATATATAGTCATGTGTTAGCATTTATCTTATTAAGAAACGCCTAGTAATCACTTGGGGAAAAAAGGCGCGGATAAAAGAAACACGCCTAATAATCAATGGAAAAAGTCGTGTGACTTACAAGACCACGCCTTTTTTTCAGTCAAACAGGAAAGCATAGAGTTGGACTGTAATATATGAGTATTTATGCTTGGTACTATTCTGACCATTTGGTTTGTCTATTATTAATCAATTCCAAAAATATATTATAGAGTCTATGCAAGGAGGATTTTTGAATTTTCTGTGTCCTTCATGGTAATCCAGTTCTATTTTTGAGCCAAGAAGAATAAGACAGGTGAGGTATTTGCTTGTGAATCCACACCCCTTTTCCTACTTATCCATTACCGGAAGTGACAACTGACCGGAAATCAAACAAATGTCTAAATTAAATAAATGAAAATCTAAGAAGGCCGTTTTGTTTTCTTCTATAACAAATTGTTTTTCAGGTCAGCATTGACTAACAGTTCAGGAACAACCTTTTGTTCATGAAATTAATACGGCGGTACACTGATCGGTTTCCAAATTCAGCTACTCCTTTTTTTTTAAATGCGACATAAACGGCCAATACTACTCGACGACATACCTACATCTATCTTCACAGTATTTTTACATATAATATGAGTGTTGTCTAAAAGTTTACGGGTGTCCGGTACGGTATGTTTCAATCGGACATTTTTTTGTTGTGCCTGTGTCTTCAGCGGCATATCATCTAGCTGCAGGTGCCAGTAGAGGTTGTTGCGGGTAAGTCTAATTTTGTAGCTTTACAGTATGCATGCTGACTGATTCACACACCTGAATGAATCATAATATTTCATATGCCCAAACACGATTATTTCAATTTACTCCTTCCCATATGTTTTGTTAGCTGCGGTGTTTCTTAATTGAACGTCAATATGAATAAAAAAATCTTATAGCTGTATGAAAAATTTGTGTGTTTACGCACCATACCATAGCCCGAGCTACGGCGTGTGTGGGACTCCAGGTTGTCTTGAGGAGACCACCTAATACCCACTAAATCCTAACCTCCGCGTGGCCCGACTCATCAGCGTCTCGGTAGGCCATGTGTTGTGCGTGACCTGCGGTCTGCTACAACGTCTCCTCATGTGTTTCAGTCTCTGGGAACGCCGGGTCGGTTCCCTTTACCTCGCACATTCTATCGATGTCGTTAAGCGATCATCGATAGAGGGTCTGCTAGGTTCTCTTGAAACTCTTGTTTTCGAAAACCGCGGGTTCTCCTAGTCTCCTAGTCAAGGTTCCAGTTAGCGGGTGCCAACTGGGACCTTGGTCTAGGGTACCTGGTTCTGCGGTTGCGAGGCCTCTCGTCCGGATCGTAGTCCATGAGGAATCGTAGCTGCTCGTTCGGGTGGTCCTGAGCTTTCTGAAAGGTCTTCTCCGCTTTTTTCCTCATGTACTCGTGAATGGTGTCCCAATGCAGTCTCTACGCAAGGTTGAGTTCCTTACGTAGGATGGTGCATTGGTGGCGATCCGGAGTAGCTTCATCTCTAGAGCAGCAAGTCGCTTGCGGTAGCTGGGAGCAGCGTACCCCCAGACCGCGGAGGCGTAAGCGAGCTGAGGTCTGGCGATGGCCTTGATCAGCCGTAGCTTGGTCGCTAGCGGCATCCGACTGTGTCTACCCAGTAATGGGTAGAGTTGAGCCATGGCTGCTCTAGTCTTTGCGATGACAGCTTCTATGTGGTCTTTCCAGGTGAGGGACTTGTCAAATACGATCCCCAGATATTTGATTTTGTCGCTCCACTGGATATCTTCGTCGAAGATGACAGAACAATATTCAGTGAAAGCTATATATACCTCTGACGCCGTAATGTGAACGAGAGAGAAGCGCGAGAAGCGTGCAATACGTGTGTTAGAAAGAGATAGAAGCACATCGTTTCCTCGGAACCCGCTTACGAGGTCACGGATGCTATCGGCGCACTCTTTCTAACATACTTATTGAACGCTTCTTTCTCGTGCACATTCAACGTCAGCCAAATTTTATGTTCAAAAGAGAAAAGCGGGTAATTGGAAAATATGTACCACACACATTTTGTATACGTTCTAATGTATAACAACAAACACGAAAACGAGAATTTTGTAATGTCTATACTGCAAAACTCCACTACAGTAATGACCAAAGCTGCAAGTACACAAATTTTATCTATTCTATATCACATCTTACACAAAGTATTTATGCAAGTCATTAAAAGACAGTGGGTTAAATAAACATTGTTAGGCACTTAGGGAATAGTTATTCACCTAACAAGTGCGAAACATACACTTTACGCAAGAATTAGGTATAGTTTATTAACAAAATCAAAGCTGTTACGTCACAACGTCAAGTAATGGCAGCGACGCACATGGTTGCCACATTAATTAAAACTACTAGATCCTAGGACGTATCTGATAACTACAGTGTTCTACATGTCTTTGAAGATTTCATACATACGTATTTGACAATGTTCGCTAATATAGATCACGCAGGTTAGAACAGGTTACAACTAGTACGCGCCAGCCACCGCTATCGTGCTCGACGCGTAAGCATTGTTTTACTTAGTTTGAATTTGACTACTTGTGATAGCGGTACGGCCTAGCGTGCGTTCATTGTTTACTATTTATTCATTGTGTATTAAGTATAGTATCTAGTAATGTCATCACAAACTCAGAAGCGAAAGCACAAAACATTGACAATTAAAGAAAAATGTGTTATTTTAGACCGCTTAAATCGCAATGTAACATTCAGTAGTTTAGCAAGTGAATACGGCGTAGGCCGATCTACAATTTATGCCATTAAAAGAAACCACGAGAAGATCAAGAAGAGACAGACACTCAAGAAAGCTGAACATCCAGAAGTGGAAGAAGCTTTGTACATGTGGTTTCTTCAGGAAAGAAATAGGCATGTACCAATTTCAGGACCCATATTGGCCATGAAAGCTAAGTTTGTTTATAAGGAAATAACAAAAAACGATGATTTTGTGGCCAGCAAAGAATGGCTACAACGTTTTAAAAGTCGTCATGGCATACGTTTAATGACTATTACAGGAGAGAAACTTTCTAACGATGCCACCTGCATAGAGCCCTTTAAATTAAGATTTTTGCAAAAGGTGAACGATTTAAATCTTGACCCGTCACAGGAGTACAATGCGAATCAGGGCTTTTTTGGCGTGTGATGCCTAACAAAACTTTCGTTTCTTGTAACGAAAAATCCGTACCTGGACGAAAAGTAAGTAAAGAGCGTGTAACCATACTACCATGTGCTAACGCTGCGGGCACACACGTGCTTAAGATGATGGTTATTGGGAAATCTAATAAACCACGGGCATTCACAAACATTGATTTACCTGTACACTATTACGGACAAAAAAGTGCATGGATGACAAAAGACCTTTTCAAAAAGTGTTGTGATGAATGCTTCGTACCTGAAGTTAGAAAATGGTTAAAAGATCAGAATTTTCCTCTTGATAACGCTCCCGGTCATCCGTCTGAAGAAGAACTAACAACTGAGGATAAATGCATCGCTGCGATGTTTCTTCTGCCAAATTGCACTGCACTGATTCAACCAATGGACCAGAATATCATTCAGTTTGTCAAGCAAGACTATAAGAAAAACCTACTTCTGAGAGCCGTATCAAAAGACCAACCAATAGAAAAAACTTTAAAAGAATTTAATATGAACGACTTGGTTTTTGCTCTTTGTCAGTCGTGGATTGCGTTACCGTAATCAACTATTAAATCGTCTTGGAAAAAGTTATGGTCAGATATAGTCACCACTCCTAGCAACGTTCCACAAATCAGTGTAACTTCGGAAGTTATAGAACAAGTCGCTACTGAAACACAGATAAGTCCGGAAGATTTGGAAATCTGGTGCCGTGGAATGGATAAAGAGGAAAATGTTTTTTATGAAATGTCTGACGAAGAGGTTATAAAAGAGGTTTCTAATTATACAACAAACAATCAGGAAAATAACGACGACGTGATTGCAACTGCTCCACAAGTCACAGCACAAGACGCAATTAACGCCTTTGAGGTAGTTTACAATGGGCTGAAGAGAATGGTACATCCTACAACGAACTTTGAAAATTGAAAATTGATGAATATTTCCAAGCTTCATAATTTGATAAATTCTTTAATGATTTTGATTAATAATTCTTGATTATTTTGGTACATATATTTATGTATGTGCATTTATGCTTAATTTTATAATAAAACGTAAGCACTCTGTTGTTATTAAATTTACTAAATTCGACATACATAAACTATGTATGATTTGTACTTCAAAGTACATACATATACATAACATATATAATCTTACCATCGGATATGCAATTTGACGGATTACAAGGTACTCTTTTGTAAAAAAATCCGAACTATAGGGGGTTTTAGGCAGTGCTCTATAATCCGACAAATTCGATAGTCCGACAATGCCCTGCATAATGTTTGTCGGATTACCGGTCATCTACTGTATTATGATTTGGCCTATCACCCGTTTCCGTCTTGACGTGAACTTCTGGGACACCCTGTATATTTTCAGCAACACACTGATTTAGTTTTAAATTCTCTTAGTTGGTGCTCGCCAGTCTAAAAGGCAAACATTGAAAATATTTACTCAATAATGATATTGTTAGAATTTTGTGCAGAAGACATAATAAGTGAAACTTAAATAATTTCTTTACATTCAACTGAATCTATATGCACAAGTTAACTATTTGGGGGTATTTTTGTCAGGCTCTGGTAATGTGCTTCTTCAAATAAAGTATATAAACATCATACGAGACACAAGCTAGATTTTCTTAACTACTTTTTAACAAATTCTAAGGTTTACGATACGTCAAATAAAGCAGAATTAAAGAGCAATACAAATCAGTACATCATCTATCATTCCAGAAGCTTTGCAAAAACGCGATCATCAGTCATCTGTCCCAAAAAAGTGTGTCATGCCAGGTAAAAATTCGTACTCAGCTAACAAAATGCTCCTTAATACATAACAAACCTCTCTTTAAAATGGATTTCCAAAGGTTTTTTGCTGAAGAAAGCGGGTGCTGGATCCTCGAAAATATGACTTGCATGAAAATTCACAATGGCATAACCGATCGAAAGTGTGCATTGTCTGGATGAAAATACAAAATGTTTGTGTGTGTGGTGAGCGAGGGATATGTGGGTGTTCTGATTTTTGAGTTTTATGATAGATTAAACCACGCGTTAACACTGAAAAACTTTGAGGCTCTACGGCCTGGCCGCAAATTCTTTTTCTTAGCGATTCCGGTATGTAGATTCCGAAATTTGTATCTATTTGACGGGACCCAAGTACAACAAATTACCTACAAGCAAGCACCAAGTTTCATTGGCTATCGCAATAAAAAAATGGCATTAAGTCAAGGCTGTCATCAGTTCATTCTGCAAAAACATACTGGTAGTGCACCTAGAAACGTCGCCTTTTCCCGCTACTTAACTCGCTCAGACCTAGCAGCGCGATCTTACCTTAGGAAACCCTATGCTGTGGCGTGTAATACCGTATCAGAACAACAGAACACTTACTAGACCTGGCAACACACGCCGCCGAGAGCAGCAGGCGCGGCCGCTTGATATGTTCTACGAAGAAATCTATGATATGTGAAGTATATAGGCGCGTAGAATTACCAAGGCCGGGAGCATATAAATATACTTACACCAAAAAATAAAGAGAAACCCTCCACATCTCCGTACGCCCAGTACGAATATACCCTCTCCATAAAAAAATATGCCGCATGGGTATCATGTAAAAAACCTATAAAACCTCAAAAAAACCTATAAGATGTCATCTTGCAAACTAGGTAGTTTTTACGGCGCAGTCATTTTACGTTTGCTCACTAGGATCGTTGTGAACGTCCATCTAAGGAGGAGTCACTCAACCAAACTACACGCATTATTGGTTGCATATGTTTTGTCAGGCCAAATGGTCCTTGCCTGTAGTTTTCATCTCTGACAAGAAAGTTGGTTGAATAGCAAGATCGCATCTGGATGATTATGTGTATTGGTCTGCATGTGTATAAAATCAGTGATATTTGCTGTGTGAGAAAATCATTACTGAATATGCTGCCAATTAAGTATATCTGTTTGCTGTGCCCGACGGGTTATTTTTATGTTGTGCTTTCTGAAGAGAGGTTATGTTCAGAGTTATAAATTACGAAAAATTGAGCAGAATTACGAGAAATCATCACCGCGCCCGCGTTGTGTCTAATTACTGTTAGCATGTATATGGCTTGTAAATCGACAGTGTACAGTGAATATAATTATTTCTTATCTCCCTCATTTTTGAAATTCAGCAAATTTGTATATGTAATTTCCAAAATATATAGTAACAAGTCGTTGCAATACTTGAGATAGTATATGACATATAGCCGGAAATAGTTTTCTAGAACGATTTAAAAAACAAATTTGTCATGTTTTCAACAGTGTGATCTCCGAAACGGTGGGAAATACGCATCGGTTGAATGGTGGAAAAGTTGCGTATTTACATATTTTAGAAAATGTATTTGAAAAGCTTTGACGCTTCCAGTATCTCCAGATATACACGGAACAGGAAAATAATTTTCCCAAAATGGTTTATAATTTTTCTCAATTTATTTGAGATATGATTTCAAAATAAACTGCACTTTGACGTTACCACTTTTTGATCTCTTCAAGGTATCATAAATAGAGCATTAATACCATTTTTCGTCTCTTATCCCCCGTCTCAACTTAGATTTTTCTTATGTATGCCATTTTTGCATAGGAGAATGGCTTTTAATTATGATTCCAAATATAAAAAAAATGTTTCCTGAGTAAGCCTTGAAATTATCATATAGGTAGTCATTAATTTCATACAATATAAAATATGTTACGCATTGATATAAAACTTTAAGTGTCTAACTTCGTATAGTTGGTTTAAGCTCACCGAATGATGAACAACGTAATGTAACTGATTTATATTACTTAAGGGTAATAATGAAGACATCGAAAACGGTGAAATTTTAAAAAACTGAGAGCTGAAACGTCAGATCGAAATTCGAATTATGGCACCGTGTTGAAGAGAAAAGGTGGTCAAGTTATTGTGTAATTATTTGAAATTTGTAGACAATGTGGATGTTAGATAAGGTTTGTTTCGGACTAAAGCTAAGAAGAAATAAAAACGACTTAGAGTAAATTCGGGAATACTTTCAATTTCCAAACTGTCCAAGTTCCATTTTTTTACCTAAGCAACTTGCCCCCATAAAGGTGGTACAAACCACAGTAAATACTGATTTGTGACATTCGTTTTACCCTTTCTGAGATCCTAAAGGTGAGGCTCGAATTTGAAATACAAGTAACAAGTATAGTGCTTTTAGGCAAATTAGACATATCTAACATAGATTTTACTAGCAGAGATTCAAGGTTATATTAAAGACCATAGAGTACGTAAGGCATCTGGGGAGGATCAAATCACCATTAAGGCGCTGAAGCTGCTTTCGCGTAAATCCTTAACTTATCTCGTGCCAATAGTCAATGCCATGCTAAGGACCCAGTACTTCCCATCCTCGTGGAAAACCGCTTAAGTTATAATGATTCCAAAGAAGGTGGGTTCGATATTTCCCAAGGATTATCGTCCCATTAGTCTGCAGTCAGCTCCGTCTAAGCTACGTCACCTTGAGAATTTCTCGACAGATCACCATGTGATTCCTGACATGCAGTTCCGTTTTTTGGTCTGAACATAGTACGGAGCTACAGGCGGTTAGGCTGGTGGAACGAGTAACCAGAGGATTCACCCTTAACGAAAGTACTGGCATCTTGCTTTTGGATATCTCAAAAGCATTTGACAAGGTGTGGCACGCGGGCCTTCTGTATAAACTAATCCAAAAGGGCTTCCCTTTTTTGGCTTCTAAAACTACTGAAATCCTTCCTTGAAGGTAGGAAATTTCGCCGGCGACCCTCAGGGTTCGGTCCTTGGACCTATCTTTTACTCACTGTACATCCATGACGTCCGTAGCCCCAGCAACTGTGAAGTCTATCTCTATGCTGACGATACAGCATTGGTGGCTCAGTCGTGGTCTGGTGACCTAGTCCACGATAGGCTGCAAAGTGCAGTGGAGGAAGTATTAGATTGGGCGGATCGCTGGCTAATTAAAATTAACCATTCGAAAACGCAGTCAATCCACTGTTTTCAATGAATGGACTTCGTAAACCATGGAGATCCTCCGCTAAGTATCTCGGTGTCATTCTGGACAAAGGGATGACTTGGCGGAATCATAGAGAAGCGATAAAAACTAAATTCCAAATTACGTTTCGACTGCTTTACCCATTATTATGTAAACGTTCAAAATTAAGTTTGATTAACAAGATTCGACTCTATAAGGTGTTCATAAGACCAGCAATGACTTGCGCATGTGCGGCTTGGTGTTTTATTGCCAAAACACACATGCAGGTTCTGCAAAGCAGGACGTTGCCCACTATTACTGACGCCCCATGGTATGTCTCTAACGAAACTCTTCATAGAGACCTCGATGTCACTTACCTAAAGGACTACATCAAGCAACAGGCGCAGCGGCGCTATAGCCTAGCGGAATCGCACAGCAACCCTCTGTTGCGCGAGTCAGTGGACTACACAGTCGAGCAAGTTCGCAAACACAAAAGGCCGCGGCTCGCACTGTAATCAAAATTAATTCGTGAAATTAGAAGAACCAATATTCGAGGATTTTCACAAAATCTTTAGAAAAAATCAACCATATTAAAATCTGTGAAGTTATTTTAACAATGCCTACTCGCTGCCTATCCTAAAAGATGCTCTTCTTCCTCTTTGCTCTCGTTCTTCCTTCCCTCCTTTCCTTCCCTTTTTTCCTTAAAATTGTCTGGTTTCTGGGTTACCAGACCTGACAGACGTACAAACTGACAGTGACTCAAGAGCTAAGGTCCACGGACCGCTCTGACAACCAACAATGACTTGACTGACTTGACTCGACATATATACTAAGTGACATATAAATCCGAACACCCAGTTTAAATGGTTTTATTTTAATAGAATTTTGTATAAGTACTTAATGAAGCATAATAAGTAAATGATAAAAATTTCAAAATGATTGCACTGTTTTAAAGCCCTTTGACCTTTAACAATGTGTGGATGCACCCTGATGTGCTACGCATTCTCCAACGCGCCTAGGCATGCTTCTGATCAGGTGGTCAATGTCCTCCTGTGGTATCTCATTCCAGGCAACCACCAACTCCTCTCGAAGTGCTTCTAGAGTCTGAGGAGGACGTTGCAAATTGAGCAATCTCCTACCCATCATATCCCACACGTGCTCAATTGGGGATAAGTCGGGAGATCTGGGTGGCCATGGTAACAATGTGCCATTATTATGTTGAAAGAAGTCTATTGTGACTCTTGCAACATGTGGTCGGGCATTATCTTGTTGGAAAGTTGGATCTGCCAGGGTGTCAAGATAGGGTAAAAGATGGGGTTCTAGAACTTCGTGGATATAACGCTGCGCGTTCATGTTACCTCTGATGAAGATTAAAGGTGACCTGGAACCATAAGCTATAGCACCCCAAACCATAACTCCAACAGTGTGATGAATATGTCTTTCAACAAAAACCTGTGGATTCCTCCTTTCGCCACGTCGCCTTCTAACCCTGGCACGACCATCGTGCATGCCTAAACAAAATCGAGACTCGTCACTAAAGACAATACTGTTCCATTCCTGATCCCAGAGTGACCGTTGTCTGCACCACTCAAGGCGATTACGTCGGTGTTCTCGAGTTAAAGGGAGGACCCAGTGTGGCCGGTATGAAAACAAGCCAAAACTTCTCATTCGTCGGTAAACACTTCGCATGCCAATAGGTCTTCCGTGTTCTGCAAACCATTCATTTGCAATGGACCTGGTAGTGGAGAAACGGTCCCTTAAGGTCAATAATCTTAGGCGGCGATCTTCACGGTCTGTTGTTCTACGGCGGCGTCCAGTGCCCCTTGCTCTTTGCGTACGGTCTTCTCGAAGCCATGCCTCACAACACCTAACCACAGTGTCTACACTGCTTTGCACTCTAACTGCAATTGCCCGAAAAGAAAGTCCAGCTTCCCGAAGTCCCACTCTACGGCCCCTATCAAACTCACTAAGTTGACGAAATCGTACAGGTCTCCGTACTCTAGGCATCGTAACCGATCGTAAATGATGTCAAGAACCAAAATCCGCCAACGTTGATTCTTTACTGCGGCTGAAATATTCATTTTTAGAGCGTTAGTGAATTAAAAAAAAGCAGCATAAAAACCGGAATGTCCAATTGATAAGGCTGAAAATTTTTTCACTTGTTATTTACAGTAAGATAAATACATTTACCAACTTTTATTAAAATAAAACCATTTAAACTGGGTGTTCGGATTTATATGTCACTTAGTATATTTTGACTAATCCTAGTCATTTTTCATCTAATAGATATTGATTCAACTTGTGTAGAACTCTGAATGAATAATTTAATTTTTGTAAAAAATGATTCCTTTTTTTAATTTTTGCCGAATTTCCACTAGCTTGACCTGAAACAAGTAGGTAGGGCCTTCCTGAAAAGCACTAAACAAGTTTACTGAACCAGATGTCACCTAAATGAAGACAACAATCTTGGCTGTGTGAATCCCTTAAGATAACTATCGATCCTCATTCGATTCCACCGCCATTTTGTCTCTGAAATCGACCCTAAACACACTAAAAGCACCGTTGGAGATAAAAATAACGTCTTGCGCGCACGATTCGGAGGGGTCGTACGTTAGAAGCGTGCCCGGCATACATTTTTACGTGGAACGAGGGAAGCAAAAATGCTGATTCCATCTAAAAAAAGCCGGGGTTGGATTTCCTTCCCCTTATTTACGGCAGCCGGGGTCGGGAAATAAAATATGTGCGCGAGGGGAGCGATTTTTTTTTGTCTAGGCGCGAGGCGAACGAACGTTCTGGAGGTGTGTGCTGGAAGCTATTGGTTGGATTCGATGTTTTTTATTCACTGTTTTTTGTCGGGGCGTGTGCCAGAGTCAAGTGGGGTTAATAGCTGTTTTTTGTTGGGTTGGTTTTTTGGAAGGGTGGCTTGTGAATGGAAAAAAATACGAAACAGGTTGAAATTCCCCTTTATACCGGGTGTTTAAAACTCGACCCTCACCACTGCACTCTCGGAAATAGTAACAGATATGAAGTCGCTTAAATGGGGGCAAAGTTGCGTATTCAGGGAAGTTCTAAATTTAAAGTAAAGGGTGGGCGATCCGTTGGTTTCTTTTTAAATTGGTATTAAAACTGCACTCTTCATTAATATGTAACACTCGATACTTTATTCAAAAGAATACACCTTCTTATTATTTATGAAAAACAATTTCAGTTAAATGGCTGCCGCAGTAGTCTAGCCTCTTAACCTAATTTTGAAGCACATTTGTTTGTGGGTCTCTTTCATCAATAGATCGACGGATATTTTCCTTAAGAACATTAATTGTTTGAGGACCGTTAGTGTAACAGCGGTCCTTAACAGCACCTCATAGGAAGTAATCTATGGGCGTCAAATCACAGCTGCGGGCTGGACAATGATGAACGTCTCCAAAACGGCTGATAACGCAATGACCGAACTTAGTGTGTAAAAGATCGATTGTTCGTGGCATGTTGCGCCATCTTGCTGGAAGCAGAGACTGTGAAAGTAAGTGCATTTCGTCTAATAGTAGCCACAAAAAACTCCTCAACATGTCTCTATAGCGCTCCCCGTTTACCGTCATGCTGTTACCATCTTCACGTTGAAAATAGTAGGGACCAATAATCCCACCACTCCAAAAGCCACACCAAACAGTTAGGGGAGACTATTGAGGCTTAAGTCAAAAGATGAATTTTATTCCTTATAATGGGTGATTTTTTTGCTAGTATCTTTTTGGCAGCCCTGTTTTTGACATATGACGCGTGAGTCGTGTCTTGTCATTGTCAAACTTGTTCAGTTTGGTCTATAATTTAACCATGAATCGACTTACGAACAAACAACGCTTGCAAATTATTGAATTTTACTATCAAAATTCATGCTCGGTTAAGAGAGTGCATCGAGCACCGCTTTCAATTTATGGGCAATTTGGTCGGCATACTGAGGGAGCTATTCGGAAGCATGTGACTAAATTTCGAACCCAGTTTACATTATTGGACATTAAACCACCAACACGCAGACGTAGAGTGAGGACTGAAGAAAATATTGCGGCTGTATCCGCCAGTGTTAGTGATGACCGTGAAATGTCGATTCGCCGCCGTTCGCAGCAATTGGGCCTCTGTTACTCCACTACGTGGAAAATTTTGCGACAGGATTTGGATGTAAAACCTTATAAGATACAGCTGGTGCAAGAATTAAAGCCACACGACCTCCCACAACGTTTCCAATTTGGTGAATGGGCGCTGGCAAAGTTGGAGGAAGATCCACATTTTTATCGAAAAATTGTGTTCAGCGACGAAGCTCATTTCTGGTTGAATGGGTAGGTTAACAAGCAAAATTGCCGCATCTGGAGTGAAGACCAGCCAGAAGCATTGCAAGAGCTACCGATGCATCCCGAAAAAATCACTGTTTGGTGTGGATTATGGGCCGGTGGCATCATCGGGCCGTACTTCTTCAAAGACGACAATGGCCGGAACGTAACTGTGAATGGCGAGCGCTACCGTGCGATGATAACAAACTTTTTTTTGCCCAAAATGGAAGAGCTGGACTTGGCTGACATGTGGTTTCAACAAGACGGTGCCACATGCCGCACCGCACACGAAACAATGGCCCTATTGAGAGGCGAGTTCGGTGAACAGTTTATCTCACGTTTGGGGCCCGTCAATTGGCCGCCTAGATCGTGTGATTTAACGCCGTTGGACTATTTCTTGTGGGGCCATGTTAAGGCTAAAATTGGACCTTGCGCATTTAGATGAAATAACATTAAATTATATCGACCGTTCTATCGACTCAAATAAAGATTTAATCGTTTTTTCAAATTTTTTGTGTTTTTTTTTGAAAATCAAATCCTATACCTCTAAAAAAATCACCCGTTACATTATACAATTTGTAATTTAAAGATTACCTTTAGGGCAAGTGAATTGTGTGAGATTAGGTAAATAGGTATTTTGTCATACCCTTTCATGCTTCCAAAATATTATTCAAATTGTTTAAATGTATTTCAACCAAATGGTGTAAATTGTCTTAAGGCTCCCTAGATAAGGGAGCACTGAGACATTGTAAGCTTTTGGGAAACGTTTATTAATTGTTGAAGAAATAAAAAGTAAAGAAAATCTACAAGCTTATTAATTATTAGTCAACAATGAAAACTGTCTATTAATTATTGACAGCAGCATAGCATAGCCCCACGGTACCCAATGGGTGTTTAGGCCTTAGGCCTTCGTGGTAGTTGGAGTATAAAAAAAATTGAAAAAAATAATAATGACAATAATAAAGAAAATGAACGAACATTTTGATAATAATGGTCCAGACTAAATGTCAGAGTAGATTTAACTCTTTCTGTTCAACCTACATTGTTTGACCAAAAATAATGAACAATGAGGATCCTCGACAGGTTGTGGACGCAAATTCCAGGACAACGTGCCAAAAACTTGCAGAAATGTTCAGAGTGAGTCCTGAAACTATTTGTTTGCATTTTCATCAGCTAGGAAAGACGTGGAAGTTAAGCAACTGGATCCCAAGTGAACTGACAAATGATAATTTAAGTCGTTTTACCGTTTGTTCAGCAAAGATTTCACGCAACGCTAATGAACCATTTCTTAATCGGTTATTAACCAGCGACGAAAAATGGACCTTGTATTCGAATTCTAAGCGCGGTGGTCTACTGATTCGGTACCACACACCCAAGGCTTCCTGGCACCCAAACAAGGCTTTGTTGTGTGTTTGGTGGACAGCAACTGGAATAGTCCATTGTGAGTTTTTGGAAAGGGGTCAAACCATCGCTGCTAACTTATATTGTGAGCAGCTTCAACGAGTACATGCAGCACTCATCCAGAAACAGCCTTCTTTGATCAATCGGAAGAAAGTGATATTCTTGCAGGGTAACGCCAAGCCTCACACCGCAAAAGTGACCCGAGAAAAAATTTCTGAACTCGGCTTATCACCTTTTTTGTCTCTGGACAACTGTATGAGGCACCGACAGTTCACAACTCAAGATGGTGTAATAAATTAATGCAGTTCGCCAATTTTTTGACTCTAAGGAGTTCTACAATACCGGCATAAAAAAATTGGTTTCACCTTGGCAAAAGATCATTGAATGTGATGGTAATTACTTCAACGAATAAATAGCGTCTTATTGTTAATAAAATATTATATTTTTCCACTAAAAACCACACGAACTTATTTGGTTACCTGATACTTGTAAATTTTGGTTGTTAACTGAATAAGTACATTCTTTGCTTCCTGAAATCCGTATTGCTATTCAAAGTTAAGAAAGTTCGTCAATACAGAAACAAAGCGATAATTACAAGGTTTCTGTCTATCTCCAGATTTAAATATAGGTAATATAGGTTTTATTATGGCTTCCTTTTGGGTCGGAAATATTCCTCTTTCCAAGCGACTATTTTTATAAGATACGTTTGTTTCAGAGTGTATATTAAAAAACCCGCTGATTTTTTAACTTTCGGTCCTTTTATGATATATTCATCACTTGTTTCGATATCGTTTTTTGTAAGTTCGTCGTTTTGTTTTTGTACAGCGGGAACTTCTTGGCATTTCTCAGAATATCTTATTTTAACTCGGATAATTTTTGGACGCGCCAGTATAGCATTAGCTAATATATATGCCATGTGGCATATAAAACATTTTTTGTGGCTGTTGTTTACATTCCTGACAAAATTGCTGTTGATGAATTTGAATCGTTCTTTGATGATGTTGAGCAACTGGATTATTTGCACGACTGTAATTTCCTGTTTCTAGGAGATTTTAATGTCCCTCAACCTGTAAATGGCAATCTTCTAGACCCTAAGACACGCATTATCCATAATTTTTTGGACATTTTTAATTATAAGCAGTCAAATAATGTCTTAAATCAACTTGGTCGGTCGCTAGACCTGGTGATTTCTAAATTACCCTGTACTGTTAAGCGTGATGAACTACCTTTAGTGCCAGAAGATAGTCACCACCCGGCACTAGCTGTTGATTTGACTGACATATTCATTAAAGAGCCTAAGTTTTATATTCAATCTTAGTAAAATAACGTATAACTACAGAAAGACTGACTTTGTCAACCTGTATCAAGAGCTAATCCAATTTGACTGGGATGTTTTATTCTGCTCTTCTGATGTTAATTATATTGTTGATGTATTTTATGGCAAAATTTTCCAAATTTTTGACAGGCACATACCTCTGTATAAGAATTACAGTCACCGATACCCGCCTTGGTTTCACTTAGCTATTATTAAGAACATTAAACTTAAAGCTAAATTTAGGAAAAAAATCAACAGGTCTGCTTTTGTTGATGATCTACAAGAATTCAAACGTTTGCGCCGCTTGATAGAAAACCAGATTAAATCAGCGTATGATCAATATATTGAAAATATCTAGAATTCTTTAACAATTAACCCCAATGCTTTTTGGTCATACGTTCACTCCAAAAACAACACATCACGAATCCCAGGGATAATGAAATTTCAAAATAATTCTATAGATCAGCCTCAGGATATAGTAAACGCATTCAGTGAGTTTTTCAGCAGCGTCTATGTCACTCACAAGCCCCATAATAATGACTCACTAAATCATAGTAATTTATTTGTCCATTTTCATCAGGAAGGCCATTAAATCACTAAAGGATAAGATGACATCTGGTCTAGATGGCATCCCGTCCTTTATAGTTAAAGATTGTGTGGAAGTGTTTGTTGGTGTTCTAACTAGGATTTTTAATATTTGTCTTATAACAAAAAGATTTCCAGATATTTGGAAGATCGCTAAGGTCTGTCCAGTGTTTAAGTGTGGGGATAAGTCAAATATTGAGAATTACAGGGCAATCTCTATATTATGCATGTTCTCGAAAGTCTTTGAAATAGTCTTGTACAGTCGCATTTACACTGCCGTCCAGCGTCAGCTGTCATTGCATCAACACGGATTTGTCGCTAATCGCTCAACAACCGCAAATCTATTTATAATAACGCAGTGCCTCTCGGAAGCCATTGATAGTAATGAGCAAGTTGTTATTTATACCGACTTTTCGAAGGCTTTCGATTAAATTAACCACAAAACTTTATTAAATAAGTTAGGTGCACTTGGTTTCACAGATGATTCTAGGGAGTTGATGAAATCTTACTTATCCGATCGTAGACAATTTGTTAGCTATAATGGCTTCCAATCTGAGACCTACTTGGCACCTTCTGGAGTTCCTCAGGGGTCCAACCTGGGACCATTACTGTTTTTGATATTTATTAATGACCTCTGTGACTCAGTTGAATGTGAACGCCTATGCTTTGCTGACGACCTAAAAATTTATTCGCAGATAAATACTACTGATGATTGTATCAAGCTACAACACCAATTAAATTTTGTGCTGTCTTGGTGTATAGAAAACAAGTTTGAGCTTAATGTGAGGAAGTGTAAAATAGTCAGCTATACCAGGAAAATTAATGTTTGCGAATATCCGTAGGTATAATCTATGATCAAAAGTTAACTTTTAGTCAGCATATAAATACAAAAGCATCAGAAGCATTGGCCGCCTATGGTTTCATAGTAAGGAATTGCAGGAATTTTCATAATATAAAGTCTATTAAGCTGTTATATTATGCTTATGTTGGATCCAAAGTCGAATATTGTAGTATTATTTGGAGCCCTTACTATGAATGCTATAGCACAGCTATTGAAAGAGTACAACGGAAGTTTATGAACTTTGTTCTGTTTAGGATTGATGGGACATATCCAGAGAGAGGTACAAGTAATGAGGAACTATGTAGTCGCTTAGACATGTTGACTTTGAAAAAACGTAGGTACTGTGCCTCAATAATATTTGGCTACAAAATGATCAACAATTTAATTGATTGCCCCTTGATCCTGGAACAGATCAAGTTTCGTACTCCAACGTTTGCATCTCGCAATCATAAAATATTCGGGCTTCCTAGAGCTAGGACAAACATTCTTCTCAAGTCACCGTTATATGTAATGTACTCTAACTTAAACAGAATTGGATGTTACTCTGATATATTTACGACAAATGTTAATTACCTGCTAAAGGCAGCTAAGGCTTATTCGGACCAATAGCTCATGTTACAAATTTATACCTGTGTTGCATTTGTTGTTTTCTTTTCGCTTTTTTTTTGCTTTTGTATTATGTTTATAAATTGTCCTATAAATGGGAAACTGTTGGACAATAAAGCTATTATTATTATTATTATTAGGTTGTCAATCTTCAGGTAGAACGTGTTAATTATTGGTCAAACTCAAATGCTTTTTTTTGTGGCGCGTTAATTTCTTGGAGAAATGTATTTAACCATCTAAAGATCGAAATGCAACTTTTGCAGCGTAACATCCGAATCAGCTGTCCATCTGCCTACACACATTGACCCTCGTTTATCAATCGATCAGCCGTTGGCAACCGAATACGGCCAAAAAACGACCGTGGATGTTTAAAAAGGCCTCCATAAAGAAACCAATAATTTACCGGACAATGGCCGAGTCCGTGCCAAGGCCAATAAATAAAATATCAGTGACAATCCGTGATTTTTGTGCCCTTTTGTGCTTGACGGGGCACATGTGCTGCAGCTTTCCAAGGGCCAGGTGATGTCGTGGACATTGGCCGTTTACGCCGGTGACCCCGTGCTGAGGAACGTGTGTGTTTTTGGCCTGCCGCCGGGCTTTTTAACAGCGAGATTACTGAAGGATTACTGGTGTTGTAGTTGAAAATCTTCGGTTTCACGTCATGTTACATCTTTATAAGCAGGGTTTTGTCTGATCGGTACGTGGCTTAACTTTATATACGGCTACAATCTCTCGGATGCAAAAAGTATTGATACAGAATTCCACAAAAAATGGCGTTAACTAGGTTGGCCCTGTACTTTCCACGCAACGCTGTCATCGCTTCATAAAGGATAGCTAGGCCTATCCTTTAGTCCATAGTCCCCACCCATCTTGATGAAGTGGTAAATTTTATTGAATGAATGAACTATGAAATGATGAGCCACTTGATTATGCTGCGATATAGACATTTTTTCGCTGTCCTACCGATAGTATCGACCATCTGGCAAGGTGACTGAACCACATCAGTCAATTATGCGCCGGCGGTAACCAGTGAGGATTTTTAGATTTTGTGCGACGCGTCTGTTGAAAAAAGTTTTAAGGGAAAATGTACGAGCAGATGCGTAGGATTTCCAAAGTTTGGGGAGTATAAAGAGGCTATCGCTATACAATTGAGACATGCCCTCCCAAAGATGTTGCTGAAAATAATCAGGAGCCTCTGTAACATCAAAAAAGGAAATTTCGGTGATTTTTGTTTCGTCTTTTGCCTGAAGTTCCTCCGCCATTGGGCTGATTTACGAGAACTGAAAAGCTTTTTCGTCCTTGGCAAGGTAGTAACCTTGTTTTAAAATTTAAAATAGATGGATCTAGGATTAGCGGACAGACAGACAGACCTACGGGAATGAGTGACATGATTTTTCGAAATGCACGAGACATATCATGCAACATCCAAAAACATATTTTTTTAATTTTACACAGATAAAGTGAATCCTTTTTTAGAAAAACACGTTTGATTCTATACAGTCCTTTAGGTAGTGGATCCAGTATCCTGCTTCGTAATGTTGAAAATACAACAACGCTGATGATAGACGTAATTAAAATGGAGGTTGACTTTTATATCTATTATATGAAACAAATTGAAACCTAATTTTATTAGAAAAACCATAACTAGGAAGCCTTGATGATAGCTTTTTGTGTGAAAGTATGACAAAAGCTTTAGAGAAATCAATGTGTCTGTCCAAGACTTCTGAAATAAATTGCACAATAACAGGGTGGCCGATATGTAATTGACTGGTTTGTATCTTGAATATTTGTGGGATGAAATAAAATTCGACTATTTCTTTTCATCTTAATCTTTTACTGAAACTTAGAAATTATATAAGAAACATAATATCAGACAAATGTTCGTCTCTAGAAGTCGCGCAGACCTGAGCCCTCTTGATTACATTTTCCATTACGTTTTGGTAGGTTTCGGGAGGAATATTTTCAATCGTTTTTTGGTTTCTTGACATAAACCCTATTTTTCAAAAATCTCCATAAAAAGGTCAGGAGCCGTTAAATACGGTGACCTTGGTGGCCAGTTGACATTAGCAAATCGAGAAATTAAGCCTCCCGAAAATATTGTTCGCAAAAGATTCATTGTCTCCCTAGCTGAGTGACAAGTTGCTCCGTTCTGCTGGAACCACATGTTTTGCAGGTTAAATTGTTGGATTTGAGGAGCCAGAAAGTCTTGCACCATATCACGGTAGCGCTCGTCGGTGACAGTCAGAGAATCACCTACAGCGTCTTCAAAGAAGTAAGGTCCAATGACAAAGTCCCAAACTGTAACTCGACGAGAATGTAGTGGTCGTTGGTGGAATACACGAGGGTTCTCTAATGCCCAGATACGACAATTCTGCTTATTTACAAATCCGTCCATATCGAAGTGGGCTACATCGCTCATTATCAGTTGTCGGTAAAAATCGTTATTTTGGGTATTAAGCTGCAAAATTGCATGACTGAATTGTCGGCGACCTTCATGGTCACTAGGCTGTAGTTCTTGGTTCAACTGAATTTTATATGGCCGCAACTGCAAGTCTTTTTTAAAATAGTGCATAATGACGAATTCCCAGCTCTTGTGAATATGTCTGGTAGACGTCGCAGAGCGCCCCACTACACTTTCACGAACTCTATCGATATTTTCCGTAGTCCGAACAGTTGAACTCGGCCCGACCTTGGCAAGACTTTAACTTCATCTGTTCATCTTGTCATAGCCTCCAAATCGTTGAAACAATCGGCTCATTATTTAAGTAAAACGTTTTAATAATACGGACCCGTTGTGGGGTCGTGTAGCGCTCCATGATGAATTGGACACATGCGCTTTAAAAACCTACTACGGCGCCACCTACTGAAATGTGTGTATAAAAAATGGCGCGCAATTTAAATCAGTCAGTTATACAGGGTGGCGCATCGAAAACGAAACTGACGCATTTACTGGCAGCTCAGTTTTTTTCGGATAAACTCTCAGACCCGTCGATTTTGTTTTCGAGGGGGACACAAGTTTGGCAACACCCCCAAAATCTTAAATGAAACGGGGGGTCGAGTGATACCTTATTTGAAAGGTCTTTCAATTCCCCTTATAATGATATAAAATTAATGTACTTCAGTTCAGTAGTTTTGAAGATTTATTGATTTAAAGCTTAAATAAAACTAATACATCATCATTAGTGGAGATCAATACATTTGGCAGCAAAGTAATTTAAAAATGAAGAATGAACTGACCCGTTAGGCAAGTAAATGTTGAAAATGGCTACCATGACTCTCCATGCAATAATAAAGATGTTGGTCAAAACGTTGCCGCACATTTTGCAATATTTGAGGAGTAATTTGAAGGCACTCATTCACAATTCTTTGTCGCAGGTGTTCTAATGATGTTGGCTGAGTAGCATAGATTTTGCTTTCTAAATGACCCCACATAAAGAAATCCAAAGGTGATAAATCTGGCGATCTTGGGGGCCATTCAATGGCACCTCTTCTACCAATCCATCGATCTGGAAACGTCTGATCTCAATATTGTCGAACACGTAATGCGTAATGTGGTGGGGCACCATCCTGTTGGAACATGAACCTATTCGCCGATCATTCTGATTTTCAATTATGGCTGTTAATGCAGGATCTACGGCGTCTTCCAGTAATTCCAAATAAATTTCACCGGTCAAATTTCCAGGTAAGAAAAAAGGACCAACTAAATGATCGCCAAAAATACCAGCCCAAACATTTAATTTTTGTGGCTGCTGTGTATGAACCTCATGATAAATTCAGGGATTAGGATCGGACCAATATCGGCAGATTGACGATTTACTACGCCATTTAAGAAAAAGGAACATTCGTCGGAAAAGCAAGTGTTGAATTAGAAAATGTTCATTGTTTATAATTCGTTCACTAATATCTTCACAAAATTGTAATCGCCGATCAAAATCGTCTTCATTAAGTTCTTGTACCAGGTGAATTTTATACGGATGAAAACTATGGACTTTTAGAATCCGTTGGACAATACCTCGACTAACACCACACACAGTCTCCAATTTGCGGGTACAAAACATAAACTTGCCCTAAAACCCCCACTTCTATTGCTTCGTTCCTTATGGGATTTTCAATGTTGCGTTTTTTATTGGCGACTCACCCACTTTCCCGAAATTTAGCTACAAGTTCTAGAACATATTTTCGATGCACGTTACTGTTCTCATGTCGCTCATTAAATATTTCTGCTGTTCTTTTAGCGCACTGATTATTTCCGAAAAATATTTCGATAATTTCAGCTCTTTCTTCTGTGGAATATACCATGGTTAATTTATGTAATAAAGCGTTACAAGTTATTTTAGCAACAAAGTCACAGGTAACAGCTAGCGCAAAATAAAACGTCTGCATCGCTTCACGATCACAGGCTGAGTGGGGCGATGGAAGGCCGCGCTGTTGCCGGCTTGACGCTGACGGTGGAGAATTTGGTACTTGCTACGACAGTTGATGCAAAATCGATGATGATTTCATGAATAAAACCATGCCTATAATCTTCCTCTGGTATCAATTACTAAGTGTACAAATGGATGGCGGCAGCTGCTGGGAATAAGCCAGGCTATTTGCTTAGCACTAATAAGTATGTTTCTCCACATGATCTCCTCATTCTGTACAGGACACAGTTAATACCTAGCCTCGAGTATTGCTCACATGTTTAGGGTACTGTCTCCCCACTACCTTATCCATGCTCTATGCATTTCAAAGGAGGACTATCCGGCTGATCAATGACTCTTCTCTAATGGACAGTCTCGGGATCTAGCTCTCTTCTACCGCTACGACAACGGGCTTTGCTCCGAAACGACCGCTTCTTTATCGCTAGGGTATTGAGATTGTAAAGCAAGGCTTCTTCAAGTTCTACTAACCTTAGGCAGTTCAAAAATCGGATTAACAAAGTTTATTTAAGTTTCTCATAGCAGCCGCGGTGCTCTGGTATGCCTGAGCGGCTGAATCGGCATAAAAAAATTGTGGTTCAGACGTGATGCTTTTAGACTAGACAGAAACTCACATTTATATATGCAGATGAGGTGGTGATATACCACTTCTGACTGCTATAATTAAAAACGCTGAATTGTGAATTCATATATCACAAAGTCATGGCAGCATTATTCTTTCACTTCATTCATGTATCAGGCAAGGATCTTCTGTAAGCCATTCGTCAGAGGAAAAATCATTACCATTCTTCTTTCCAATTCATTCATTCATTTGGCTGGGAAAAAGCTAAAACAGATCGCTCCGGAACCCCTGAGTTGCTACTGTGGAATAAATTAAGAATGACCAAGTTGTGCTTAATAATCACCTTACAGCAATTTGGGTTTTCGAAAGTGACAGAAAAAACGTTCACGCAAAGTAAAACTTCAAAATAAGCAATAACCGCGACTTTTTATATTTTTGAATAAAGAATTTACCTGTAATTACAATTCAATTTATCATCGTCATATCAAAGTGCATGCATGACTATTCGGTTGCTATTAAATTTCGCCCACAACAGAAAATATTTTCTACAAACATGTATCTTCTATCGCAGGCCAGAGCAGGTCTGAAATCCGAACTATTCACGGTAACCGGGCCCTTTAAAAAATTACTATTCATGCCGCAAACCTATGGTTAATCCCTTTTCTGGAAGAGGTACTTACCGGTATGAATGAAATAGGTTTGACCACTGAAGGAGGCGATGCCATTTTTACGTTTTCGCAAAAAAAGTGGAAATACTTTCAATGGGTCGGGTAGGAAGATGCATTGTTACGCTGCGGTGCTGCTGTATCCTGGGTTTACCTGTGTGACTGCAGACTGGTTTTTTCTATTGATTTCTAGGTAAACTTCATACGTTGCGAGGTAGCGATGGTATATAGATGAGTTGACAGTTTTTAGAAGAGTAACACAAAGCAGAAATACTAAGAATTCTTATCTTGAACTTATCTTAAATATGACCTGGTGATACGCCTTTTTTATAAACAAGAGGAAATGGTAGTGTGATTCCTCTTTTCTTTTGTCTTTTTTGAACTTAATTAATGAACTCATAAATAAAACACTAAACAACTGTCTAGTGACGTGCAAATTTAGGACCTAGCTCAAAGCGGAGAGTAGGGGGGGGGGAGAGCGAAAGTGCCTTAAGATGGATTAAGCCACACATCGGCGAGCTGTTAATCGAAACTTGTTTTGCCTGACCACCCACACAAAAGAAAAGAATCTCACAGAAATGACAAAATCTAATTAATTGTACACAGAAAGCTAAATAAAACAAGATATTAGAAAAAATCACGATATATTAACTCAGCAAACAGCACATATGCTCCACCACTGGAGTGTAAGTTAAAAGAAAGGATATTTTTAAAAACTACCGCACAATAAAATTATTTGACCTTGATAAGTAACCCCGCGAACGTTTACCATGGTTCACGTATGAAGGCTTTACATACAGGGTGTTTCAGTTTATTGTTGCATATCTTTAAGATCCGATAGAACGTTTAAAATTAATGCATAAAGTCTATACAGGGTTATCCAAATTAAGTGTCCACCATTAGTAACTTTGTTATTAGTGAAAATACAAAGTTGTTTGAATTAGCAAACTAGTAGCATTTTTAACGCTGGTAAAAATGAGAAATAAAAAAAAACAATTGGGAGTGGTTATTTTGATTTTTTTCAGTAAAATAACATTTTTTTAAATGGAAACCCCTGTATATTATATTTTTTTCTGTTAAAGCATCAAATTTTAAACAAAAAAGCTTACAATAACTTTTCTCCTAGGTTACAAATTGTTGAAGTTATGGCCTCCAATCTGAAACAATTAAATTGTATCGACAAACTTTATTTTCAACATCAACTTATAATCTTACAAAATACAATAACAATTTTTTTTAAAGAAGATGCTCGAAAACACCACCTTGTTCTCCAATACATTTTTGGGCACGTTTTTCAACTGCTCGAACTGTCTTAAGTATGGTCCTACCATCTATCTGGGTTATCTTTTCCCTAACTGCAGTCTTTAACGCGTCAAGGTTATCGTACCTTCGCTTGTAAATTTGGTTCTTTAAGTAACCCCACAAGAAGTAATCAAGTGGGTTTAGATCTGGTGATCTGGGAGGCCACTGTATTGGGCCATTTGTTCCTATCCACTGATCATTAAAAGTAGTACTTAGAAAATGATAAGTACCTCTGGAGTTGTGGGCAGGTGCGCCATCTTGCTGAAAATGCAGATGATGTCTTCTTATAAGATCCAATTCGTCTAAGAAATTAGTCAGAATTTCTGACATAAATTCCACATATCTTTCACCAGTTAGGGTTCCCTCATAAAAGAACGGGCCAACAATTTTTGAACCAATTATACCGCACCAAACGTTGAAACTGAAACGGACTTGTGGGCCTCTTGGATGTACTAACAAAAGATTTTCTCTTGACCAATAATGGTGGTTTTTTCTATTAAACATTCCAGAATTTGAAAAATTTGATTCATCTGTCCATAAAAGGTAACGAAAGTTATTTACATTTTGGCGACAGAAGCTAAGATACCAATGGCAAAAAACAAGTCTTCTCTCTGGATCCCCTGCCAAAAGCGTTTGAACTGGTCGGTACTTATACGGAATAAATTTGTATTTTTTTAAAATCCTTTGAACAGTACCATAACTGAAATTAGAGTCCTTGAGAATATCTGCTATTGAATTCTCACGATAAGCTTCAAAATATCCAATAACTGCAATTTCCGTGGCCTCGCTTATTATGAATTCTTTTTTTGCCCTTGTTTTAGCAAAAACATTTTCGTTGCCCCTAAATTTTCGATAAAGTCTCAGGAAATATCGTTCATACGGTTGAATGCGAGCGAGATATAATTCACTGTAGTATTCTCTTGCTCTCAAGGAGGATTTTCTGCACACTAAATAGCATTCTAACATATCACACTTTTCTTCATGGGAGAACATTTTTCTTTAAATTAATGACACAATAAAGCTTATAAACAAGTATTTACACTAATGTTTGACATTATTTGATTTTATCATTGTTTTCCAAAGCCTTCTAGTTGCGAGTATGTCCAGTTTAACAATTTGTCGCTTATCTTAATGCTGTCAAATCGCGAACGCCATGTTGTTTTCATAGCCGTCTTAATATTATAATACTGCAAATAATTAAAAATATTTATCGTTATTTTGACTTTATTTTTGACTTTAGCGGAAAAGTCATTATGAACTTTTTTGTTTAAAATTTGATGCTTTAACAGAAAAAAATATAATATACAGGGGTTTCCATTTAAAAAAATGTTATTTTACTGAAAAAAATCAAAATAACGACTCTCAATTGTTTTTTTTTATTTCTCATTTTTACCAGCGTTAAAAATGCTACTAGTTTGCTAATTCAAACAACTTTGTATTTTCACTAATAACAAAGTTACTAATGGTGGACACTTAATTTGGATAACCCTGTATAAACATGGGTCGAAAAATGCGTGGCTTCCGAAATACAGGGCGCTTAAATTTACTTTTTAAAATAGTTTTTTTTAAATATTTCGAACAATATTTGATGTATAACAGTGAAAATTGGTACACAAAGGTTTTTTGGTACGACAAAACGAACCATGGGCATAGTTTTACTATAGCCGCGAGAGGGCGCTCACTACTGTACCTGTAGTGTATTCAAATGACCGAAACATTTTTCTCTAGTGCAATTTTTTGCTTTTTGAATAAAAAAACTTTTTCTTCGCACTTTTCTGCATAAAAAAGCTCTTATGTGAGTTTTCGTTATAGTTAGCCGTTTTTGAGATATTTCGATTTTTAAGGTTCGATGCATTTTTAATTATTTATGGGAAAATAATATTTTTTTACATTTTCTATTTGGGCATTACAAGTAATTAAGATGATCGTTTAGATTGTATTTTTAAACACAGCAATAATTCCTAACTCCAAATAAACACAAAAAAAAAGAATATTAATTTGTTTAATTTTCCAATATTATTTTTTACAAATTAAATTAATTATTTACAACTAAAATGCTATTGGATAGTTAGGACAAACATACAAAATCTAAAGTAGTTGCTCGAAATGTAAACCCAATTGTTCAATACACAATTCACATCTACGAATGATCGAACGTGGTATAGCATTATTCAAATAAGGCCTTATTTCATCACATGCATTCCTGATTCTGTCTATTAGCATATCTCTTGTGGTTACGGGAGTCTGCTATACTTTTTCTTTTAGAAATCCCCGCACAAAGAAATCTACTGGATTTAGGTCAGGGGATCGTGGAGGCCAGGCGACTGGTCCTCCACGGCCGATCCATTTTTCTGGATAATTTTCGTCCAGCCAGTTTCTAACTATTCTCGAATAATGAGCTGGACAACCATAAAGCTGGAACCAGGCCAATCTTCTTAAATCTAGCATAACATCATCCCACATATTTGCATGTTCAGCCTTTAAAAATTCCAAGAAGGTCGCAGCATTTAACCTTGCAGGCAAAAGGTAGGGTCCAAATAGTCGATTACGGTAGATACCAATCCACACGTTCACACTAAATTCATGCTGAAAATTTCTTTCCCGAACTGCATGCGGATTTTCATGCGACCAAATATTATGTCGATTATGAAAATTTACCACTCCACGTCTAGTGAAGCATGACTCATCGGTCCATAAAACGTTACTTAAAAACTCCCTATTATTATCAGTTCTATCAAGAATCTACTGACAAAATGTCAGTCATTGCACAGGTTGCAAATGGTAAGGACGTCTGTGGTCATTTCTAAGAACACGGTGAACATAAATAATTAAAAATGCATCGAACCTTAAAAAGCGAAATATCTCAAAAACGGCTAACTATAACGAAAATTCACGAGAGCTTTTTTATGTCGAAAAGTGCGAAGAATCAGTTTTTTCATTCAAAAAGCAAAAAAATGCACTAAGATAAATTTTTCGGTCATTTTAATACACTACAGGTACAGTAGAGAGCGCCCTCTAGCAGCTACAGTAAACATGGTTCGTTTTGTCGTACCAAAAAACCCTTGTATACCAATTTTCACTGTTATACATCAAATATTGTTCAAAACATTTAAAAAAAACTATTTTAGAAAGTAAATTTAAACACCCTGTATTTCGGAAGCCACGCATTTTTCGACCTATGTTTATATAGACTTTATGCATTAATTTTAAAAGTTCTATCGAATCTTAAAGTTATGCAACAATAAACTGAAACACCCTGTATATTTTAGCGCATACACCTAAACTTATCTGGGTTGAGATCTTCCCGTAGTTACAGCTCTAGGCGCAGCCTAGATGTCCTCAGCTCAGAAATGCTCAGATCAAAAAAAAAAAAAACGGTGGCCAGCAGAAGGCACGTCACAAGGTTACTTGCCTCGTTTTCCAAAAACTTACGATATAACCAGAAAAAACCCCAGAGAGAGAAAGACTGCTTGAAAATCTTTTCTCTACTCTCTGTCTGAGACAAAACGACTCATTGAAAACACTCAAACTTGAAGAAAAACCATGTAATTTTTTTTACAAGAAAAGTAAAGCAAATGCAAAAAAAATATAAAAATGTACTAAAGTGATATACCCTCAGAAATTTATCCCTTGTTCTAAAATAAAGTTATGGCAGCTCAAAAATCACAATCATGATCAACGTAATATAATGCCCAATAGAACGTGCCATGTAGGCACTGCCCCATATTTAAATACGTAAAATACCAAACAAAATCAAGTACACTCTAAGAATTTGAGTCAGTAATAAACATTATATAAATAATATCTATAAAATAGTTAATTAAAATGATATTTTACCTGTTCACATCAGGGTTTTTTGTCAAGAGTAAGGTGTGGCAGCAAAACAGCTACAAACAAAGCTGGAGGAGTGTGTGGTGGTTCTCTGCAATGCCTTCCCACTAAAAGGAAGCAAATATTGAACAAACTTCTTCAGGACATGCATTAGTGCACGTGGTCCGATGGTATAAAAAAAACTTACCGCTGAAGATTAAAATCCCATAAGAAAATGGACGGGGTAGCATCCAAACCAAAACAATGAATCGCAAAGTAAATATGAAGGGGTACTACTCCACAAACTGATGTTCGGCACCTAATATTCCAGAATCTAACTTTATAAAGGAAGGTTCAATGAGTGGCCTTGAAGAAGATATGTTCGATAAGAAACCAAATAACGGAGAAAAACCACAGAGTCTTTTTTTCAACACGATACTGAATCACTGATAAAGAAAGATATAATACGTGTGAAATTATACAATCAATAAACTATGAAATTTACCAAAAGAAAATAATTGAAAAGGGTTTGGCCTAGGAATGGGCACTCTTCCATTGTTGAAGAGAAATTCAAATTACTAGTAAGTGACATATAAATCCGAACACCCAGTTTAAATGGTTTTATTTTAATAAAAGTTGGTGAATGTATTTATCTTACTGTAAATAACAAGTGAAAAAATGTTCAGCCTTATCAGTTGGACATTCCGGTTTTTATACTGCTTTTTTTTAATTCACTAACGCTCTAAAAATGAATATATCAGACGCAGTAAAGAATCAAAGTTGGCGGATTTTGGTTCTTGACATCCTTTACGATTGGTTACGATGCCTAGAGTACGGAGACCTGTACGATTTCGTCAACTTATTGAGTTTGATAGGGGCCGTATAGTGGGACTTCGGGAAGCTGGACTTTCTTTTCGGGCAATTGCAGTTAGAGTGCAAAGAAGTGTAGACACTGTGGTTAGGTGTTGTCAGGCATGGCTTCGAGAAGGCCGTACGCAAAGAGCAAGGGGCACTGGACGCCGCCGTAGAACAACAGACCGTGAAGATCGCCGCCTAAGATTATTGGCCTTAAGGGACCGTTTCTCCACTACCAGGTCCATTGCAAATGAATGGTTTGCAGAACACGGAAGACCTATTAGCATGCGAAGTGTTTACCGACGAATGAGAAGTTTTGGCTTGTTTTCATACCGGCCACACTGGGTCCTCCCTTTAACTCGAGAACACCGACGTAATCGCCTTGAGTGGTGCAGACAACGGTCACTCTGGGATCAGGAATGGAACAGTATTGTCTTTAGTGACGAGTCTCGATTTTGTTTAGGCATGCACGATGGTCGTGCCAGGGTTGGAAGGCGACGTGGTGAAAGGAGGAATCCACAGTTTTTTGTTGAAAGACATGTTCATCACACTGTTGGAGTTATGGTTTGGGGTGCTATAGCTTATGGTTCCAGGTCACCTTTAATCTTCATCAGAGGTAACATGAACGCGCAGCGTTATATCCACGAAGTTCTAGAACCCCATCTTTTACCCTATCTTGACACCCTGGCAGATCCAACTTTCCAACAAGATAATGCCCGACCACATGTTGCAAGAGTCACAATAGACTTCTTTCAACATAATGATGTCACATTGTACCATGGCCACCAAGATCTCCCGACTTATCCCCAATTGAGCACGTGTGGGATATGTTGGGTAGGAGATTGCTCAATTTGCAACGTCCTCCTCAGACTCTAGAAGCACTTCGACAGGAGTTGGGGGTTGCCTGGAATGAGATACCACAGGAGGACATTGACCACCTGATCAGAAGCATGCCTAGGCGCGTTGGAGAATGCGTAGCACATCAGGGTGCATCCACACATTATTAAAGGTCAAAGGGCTTTAAAGCAGTACAATCATTTTGAAATTTTTATCATTTACTTATTATGCTTTATTAAGTACTTATACAAAATTTTATTAAAATAAAACCATTTAAACTGGGTGTTCGGATTTATATGTCACTTAGTATAGATGTTGGGGACGTTTTGGAGTTCTTTGTTTTTCGCCTTGGTCGTCACTGGATCGATTTTAAAAAAGTACAGAGGTTCCTCTTTTAAGCACTGGGCTTCATTAAAAAAAATGTCATAGAAATCCAATGCATTTGCATAAAAAACGTGACTCTCCTAGAGAAAGTTCACCTACACGTACAAATAAAAAGCCTGCACTTATTACTGCGAAAAATACTAACGACATGCCGGAAAACTCCCTTGAAAATCCACTGCTTTAAAAAACGTACGTTACAAGTAAGTAAATTCAATAACCATGCACTTACTGCTTTAATAACTACAAGCGCCGTGCTAAAAACTACCCTAAAGTTCACTGCACCCCAATGGAAAATTTACGCACTATGACAAAAAGATGGTACCTTCACTTGTTTATCAAACACGGTACAATGCTATTCTAAAAAACTCTCCTAAAAATCCACTGCTCGCATAAAAAAAACGTACACTTGACTTTCTGCCAGAAAAAACTCCCCTAATGCAGACGTAAAAAACCTACACTTGTTCATCAAACAAATTATAAGCGCCATGCCAAAAAAACCTCCCCTAAAAAATCCATGGCTTTCGTATAAAAAACGTACACTTGACTTCCGTTCAGAAAGAGACGCTCCAATAGCAGGCAGCTGTGGCATCAAATCGTGACCACGTGTTCACAATAAAATACACCCTTATGCATATTATACCCCATGCATGTAAATTCTGGAAAACGTACAAAACGTGCACCCTTATTTTTTGCACCCTAATTTTTTTCATCCCTCTGCTGAGATCGTGTGCCCGGCACGCCCGGACTTCCTACTTTTAGTCGTTTTTGTGTCGCGTTTTTCAGGGAGAGGGAATCTTTTTTGCATAGTAAGGGTCATGTGAATATTTGTATGTTCGCAAGACTTGCACGCGACATTTTTTTTTGCTATAAGGGAAGATACAATGGTGGATCGTAATGGAATATTCGTTATGAGGGGACATATTTTAAAGGGCCGTTCAAGCATTACTTAAGCAGATTTTTTACAATTGAAGACACAAGTGGATAAAGGTGTCATGTCACATTTCTTACCAAAGTCATCTTTTTCGATTTTTGGACCCCTGACATCCCATGTCAGAAGTGATATACAGGGTGTTTCAGAACTATGGGATCAAACTTGTAGGGGTTATTTAAAGTATATTCAGATAAGAGATAGACCGGATGTAAACAAAAGGTTCGGGTGATCTTCACGCTAACGCCGCCGTCTCGACGTAAAACAGGAGCCCTCATTGGTCAATTCGCAATTAAATGCCTATGCCGAGCGGCAGAGCAGTCGTATCAAGGCAGAGTCACATTCAGGTTCAGACGTGTTACGTATGTCGTGTGCATCATTGCAATTTGATATTTCTTTGGACGTTTTCGTTTGTTATCTTATTAAGTTGTTGAGTTTGTCGTTGTTATTGTTATACCTTGTTATTGATTGTTATTGTTATCAACTGCTTGCGCAAAATGTCCAGTAGTACAGATACTGCCGATGAAGTTGTAAACTCCTGTAGTCCACCTAGGAAACGCTCTAAAAAAAGACACCTGAGTGCAGAAATGAAAGAGGTCATTTTGAATATATATAAGATCGAGCGCGAGGAGAACGAGGCATCAACCATCAAAGAAATTGTTGTGAAGGTTTCTCACAAAGTTGGGGTGTGTCGCGCATCAGTGTTTAATGTGTTAAGACAATACAAAAAAAATCACACCTTTTCTGAGCCAATGACCAGTAAACATCGCAAAAGTATTGTTAAATCATTGGATGAAGCTGATAAGCATGCGATTAGGAGGAAAGTGCACGAATTCTTCTTTAGGAATGAAATACCTACTATAGATAAAGTACTGCAGGAGGTAAATGGAGATACAACGTTGCCAAATTTCAAACGATCAACTTTCCATGCGTTACTGAAGCATTTAAATTTCAAATGGAAAAAAAGGGGTCGTAATAGTTTACTACTGGATAGAGAAGAAATTGTGCTATGGAGGAGAGATTATTTAACAAAAAATGGGAAATATAGAAATCAAAACAGGAAGATTTATTACCTTGATGAAACGTGGGTAAACGCAGGACACACTACAAGTAAAGTATGGGTTGATGATTCTGTAACTTCATCCAGGAGGGCCTTTCTAGATGGACTGTCCACCGGATTAAAAAATCCAGCAGCTAAATACGAGTAATAGACAACAATGGGATGTTTTTCAAACCTTGGGAACAAGGTTCTAAACATTAATTCCAGGGGGCAGATAAAACATATTACAAGTAACAAAACTTTTATAACTTTCGATAAAATGCGTGGATGTTTTATTGTCATTTTCATTTGTTAGAACTGTTTTAAGCCATGTTTTTATGTGTTTTCGATATTTCAATAATTTTTTAATATAATCTTAAAATATGTCGAATATTATAAACTTAAAAAAAGTTAATAAGTTTTATATTGTGTACCGTTCCTAATATTTCTAATCATTTTAATTCATACTTTAAGCTTTATAAAGTTATAATTTGTTAATATTAATATTTGCGCGTATTTCAGGTTCCTGATCATTCATTTTTTAGAGGTTTATAACTTTAAATTAAATTGTGAAGCGCTGAGTAATCATACGACGTTCAATATTCTTTCTTTCAATATGACTAAATAATCCCAATTATAGCAATCTGATACTCATGTCTCAATGTTTTTTCGCTGAATGTGATGAAAACATTTGAAAAAGGTTCGCTTATTGAAATAAATCTACACCAGTTAGTACTTCGATTTCCAGGTAAAGGGAAAAGGCTCATTATCTGCCATATTGGCAGTGAGGATGGATTTGTTGTTGACGGTCTGTAGTGCTTTGAGTCTAAGAAAACTGGAGATTACCACGAGGAAATGAATGGCGAATCGTTTGAACAGTGGTTTTCAAAAATTTTACCGAACTTAGAGGAAAACGCAGTAATTGTGTTGGATAATGCGCCTTATCATTCTCGAAGAATGGAGAAGGTCCCAACAACGGCTTCAAAAAAAGTTGATGTTCAAAATTGGCTCCGCTCGAAAAATATCAACTTTGAAGAAGCAATGCTGAAAGTACAATTATTAAGAATTGTCAAGGATCACAAGGCGGAATATCAAAAATACGCCATTGACGAAATGGCAGCAAGTCAAAATAAAACTGTGCTCCGTTTACCTCCATACCATTGCGAGCTCAATCCCATTGAGCTCATATGGGCAGAGGTTAAAAATTATATAGCTAAGCACAATACAACTTTTAAATTTTGTGACCTCAAAGGACTTTTCAAAGAAGCACTAGAATTAATAACAGCGCAAAAATGGGAAAACTGTATTAAGCACGTGAAAGACAAAGTTGAAAAGAGAATGTGGGAACTGGACAATATTTTAGAGGAACAAGTCGAGCCATTCATTATTGACGTTGGTGCTTCAGGCAGTAGCGATGATGAAAGCTCATCAAGCTCATCTTTCCAATAAAAGATGTCGTTCATCAAATTCGGTAAGTTATTAGTAAGTAATTATAAAGCTACTGTATTTTTTAATTAATTATTGACATTTTTGAACCCATTTTGGCAAAACCTATTCAAGAATCTACTTTCTGACAATGTTCAACCATGCACATTTTTTTACGTTTTGAACGTTTTAATTTGGTTACATATTTACCTAAAAATCAAAAAATATACTAATCAATATTCTAAAAGCAATTTTAAGAGATATACGATTATTTTTAATTTAGGCTAATTTAAACGCCATTTTGAGATTATATTCGACTGTATTTCACCAAAAATCAGACGGCATCCGAAGCTGGAAATCGAAGCGAAAATTTTGAAACCCTTATGTATATTTACATCATTATATATTTCTTACCCCACCCCCACATGATCCTATATCCATCACCAATCGTATACACATCGAATTGTGCTAATTTACTACAAAGTTACGCAAAGCAGCATCTACTATCTAAAATATGTACTGCGTGACTCTTAATACGTCCCTGCCGAATGTTGCAGCGTTCGATGATCACGTGGTCTTGTTTATGTCCGGTCTATCTCATATCTGAATATACTGTAGTGTAACAATAGAAACCATTTGAGTATAGGGACCCATTTCGGCGCTTGTGTGTTGTTATCTTTAAAAACGATAACAGAGATTGTTTTTTGTAGCTGCATCCCTGCCTTAGCCGTGAGATCGTATTTGTGAAGTTTCTAAAAATTTAACAAAAATTAATTGTTGCTAATGGAACACTCTACCAATCAAGAATTGACGGATATGCATTCGGCATACGGAGCAACAAGCTGCAATGCACGAGCAGCAGCGCGGTTGTATCAAGAACGTTATCCCGAACGACAGCATCCGGGATACAAAAAGTTTATTGCTATTCATCGGCGGCTCTCCGAAAAACAAACCAACATGCATGATACTGGTGTTGCTCGAACCGTAAGAACGGTCGAATTTGAAGAAGAGGTCCTTCAGCGAGTTGCCGATGTACCAGCAAGTAGCACACGTCACATTGCTGAGGATATGAATACGAGTAACGCTTCCGTCTGGCGGGTGCTACACGAGCAACAACTTTATCCTTACCACTTCCAGAAAATTCAAGGATTGACTGCAGCCGATTATTATCCTAGAGTTCAATTTTGTCAATGGCTTCTACATCAGATCGCTGCATAATTTTTTACGCTATGTTTTATGGAGCGATGAAGCCTCTTTCACAAGAGACGGTATTTTTAATAGTAGATATATCCACGTTTGATACAAAGAAAATCCCATGCAATTTTTCCTAGAAAACATCAGCAACGTTGGTGTGTCAACGTATGGGCAGGCATTGTTGATGATTATTTGTTTGGGCCATACCTTCTACTGGAACGGTTAACAGGTCCTATTTACCGGCGTTTTTTGGAGGAAGTTCTTTCAGAACTTCTTGAAAATGTCCGATTGAACGTTCGACAGCAAATGTGGTTTCAGCATGATGGAGCGCCGGCTCACTTTGCTGAACAAGTACGTGAGTATCTGGCTCAGCGGTTTGAGCACCGTTGGATTGCCAGAGGTGGAGCAGTTTCTTGGCCTCCTAGGTCACCCGATTTAACGTCGCTAGATTTTTTCCTGTGGGGACATGTAGTCTTTGGTTTACGAAACTCCAGTAGAAACAGAGCAAGACTTACTTTTACGAATTACAGCAGCATTTGAAATCATTCGAAACGAGTATCAAATTTTTAGTCAAGTCCGCCGAAATCATGTGCGACGTTTAAATCGGTGTATTCAGGTCGGTGGAAGACATTTTGAACAATTGTTGTGATGATATCATGTACAAAAGTCAAACATTAAATGCATTAAATCCTATTTAGGCAATCCATCGTCTTTCTAAATTTTAACGCGTCTTAAAGCCGTGCGGTAGTGACACTTTTTCGAATATGGGTCCCTATACTCAAAGGTTTTCTACTGTTATACTGAATAACCCCTAGAAATTTGATCCCTTAGTTCTGAAACACCCTGTACAATTGATAATCCTTTGTAAAAAAAATAGTTGATAAAGGTGGCATGTCAAGTGAATTTGCGATTATTTCAGTTGGAAATGAGCTATATCCTAATATGTGACATAAAACCACTATCAACTAAATAAGTACATATCGACAGATAAGTTAGTTCGTGGTGACATACCACCTTTGAGGGTATGTATTGCGAGTCTACTCGGTGTCAAGCACGCATCAAGTTGTATTGGCCGCAAGATATCCATCGTAATAGACGATTTCACCTCTTCATCCTACAATCTCAACTCGGGTGTTCCCCAAGGATCGGTCTTGGCTCCAAAATTGTAACCGACCTCCTTTCCTGTAACATCAATCCGCTGATGACATGCAGGCATCCAGAGTGACAAGCCGATCTCTGCCGATGAGCTAGAGAAAGAAAGACTTCCTTTCTGACGAGACACCTGGAGGTTATCACTGCTCGAGGACGCAACAGCTTTGTACTGTTTTATGCTTCCAAAACACAGTACTATACCTGGACGGACAAAAAACGTCCTAACGCTCATCCGGTTTCGATGGATGGGCGAGTTCTACCAAATAGTGGTTCATTTCGGCTGGTCGGAGTCCACATCTCCGAGGACTTGATCTGCTGGAAAAATCCCTGAAAGAGTATTTTAATAATGTTAAAAAAACGAAAATACTTATCTTCAAAGTACATAAGAATCAAGCTTCTACTGGATGATGTTAAAGATATCGGCCTGTTTCAATGACGAAACGACAAATATTTAATATGTACCTAAAAAAAATAAAATTTTGTTATTATTGTTTAAAAACTTCTCGATTCTGGAACTTCGGAAATATCCACTTGAAATGTCACTCGTTCATTTTTAGCTCTTCAATACCCATTACCCAAATTTATTTGAATAATTTTTTTAATATTAAGGAGTTTTTTGAGGCTAATTAGATAAAATACGTATAATGAATGTTTTTTTATTTCTATACATATATGGAATAACATAAATGGTCCTCTTCAAGCGACCTTGGTCATGGGAGGTGAACAAAGGACGCAAGTGAGGTACAATTTTGCATAAATTAGGAACTCTGTACATAGTACAGGGTGTCCCAGAAGTCGACGTCAAGCCGAAACCGGGTGATAGGCAAAGTCATAACAGAAAAATATTTAAAAAAATTTTATGTATGTGTTTTGAAAATTATAGGTCTTTGAAAAAGATATAGAAATTTCACACCCTACGGCAGTCTGTTAACTCGCGTTACTACAAATATTAACTTTGTTTTGGATTTTATTTTTACAATGTAATGATGAATAATGCATCTTCAAACTGGTGTCTCAACCTTACTGCCAACTTTTCTCGTTCAGGAAAAATTGCCACTTATTTCCCAACCAAGTATTCCAAAGTAAAACTTTGCTCAACTTTAACTGGCTGTACTGGAAAAAAATGTACTACAAGAGTTTGGCAAGTAACCTTAAAAGTTGGCGTATTTATAAGGATTCCAAAATGGTATAACACTTAGAAGATTACTCGTTAAATTATGCACAATTTTTATTTGAAGAAAAACTGATGAAAATTTTACAAAATTTACTAATTAAACAGCGATTATGAAAACGCACAAGGACACTTAAGGATAACTGTTTGCACAACAGTGGGCGTCAAAATGCTGCTGATGATGATTTACCTTTACAGCAAATGCTCAAACTGTTTTCCTTCAGCCGCAATACACGCTCGACATCTTCTTAAAAAAGATCGGGTTATTAAACGAGCGAATCCACGGTTATTAACAAACTCAGCTGCTTCCAATAGTCTTTGCCGTAGCTCAGCTACATTTTGAATCGGCTTGAAATACACTTTTTCTTTTACAGTTCCCCAGTAAAAAAATCTAAAGGATTCAAATCAGGTGATCGGGCTGGCCACGGTATTGTACCAGACCGCCTTATCCATCTGCCTGGAAAGTTTTGATCGAGATACTCTCTCACTGAGAGTGCATAGTGCGCTGGGCAGCCATCATGCTGAAACCACATGTCCCTGTAAATACTCAGTGGCACGTCCACCAATAAATTTTGTACATGATTTTTCAAAAAATCCAAATAAACTTCAGCAGTCAAAGTCTCTGGGAACTCAAACGGACCGATTATTTTACCATTTAAAATTCCTGTCCAATGGTTTATCTTGAAGCGATATTGAGATTTATCTTCTCTCATCAAATGTGGGTTTGCTACGTGCAACTCGTGTAAGTTATGCAGGTTCATGTATCCATCTTTCTTAAATGTGGTCTCATCCGACCATAAATTTTTTTCAAAGAACTGTGAATCTTTCCTGTGTCTTTCTAACATTGTGCGACAAAAAGAAACTCGGGGCTCATAATCCCGGGGCAGGAGAGGTTGAACACGCTGTATGGGGTATGGATGAAGCACATCACTTACTTGCTATTGCACACTTTGATACACCGATCAGTACTCCTTCGTTTACTGCGCATCTTTACACGTTCGTGCTTGTTGATTTCGTACTGTTACTAATTTTGGATTCGTGAACTGGACTGTTGATCGCTTGTGATTTGGATTTGGACTGTTTAATTGCTCTTCAAAACAACATTTGCTCTCCTTAGACTATCTTTGATAGTGTGATTGTGCAGTGCCGCTATGTCCGTGTACACCGTACAAGAATATGCTAACATGCACCTCATTTATGGGGAATGCAGATGCAACGCTAGTGCTGCAGCGAGACTTTACTGTGAGATGTACCCGAATGCAGCTCGTCATCCAGATCATCGAGTGTTCACAAATGTGCACCGCTTACTGTTCTCAGAGGGCCAACTATCAAACCAATTACACGGTGAGGGAAGATCTTTCCTTCCTTAAGAAGACGTGGTGCTAGGAGCTGTCGAAGGAATTTTAAATGGTAAAATAATCGGTCCGTTTGAGTTCCCAGAGACTTTGACTGCTGAGGTTTATTTAGGTTTTTTGCAAAATCATTTAGAAAATTTATTGGAGGACGTGCCACTGAGTATTTACAGGGACATGTGGTTTCAGCATGATGGCTGCCCAGCGCACTATGCACTCTCAGTGAGAGAGTATCTCGATCAAAACTTTCCAGGCAGATGGATAGGACGGTCTGGTACAATACCGTGGCCAGCCCGGTCACCAGATTTGAATCCGTTAGATTTTTTACTGGGGAACTGTAAAAGGAAAAGTGTATTTCAAGCCGATTCAAAATGTAGCTGAGCTACGGCAAAGACTATTGGAAGCAGCTTAGTTTGTTAATAACAGTGGATTCGCTCGTTTAATAACCCGATCTTTTTTAAGAAGATGTCGAGTGTGTATTGCGGCTGAAGGAAAACAGTTTGAGCATTTGCTGTAAAGGTAAATCATCATCAGCAGCATTTTGACGCCCAATGTGCAAACAGTTATCCTTGAGGGTCCTTGTGCGTTTTCATAATCGCTGTGTAATTAGGAAATTTTGAAAAATTTTCATCAGTTTTTCTTCAAATAAAAATTGTGCATAAGTTAACGAGTAATCTTCTAAGTGTTATACCATTTTGGAATCCTTATTAAATGCGCCAACTTTTAAGGTTACTTGCCAAACTCTCGTAGTACATTTTTTTCCAGTACAGCCAGTTAAAGTTGAGCAAAGTTTTACTTTGGAATACTTGGTTGGGAAATAAGTGGCAATTTTTCCTGAACGAGAAAAGTTGGCAGTAAGGTTGAGACACCAGTTTGAAGATGCATTATTCATCATTACATTGTAAAAATAAAATCCAAAAAAAGTTAATATTTGTAGTAACAGGAGTTGACAGATTGCTGTAGAGTGTGAAATTTCTATATTTTTTCAAAGACCTATAATTTTCAAAACACATACATAAAATTTTTTTAAATATTTTTCTGATAGCTGTTATGACTTTGCCTATCATCCGGTTTCGGCTTGACGTCGACTTCTGGGACACCCTGTATAATAAATTTTTGTATAAATTCACGAAATAAAACTTTTTGCACTTGGTTTTATTTAGAACCAAGTGTTTATCTATAGAATAAAAATCTGTGGAATTCAGTCATATTTCAATAAAAACAACTACATCAAAGTTTGGTGCTCTCCATGCTCAAGGTCGCCTGGAGAGGACCTAAGATGTTTCTACCAGTCTAAGGAGATTATATCATTTTTTTTTCTTTGCAAAGAAATGTTTCTTTCATGTCAGTGATGAGATAGATCGACGTCAACTTGAGGCGGAATTTTGGAAAATATTAAAACTTGGTCCCCGCTGGGGAACTCCGGGAATTGGAAGCTCAAAGTGAAAGATCTCGGTGTGCGTTAAATTTGAAAGACTATAACGTATGAAGCTTTTTACTACACAGTAAATGTCCAAACACATGAGATACATACACTATTAAAATGTGTGATTTTTTTGAAGTTTCTATAAGCTAATATCGCTCTAAACTTACTTTGACTACCCCAAAAAATAATAGGAGTTGAAAAAAATACATTTTGAGTACGGCCTCATATGATTTGCATTTTGCCCTTTCCAAAACCGGCTTACAGAACTGTTTAGATCTTTCCATGTCAGGGATCTGAATATATTGTGCAAAAACTGCTAGATTTTTATTCACCAGGTCAGTACCTTGGACGTTTTCCAACTAGGTGAGTAGTAATGCAGAATTATCTAAAATACAAATGTTTGACATTATTTTGATGAAAGCGAATAGTGGGAGTTTATGTTTTGGAAACTGTTCATAAAAAAATATTTAAAATTAGGAATCAAGTCCTCGAAATAAAAAATAATGTTTATGTTATAACGATGCGTCTTAACTGCGCACCTAGATATCTTTGGAAATAGCTATTTTTTATGTATATACTAGATAATAAAGCCAAAAATAGTACAAAAACGCAGAAATACTAAATTTTTTTGATACAAAATTTTTGTTGTACTGTGGAGCAGCCTCCAAGACAGTACCTAAATACCATAGTACCTCAACACGGGCTCAGAGGAAGAAAGTCCGTTGATACAGGGTCCGGCAATGAAGTATGGTGTTTTTGAAAAAAATTACAAACTTTCATTTTTAAACATACATCAAAATTTATTATTTTAATACATTAGTGGAATGATGCCATTTAAGTAACATAACATAGTCAGGTGCGAAAAATTACATCAGTTAGGTGGCGTCCATTCTTGTCGATGCATTCTTGGAGACGGATTATAAGATCAACCATATTCCTTTCTAGCATGGCACGAGGAATCCTTTCGCGCGTTATGAGTTCCGAAAGAGCCTCAAGAGTTTGCGGTTTGTCTATGTAAACTTTGGATTTTAAATAGCCCCATAAAAAGTAGTCACAACATGAAAGGTCTGGTGGCCGGGGTGGCCATTCCACATTTCCATGCAACGAAATAAGGCGCCCAGAAAAATATTCCCTTAAAAGCCCATTGCAGCTCTTGATGTATGGCAAGTCGCTCCATCTTGTTGGAACCAAACTGTATTGATGTCAATGCGTCGTCTTCTTAGTTCGGGCAGAAAATAATCACGCAACATGGCGCAATAACGATCTGAGTTCACTGACACTGTTCGTCCGTTTTCACGAAAAAAATACGGGCCAATTATGCAATTTCGAGATACGGCACACCAAACAGTTACCCTCTCAGAGTGCAGAGGTTGTTCATGCAGTTCTCGTGGGTTTTCGTGTGCCCAGTATCGGAAGTTTTGTTTGTTTACCATGCCCGATAAATGCAAATGGGCCTCGTCACTCATGAACAAAACGATGTTGCCGTGCAGCAATTCCACCATCCTTTCTGCGAACCTGTGTCGTCTCACAAAGTCATTTTGGAGCAGCTTCTGCACAACCATAATTTTATACAGATGGTAATGGAGGTCCAAATGCAAGATTTTGCGAACTAAACGATCTGACATTCTAAGAGCGCGAGCGTGACGTACCGCTGAACGGTGAGGGCTAGTATCCACCGCTTGTTGCACTCTTTCAATGTTTTCCGGAGTTCGCACTGTTCGATCTCTTCCCCTTGCAGTACCAGGTCTCAACGATCCGGTTGTTTGAAATTTATTCACCCACTTCAAAATGGTATCGCGTCTTGAACGCGACTAAGCCGACCAACGTTAAAATGGTTTCGAAATCGTCACTGTGTGAGCACAACAGAACGACCAGTTTCAATAAAAGTGTTGTAAATAAACACGCGATGTGCCACAGACCACGGCTCCATGGCTACTAAAATTGCATCGCGGAACGAGTAGATATCAATCATCGTGAAAACATTGGCTCGACAGTGCTGCATGTAATAGTCGTTGCAAAAACACCATACTTCATTGCCGGACCCTGTATATACATGGGTACAAGATATTTTAGTTTCTTACCAGTCGTTGCTTTGTTTGATAGGAAGAGTTCTTGCTAAACAATGTCCTTGGAGATATGCCAAAATGAATGACTTCGTGGCAAAAGCTAAACGATCCACAAGAAATCGGATGTGTACAGTATTCTGTCTTTGAAGCAGTAAGCTGCATAAAATTGGTGTGTCCCCAGAGCGTTCGTAAGACGCGTCAGTCTGGCAGTACGATAACTTGCATGCAAAGTGGTATCATCTACAAAACTGTGAATCGGATCTACGTGACAGATTGCTGACGAATGAAACTAAAACTCTCATTGTTAATTTTACCGTCTGTACTGTAGACGTATCCCAGGAGTAACATTTCTTGACGGTAAGTTGTCCTTTATCAAACATATTGAACACGTATGCAGCAACCTGAATAAAGCTTATTACGCCTTGTTGTAGCTTAAAGACACTTTTAATAACAATGACTTGCTCAGAGTGTAACTAAATCGAAAGTATTTATTGATTAGAAATGATTACTGAGACTAATACTTAATATGAAGCATACCGGATCTAGTAAAGAGGTGTTTAAGCAGAGCAACAGTCTCACACTTTCTTCTGTTTATACAGGGTGTAAAAGTCATTATTGAAATGGGTAACAGGGGCATCAAAACAAATCAAAAGTTCATATGACCCATGGTTCAAAAGTTTTGTTTAAATGGCTTTATAGTTTACAATTTTAAGTGCTTTATATCGACCACAATCACCACAATCTTACTAATTTTTATAATCTAATCTAAAACGTATTTAAATTTGGTAATTAACAAATAGATGGCATTAAGTTTTTCTAAATTAAGCCAAAATTAGTTAGTTTCATTAAATTAAATATTTTAAACACACATGACAACAGCGCGTCGGTCATTCAACACTCTTATCGAACCGGCAATCGATCGCAAACGCTAACAGTGGTTAGTTATTGTTCGCGTACGTCGTCGTGTTTATTTACAATGTTCTCGAGTGAAGAGTTCGCCGATATGCTGTTAGTTTACGGTGAAGCTCTTCAGAATTCAAATCTTGCAGCTCAGATTTATCGCGCCAGATTTCGCCAACGGGTACACCCAGACAGAAAGACATTTGTGCAAGTGTACCAAAGACTTCGAGATACAGGAAGTGTTCAGTCCACTAATATTCGCAAGACAGGTTACTGTAGAGCAGGAGAAGCAAATTTTAAATATCGTGGAAATCATTGCAGATATCAGCACTCTGGAATTAGGCCGCCGCGTAAGACTATCGCATACCATAGTCCGTAGAATCCTACGGGAAAATTTGCTTTATCCCTACCATGTACGAGTACAACGAGTGCAGGCCTGTTTTTGCACAAAAACATTGAAAATCCGGATTTTTTTGAAAACATTCTAGCGACGGACGAATGTACTTTTACACGAGACAAGATATTAAATTTCCATAATACACACACGTGGGCCCAAGAAAATCCTCATACCATTCGTGAAGATCATTTCCAACAACGTTTTAAAATAAATATTTCGACGGGTATTCTTGACGATAAGTAATTGGCCCTTTCGAGTTACCCCCAAAGTTGTAAGGAGAAGGATACCTTAGCTTTCTAGCCAATAACCTACCAGAACTTTTGGAACAGACCTTAGACAACCTGCTATTACCACGGAGACATAATTTGTGGTTTCTTCATGACGGGGCACCACCACACATTTTTAGAGGCGTCATTCAGAATTTGAATGAACATTTTCGAAATCGCTGGATCGGTCGAAATGCTCCTGATCCTCGAAAATGGCCAGAACGATCTCCTGACCTCAATCCGATGGATTTCTTGTATTGGGGAGAACTTAAAGGGATGGTTTATGGAGCTGGTCCAATAACAACTCTATTTCCTGGCCTGTCACAAAATCATCAATATAATACCCGAAACGTCAACTCATACTCATACTTCAAAAGTGTCACTTTATAATTATTCTATAAATTCAAAGACGAACATAAAAGTTTCCACATGAGACTCGTCAATAGTGACAGCTGCTGGGAAAAAGCTAGGCTATTTGTTTAGGGCTAAGAAGTACTTTTCTCCGCATGACCTTCTCACTCTACATTATTTATGCTCGATGCTATCCAGAGGAGGGCTGTCCGACTGAGAGTGGACCCTTCTCTAACAGACAGTATCTAGCTCTCTTCTACCGCCACACCAACGGGCTCTGCTCCTCAGAGCTCTTTATCTACATCCAGAACTGGCCGATACAACCGCTCCTTTGTCCCGAGGGTGTCGAGATTGTGGAAGAATCTACAAGAGGAAGCTTTTCCCTGTTCTACTAACCTTAGGGAGTTCAAAAATCGTATTAACAAAGTTTTAGCGTCAGTGAATTTTTAAATATGAAGCCATTATTTTTATCTGTTTATGTTACTTGTTTTTAGATCAATTTTATGTATTTTACAATGTACTGCTGTATTTTAGGTCCATTTTAACCTGTTTTTTTTAATGAAAGGATGTTTACTACACTGCATTTGTAATCACATGCCACATATATCTTGAGCGGTCAATAAATCTAATTTCTAATGTTATCGACTTTTCAAATTTGTAGAAATTTTCTGCGCAAACATTCTTCCGCCCATAAGGGAAATCCCTCAAATCTAGTCTGATTTTTCTGTCAATCCCTAAAAAGAGTAGTCGTAACCGAGTCATACATATCCATCGAAGTAACAAAATCCTCAATCCAATCGGAACTAATCCAAATTAAAAATTCATTCGGATGTATAAAAAAACAAGCTATTCAAAATCCATCAGGAATACATCAAAACATCTTCAACTGTCAGAAGTTCTTTTTACGAAGTGTATTGTTGACTTACTTTTCTCCCTACCGTTGTCCTTCCGTTTAGTATAGGTAACTGTAGCACAATAAGTTTTCTCTAAAGCTTGAGCAATATTAGTAAGAAAGTGGTTAGAAATATACTGAAATCTAAACGTGGCACAGGAAAGTATATGCCTGACAATAGAGAGGCTATTGATGTGCATACCTGTATTAGAATGTGAGGGATGATTCGAATTTTTCTAGGGTGGTTCACAGTCTAAGGTATGCGAGGTATTGTCCGCTAATTCAGTCTTGCTTCTTCAAATATTCGGTGGTTTTGGCGGTAAAACGAGGTGCCATAGGCGTTTTTTTATTTGCCATTAAATATTTTTGCAAAATTATTATATTTTTACAATGTTAAAAAATTAGAGAAATAGAATAAGATACATACAAATATAACAAATCCAATGGATCATCAGTTCACAAAAGTTATTTAAAAACATACAGTGTGAGTCTTCATAAAGAGCACATATCAAAATCAGGGAAACTACACTCTATTTCATCGACGGATAAATCATCAAAAAAAAATTAAAAACAATAATTGATTTTTTATGAATATTTTAAAACTTTTAGAGTCAGCTGCTAACCCTATTTAAATAAATCGTTACAGCTTTTAAACTGAATGTCCTATCATTGGAATAAATTTTGTAGTGATTGCAAATAATAGGCCGTACCAGTAAAGTGAAAATTTCCACGAAATTAAGTGCTATAAATTTAAAATAAAGAGGAATATGCTGAAACTCACTATTTTTTCAATGATTTTTAAAACAATTGCTAAATTTCAATAAAAATTGTCCTATTTACCCTACCTTTTTTAAATGTTAAGTTATTCTACATGTTATTAGCTTCCTAATGGTGAAAAATTGCAAGTTTATTACTTAGATACAAGTTTTTAAATCAGCGTTTTAAAAAGCAGTGAACTCAGTTCAACGCCAGAGTAGGAATAAAACAACAGTATTAACCTACATGAATCATTCATTATCTTTAACAAATAAAATCAAATAGACTTGTCTATAGGATAATGATTTTGGCTTAATGCATCAAATGTTCTAAATTGCCACACAGTTGCTGCAAACACATTGTAGCGCGAAGTGAAATTTAATGAGTTGCCCTACGAATCATCTCGGGATCATATTTGATTTCGTTTGCAACACGCAAAACTCTTTCTTCAAGTTCCGCTTCGCTGTTTATGGAACTGCTGTCCACCCTTTGTTTCATTGTCCCCCATAAAAAATAGTCGAGAGGTGTGAGATCTGGGGAACGCGCCGGCCACCCAACAGGTCCTTGTCGACCGATCCAGCGGCCTGGATAATTTTCATTAAGAAAAGACCTGACAATCAGCGAGTAATGGGCAGGACATCCATCCATTTGAAGCATCATTCTTCGACGGATTTGCAGCGGCACTTCTTCCAACAGCAAGGGCAGTTCAGTCCGCAAAAGCTCCAGAAATCTCTCTCCGTTTAATGTCCTAGGGAGTATTATTGGACCAATCAAAAAGTTGTCAATCAGTGCGGCCCACATATTTACAGAAAATTTCACTTGAAATGTTGAAGCCTTTTTCAGCCTAGGGTTTTCATCTTTTGGGCACCACTTATGTAAATTACGACAGTTCACGATGCCGTCTCTCGTGAATTGAGATTAATCTGTCCACAGAATTGTTTTCGGGAATTCAGGATTGTCTCTTGTTTTTATTAAAATCCATGTAGACATAACGCACCTTGAACGCCAATCCACATCTCATGCAAGTGCTGCACCCTTTGATAATGGTATGGATGCAACCCTGCTTTCCTCAAGATGCGCCAAACCGATTTCTGGGATACGCCATGACGTAACGCCAAACGTCTCGTACTAGTAGTTGGGTCAGCAAACAAATCATCCAAAATGGCTTCTTCGATAGCAATATGAATAATAACACCTGGTTCGCGGCGATCTCGAGGCAAACCAAGTCCAGTGTTAGCCAGTCTTCTTTGTACTTTTTGGAAGTTACGGGCTAATGGAACAGGGCGTCGATTTGGAAATGCAGCTAGATAAGCTGTGCAAGCAGCTCTAGCACTCCCTCGGTACATTACATAATAATAATGGATATCGGCAATGTGTGCCGGAGGGAAATCACTTATACGTGGCATCGCGATCAAAAAGCGAAAGCGTGATATGTAGCAAACGAAACTGATAAAGTTGGCAGGAGAAACACAAATAGCTGCCTAACTGCCCAACATTCAATTGTTTTTCAACTGGGCCCGCCTCCCCACTCGTACTTCAGCCCGCGCGACTCTACATTGAATGACCAAAAAAGGTATCTACATGATAAACAATGGTGCCTAGCAAGACGATGCGCATGGGCTTTTTTATTATTACATTTGAGTAATAAACGTGCAATTTTTACTTTTATAAAGCTGATAACATGTAGAATAACTTGCAAATAAAAAAAGGTACAAGGGACGATATTTATAGAAAATTTGAAATTATTGTAAAAATGATGAAAAAAAAAACAGATTCTCATCAAAATTCTTTATTCTAAATGGATGTCATTACTTTTCCTGGAATTCTTCACTTTTCAGGCACGTCCTTTTACCAGCAATCACTACAAAATGTATTCCAATATGATAGGACATTTAGTTTAAAAGTTGTAACGATTTATTTGAATAGGGTTAGCAGCTGACTCTAAAAATTTTAAAATATTCATCAAAAATCAATTATTGTTTTTAATTTTTTTTTGATGATTCATCCGTCGATGAAATAGAGTGTAGTTTCCCTGATTTTGATATGTGCACTTTATGAAGACTCACACTGTATATAAAAGAGAAATTAAATAGTTCAACTCAGTCAAACAGGCCCATACAGTTAGTCCGGTAAAACCGTCCGTCTGGCAACGTCACATCTTCTCCATACGTGGCAGAAAGACGCGTCCGCGCGGCAGTCATGTCAGGACATTTATCAGAATCGGCATGCCCGCCGGTGAATCCAGAGAGCAGAAGCAGAAACGAGTAACGAGAACATTTCCCTACCATTCCAAGTTTTAAAGGCAAATGTAAAAGGGTGATGTGTGAAATATATCTAATAGGTGCGTAGAATCGCCGAAGCTGGAAGCGTAAATGTAGTCACATAAAAAATCGTACACATTTTTTTTCTGAAAATGGTCAGGAGTCTCTGAATCGTCACGTTTGAGCGATTTCTATTTTTTTAGGTTTGTATAGTAGTAACTTTGTGTGACATAGATAGACAAACAAACAGACAGGCAGATCGAAAGACAGACTGACAGACGTGGTTTTTCTTTGTTATACGCTTTTCCAGAAGAAAAAGTTGTATATGAAAGTTCTAGGGTCTAATATGAAGTTTTTACGTGTATATTTTTTTGTATACAGAGTATTTATTTATAGGTCAGCATTTTGAAATATACAGGGTGATCAATTTAATACGTACAACTTTATTCGATAGCGTTTTATACAAAAAAAATGTTACACGATTCATTAGATCCTATAACTTTTATATACAAGTCTTTCTTCTAGAAGGTCATATAAAAAAGTTGGAGGGGACATATAAGATCCAAAAAACAAAATATCTCCTTTTTGAAGTGTTTCACTTCTTCTTTCTCGCCCGTAGGTATGGGAGGTAAAAGGATCGCGAACTACAGACATGTAACTCTGATCTCTGTGATCTGCAATCTACGAGGTGGTAGACAATTGCATCAATAGGGACATTCTAAAATATCTGGACTAACGACAAGCAATATAGATTTCGACAACAGCGATTGACTGGAGATTTTCTAGCATACGTCCCAAAATTTTGGAATAAGCTCATTCAGCTTATTTGGGAGGCTCACATCATTGCTCTTGAAATTACAAAAACTTCAGATCAGCTGTGAGAATCTGGTCTCCTATGTAGATTTGCGTCCTCTGTCGTTATTCACGGGTTTTTCGTCTAACGTGGGTGCTCACAGGGACCAATTTCGACTCTGATATTTACACATAAAAGATCTCCTTTCATATACGATAAATTCGATTCATAGCTTTCTATACAGGCATTTAGAATACCAAATACATCTTTGTCGAAGAAGAGGAGACTAGTTCCACAGAGTACATCTCAAATAAGACAAAAAATAAAACTGTTCTTAAATTCTACTCATTACTGGTACGACTCTGTCCTCGGTGGCATATGCCGTATCTTTTTAGAACCCACTAAATACTTCCTTCTCTGTTTATCTAAAAAAGTTGGCCTGTGCGGTCTATGTCGAGGAGCACAGAGCTCGTCCAACTAAATAATATAGATATTTCATGGTACTTAGAATCATCCTAGATCCTAAGATTATTTCCTAGCGACTCGGTAGCAGCCATTGTTCGGGGTGATTATGGTGGAATTAGGACGGAGGCATTGTCGAAACGTTTCTTTTCAGGCTTCAGCGGTTTGTTATTTCGGTAAGGGCGTACTTGATTGCTTGTTTGGGTTTCGATTATTATCGCCATTTCGTGTTTATATTTTAATAAATTTTTTGTATGCATTTTTATAGAGTTATCGAAAGGTAGGTCGATGCGAATTGGTTTATATAGTTTTTTTTAAATAACTTACAATATAGATATTTCATACATTACAGATTTTTCTGTACATTTGCCCTTAAAGCTTTGAAAGATAGAGAAATGTTTTCGATATGCACCCCTGCGTCTGCTCTCTAGCTTTTCCGGCCGGCGTGCCGAACTGCATAGGTGTCATCGCATGACTGACGCTGTGTCGTGCTGCCGCATTTGACACATCGAGCAATCAGGTGAGGAGAGGCGATCTTGTCAGATGGACGGTACTACGGGGAAAGAATGTCTAGACTAATTGTATGTTATACGTGTTCGTAAGTAGCTTTTTTCTCAAAGGGTCTAACTTGAACATGCTGCTTTCGTCTGTCCGACCAGAGACAGCCAACCATGGACAGCTGTTTCGTGATTATTCGTCAGCATGGTCTAGGCTTCGTCTCTGTGACAACGATTGAAAGCATAAGAACTTTCGATAAGGTCTAACTTGTGCTGAACATAATCCTTATGAACTGATGACGGCGTTGCGTGGGCAGTGCAGAGTACTTGACGCCATTATTTTATTTAAAACCATTGTGTCTTATATTATTTCCTCACAAGACAAACAATTAAACGGTGTCACTATTCATTTGTTTGTCAGGGCGGTCCGTAGGACTTTTGCCCATTAGTCACTGTCTAATGAACGTTAGTCGAATCTGTCAGTACTGCTGCCCAGAAACCAGACAATGTCAAGGAAAAAGAGAAAGGGAAAGAGAAGAAAAATGGAGAAGAGCAAAGAAAAACAGAAGTGTTTTGTTTAAGAGGAGACACCTAGGTTTTTGACTTGGTACACGGATTAATTTTGAGGTGAACTAAACGACTTTTGACTCGGTTTTGTTAGAGTGTAATTTTAAGTTTACTATAAGTTCGCGCTGATTTTTTATTACAGTGCGCGCCGTGGCATTGAATGTTTACGAACTTGCTCACTGTGTAGTCCACTGAGTCGCGCAACAGAGGGTTGCTGTGCGATTCCGCTTGACTATAACGTCGCTGCGCCTGAAGTTTGACATAATCCCTCAAGTAAGGAATCCCAAGGTCTCTGTGTAGTGTCTCGTTTGAGACATACCATGGAGCTCTAAAAATGAATATTTCAGCCGCAGTAAAGAATCAACGTTGGCGGATTTTGGTTCTTGACATCCTTTACGATCGGTTACGATGCCTAGAGTACGGATACCTGTACGATTTCGTCAACTTAGTGAGTTTGATAGGGGCCGTATAGTGGGGGACTTCGGGAAGCTGGACTTTCTTTTGGGCAATTGCAGTTAGAGTGCAAAGAAGTGTAGACACTGTGGTTAGGTGTTGTCAGGCATCGCTTCGAGAAGGCCGTACGCAAAGAGCAAGGGGCACTGGACGCTGCCGTAGAACAACAGATCGTGAAGATCGCCGCCTAAGATTTTGGCCTTAAGGGACCCTTTCTCCACTACCAGGTCCATTGCAAATGAATGGTTTGCAGAACACGGAAGACCTATTGGCATGCGAAGTGTTTACTGACGAATGAGAAGTTTTGGCTTGTTTTCATACCGGCCACTTTAACTCGAGAACACCGACGTAATCGCCTTGAGTGGTGCAGACATCGGTCACTCTGGGATCAGGAATGGAACAGTATTGCCTTTAGTGACGAGTCTCGATTTTGTTTAGGCATGCACGATGGTCGTGCCAGGGTTAGAAGGCGACGTGGTGAAAGGAGGAATCCACAGTTTTTTGTTGAAAGACATGTTCATCACACTGTTGGAGTTATGGTTTGGGGTGCTATAGCTTATGGTTCCAGGTCACCTTTAATCTTCATCAGAGGTAACATGAACGCGCAGCGTTATATCCACGAAGTTCTAGAACCCCATCTTTTACCCTATCTTGACACCCTGGCAGATCCAACTTTCCAACAAGATAATGCCCGACCACATGTTGCAAGAGTCACAATAGACTTCTTTCAACATAATGATGTCACATTGTTACCATGGCCACCAAGATCTTCCGACTTATCCCCAATTGAGCACGTGTGGGATATGATGGGTAGGAGATTGCTCAATTTGCAACGTCCTCCTCAGACTCTAGAAGCACTTCGAGAGGAGTTGGTGGTTGCCTGGAATGAGATACCACAGGAGGACATTGACCACCTGATCAGAAGCATGCCTGGGCGCGTTGGAGAATGCGTAACACATCAGGGTGCATCCACACATTATTAAAGGTCAAAGGGCTTTAAAGCAGTGCAATCATTTTGAAATTTTTATCATTTACTTATTATGCTTCATTAAGTACTTATACAAAATTTTATTAAAATAAAACCATTTAAACTGGGTGTTCGGATTTATATGTCACTTAGTATAGTTGCCGAAACGCAATTTGGAATTTTGTTTTCAAGGCTGCTGTATGTTTCTGCCATCGCATGCCGTCTACAGAGACGTTTTTTGGTACAATAAATAGCCTGCGTTTTCGAATGATAAATTTCAATCAGCCACCGTTGCGCTCACTCTAGTACTTCTTCCACCGCACTCTGCAACCCATCGTGAACCAGAGCACCAGTACATGACTGGGCGACAAGTGCAGTGTCGTCAGCATAGAGGTAGACTTCACAGTTGCTGGGGCTAGGCACATCATGGATAAAAAGCGAATAAAGGATTGGTCCTAGGACCGAACCCTGAGGAGCACCGGCCCGTACTGGCCGTGTTGTTGTTGACAAAACATTGTTAATTTTGATCCGAAACTTCCTTCCTTCAAGAAAGGATTTCAGTAATTTTAGAAATCCCTTTTGGATTAGTTTATAAAGGAGGCCCGCGTGCCACACCTTGTCAAAGGCTTTTGAGACATCCAAAAGCAAGATGCCCGTACTCATGCTGAGGGTGAACCCTCTGGTTACATGTTCCACCAGCCTGACTGCCTGTAGCTCGGTGCTATGCTCGGACCGAAAACTGAATTGAACGTCAGGAATCAGATGGTGATTTGACGAAAAATTCTCAAGGTGACGATAAACCACCTTTTCGACGAGCTTAGAAGGAGCTCGACAGCAGACTTATGGGACGATAATCCTGAGGAAATATCGAACCCACTTTCTTTGGAATCATGATGACCTCCGCAGTCTTCCACCCAGCAGGGAAGTACTGGATTCTGAGCGTCGTATTGATTATTGTCAACACCTTGTTGGTGATTTGATCCTCCCCAGGTACTTTACGCACCTTGAGGTCTTTAATATGACTTAGGAGCTCCGCTGGTGTGCAATGTGGAAACTCAGACGAATCTTCTGAAGAACAGTCATCTGAAGAGGATGTGCTGTTCCTAGTCGAGGTCATTATCAAGATCATAGTTGGGAGAGAACTGTTTTTCCTTGGCATCAGCGAAAACCTCGACATTATCCTCCGTTCTCGAAGACTATGCCTTCAGGACCGTGGATGTGCGGAAGTTGTTCTCGCTTTCCGTTTCTGAGTGACTTTGCGAGCCTCCAGAGAGGAATACTTGAATCAAGCATTCCCGCCAGAAAGTCGCTCGATTGCTCGTTGCGGAGTTCATGTAGTGCGTTTCTCGCTTCATGGACAATATTTGTAGCCCTAAGAATGTCATCAGGATGAAATTAAACGGTGTGTTGCGACAACAGTTCTGGGTGGATTTTTGAGTTTTCGGAGGACAGGCGATCCTGGGCCTTGCTGGCTTTGCACAGTGCCATCTTAAATTGCAATGATGGCTTTGTGGCATACAGTCAAATCATATTAGACCAAAATACCCCAGGTTTACGAAATGATTGTAAAGTCTGGTTTTATTGCTGCAAGTTGTTCAAGGGGGTAGGTATTCAAAACATGGACGCATAAAATGGGTACACCAGTTTTTGTGGGAAAACTTTTTTTCGACAATAAAGAATGAGTACTCGTAAACGTGTTTTTTGAAATTCAATCGAAAGTGTTGGCAGGAACGAAAAAACTCTTCATATAAGATTTTTAGGTATTTATGAGACCTACAAAATGAGACTTACGTAAAAAGATCCGACGGATTCGTATTTCTAAATAACCACAACAAAATTGGAGTAGATTGGTCAAGTAGTGTATATTGCTCAATAAACTAGTATTGATGGCCGGAAGACAGGTGTTTTGGGATAAAAAAACTGGAAATTCTCAAAAATAGCTTCACTAATATAATCCAATTTTGTTGTTTTTATTTAGAAGTATGAATCCTACGGTTTTTGAAAATTTCAAGTAGTCGCGTGAAATTATCGTCGCATTACCAAGTGCCAGAACCTGCATCTTGTCTCGTTTTTCGATCATAACATTTTTGCTATTGGTCGGATCTTTTTACGTGTAGTCTCATTTTGAAGGTCTCATAAATACCTAAAAATCTTATATGAAAAGTTTTTTCGTTCCTGTCAACACTTTCGATTGGATCCCAGAAAACACGTTATCTCATTCTTTGTTGTCAAATAAAAAGTTTTCCCACAAAAATTGGTGTACCCATTTTATGCGCCCATGTTTTAAATACCCCCTTGAACAACTTGCACCAATAAAACCAGACTTTACAATTATTTTGGGAAAATTAGCTAATATGATTAGACCAATATTATAGGACCTTTCATAGTAATACACTGTATAGGAATATGAAAATGAAAAGGAAAAACAAACGAAGTTTCACCTGGTAAATAGACAAATAAAATATTTTTTAAAAAAGTGTCAATTGAATTTGAAGAAGGGCTATGGGCGGCTGCAGGAATTTTTCTCAGAAATTTCTTTTTCTAGAGAGAAAGTAGCATCTTCCCAGGGAGGGGCAGACTCTTAAATATCCTTAAAATTGTACACAAAATGCTACAGGTACGTATGCAAATTTTAAAGTCCATCCGGATTTCCGTATATGCATTAAATAGAGAAGCACGCACTTTGTACGGATTCGGTGGTTAAAACCTCACATTCAGCAGCAGTTACTCCGAATCATTCAAGCCTCTGCCGATTAAACAACCGATTCTTTTCAGAACCACAACATATTCTCATGAGAAACAAAATATCAACCAACATATTGCCGATGGCACCTCCCCCTTTATTTTTTCCCGATGATTTTGTTAACGGACATTGTATGATTATTATTAGTTTAATATTTTCTTTGTATTGTTACAAAAAGGCAAAAAACGGGACAGTCGGGAACGTGAGCGCAACATGCCTTATAATACGTTTTAGTGTTGCTGAAACGGAATTGGGAAATGCCTCTTTTCGGAGATAGTGACAAGAATTCTACTGACAATTGTCAAAAAACGACTAATAAGAATATACAAAAGCTGTTGAGCGTCTATGATCTTGATGGAAGCTTGTTTTCTAGGTAAATCACGTGAGTGGATTCCGAATTCGATGTCAATTCAATATTTTTTTTCAATTTTTCACTCCAAATCCGGTCGGATGACACTTTAGAATTTTTTCACAATAATATTCACATTCAGCGCCCCAAATTACCTTACTGTGTGGAACTTCACTCACATGTAGCCATCGATAATAAAAATGCGTTTCTAGCAGCTCAAAGTCGCTAAAACGCATAGTTTTTCAATTTTTCGCTAAATATACAGGGTGTTTCAGTTTGTTGTTGCATAACTTTAAGATTCGATAGAACTTTTAAAATTAATGCATAAAGTCTATATAAACATGGGTCGAAAAATGCGTGGCTTCCGAAATACAGGGTGTTTAAATTTACTTTCTAAAATAGTTTTTTTTTTAATATTTCGTACAATATTTGATGTATAACAGTGAAAATTGGTACACAAGTGTTTTTTTGTACGACAAAACGAACCATGAGCATAGTTTTACTGTAGCCGCTAGAGGGCGCTCTCTACTGTACCTGTAGTGTATTAAAATGACCGAAAATTTTTTCTTAGTGTAATTTTTTGCTTTTTGAATAAAAAAACTGATTCTTCGCACTTTTCAACATAAAAAAGGTATCTTGTAAATTTTAGTTATAGTTAGCCGTTTTTGAGATATCTCGATTTTTAAGGTTCGATGCATTTTTAATTATTTATGATAAAATAACGTTAAAAAGTCAGTATCTCGATACTTTTTAGAAGTAGGCCTGCAAATATTTTTGAAATTGAAAGCAGAATAAGGTTAAACGTCAATTAGTTGACAGTTAGTTTTCTTGTCTGTTGAAACCTAAAACGTTTTTTTGCAATTGTGAATGCACGAATTTTAGTTTCTTTTACCTGTTTTTTTTGTAAGTTTTATAAGAATGCCATTTTTATTCTCCAATCAAGAGTTAGGGGATATTGATTTTGTGTATGGCTTTGTAAATGGAAACGCAGCAGAAGCAGCCAGAGAATACGCACGAAGATTTCCAAACAGACGACATCCAACTCGCTCAGTATTTGTAAGAGTGCATCGCCAAATAATTGAAAATTGTTTTTGAAATCTCCAAAGAGATCAAAACATAAATGTTCGTCAGCGCAGATTTACCCGTATGATTCTGCGTGAGTTTGATAGAGATCCGACCACAAGTGTTAGGAGAGTTTCTGGTGCCTTGGGAATTTCAGCAAGCCATGTTCACCGTGTTCTTAGGAATGACTATATACGTCCTTACCATTTGCAAGCTGTGCAAGGACTACGGAGAACGAAGAATCACATTTTGTCAGTGGATTCTTGATAGAACTGATAATAATAGGGAGTTTTTAAGTAACGTTTTATGGACCGATGAGTCATGCTTCACTAGACGTGGAGTGGTAAATTTTCATAATCAACATATTTGGTCGCATGAAAATCCGCATGCAGTTCGGGAAAGAAATTTTCAGCATGAATTTAGTGTGAACGTGTGGATTGGTATCTACCGTAATCGACTATTTGGACCGTACCTTTTGCCTGCAAGGTTAAATGCTGCCACCTTCTTGGAATTTTTAAAGGCTGAACATGCAAATATGTGGGATGATGTTATGTTAGATTTAAGAAGATTGGCCTGGTTCTAGCTTGATGGTTCTCCAGCTCATTATTCGAGAATAGTTAGAAACTGGCTGGACGAAAATTATCCAGAAAGATGGATCAGCCGTGGATGACCAGTCGCCTGGCCTCCACGATCCCCTGACCTAAATCCATTAGATTTCTTTGTGTGGGGATTTCTAAAAGAAAAAGTGTACCAGACTCCCGTAACCACAAGAGATATGCTAAAAGACAAAATCAGGCATGCATGTGATGAAATAAGGCCTCATTTGAATAATGCTATACCACGTTCGATCATTCGCAGATGTGAATTGTGTATTGAACAATTGGGTTTACATTTCGAGCAACTACTTTAGATTTTGTATGTTTTTCCTAACTATCCAATAGCATTTTAGTTGTAAATAATTAATTTAATTTGTTAAAAATAATATTGGAAAATTATACAAATTAATATTCCGTTTTTTGTGTTTATTTGGAGTTAGGAATTATTGCTGTGTTTAAAAACAAAATCTAAACGATCATCTTAATTACTTGTATTGCCCAAATTGAAAATGTAAAAAAAATGCATCGAACCTTAAAAATCGAAATATCTCAAAAACGGCTAACTATAACGAAAACTCACACGAGAGCTTTTTTATGTTGAAAAGTGCGAAGAATCAGTTTTTCTATTCAAAAAGCAAAAAATTGCACTAAGAAAAAATTGTCGGTCATTTTAATACACTACAGGTACAGTAGAGAGCGCCGTCTAGCGGCTACAGTAAAACTATGCCCATGGTTCGTTTTGTCGTACCAAAAAACCCTTGTATACCAATTTTCACTGTTATACATCAAATATTGTTCGAAATATTTAAAAAAAACTATTTTAGAAAGTAAATTTAACCACCCTGTATTTCGGAAGCCACGCATTTTTCGACCCATCTCTATATAGACTTTATGCATTAATTTTAAAAGTTCTATCGAATCTTAAAGTTATGCAACAATAAACTGAAACACCCTGTATAATTACATCTACATGATAAACGGAATCAGATGCATGTTGAACGACTTCGACCCAAAATACGTAGATCACAGGTCATTTGAACCGCATTTAAACAATGTCGATTTATAATTACCATGTAGGTATTGTGTTTCAAAAAAGGCACAAAATGGATGAGTCAGAAACGTGAGCCCAACATGCCTTATAATATGTTTTTGGATATCTAAATCCGAATCCGGGGCCCATTCAGTCCGGAATTGCCTCGTTTTCGAGATACTGGCAAGATTCAACATTGCTAAAACGGCAAACAAACTATATAAAAATTATTGCGCATCTATGAATAAGATGGAATGGAAGCTTGTTTTATACGTAAATCGGGTGCATAGATTCCGAATTCGATATCAATTCAGTGCTAAGATTCGCGGGAAGCCCCAGGATAAATAGTTTTTTGCCAATTTTTCACCCCAAATCCTGTCCGATGACACTTTATAATTTTTGCACTATAATATTCATATTCAACGCCCCAAATTAACTCATTGTGTAAAGCCTCGTTCTCATGTAGCCATCGATAGTAAAAACGGTTTTTAGCACCTTAAATTCGCAAAAAACGCATGGTTTTGGCTCCCTGGCCTCCCCCTGCGGGCGCCCATGAGAAGGTCAGAGTTGAAACCGAAACATCGTCCAATAAACATATGTTGCTTTGATCCGTCCAGACAAATATCAAATTAATCTACTTGACTCCAATTCTTCTTTTCTTATGTAAAATTTTTGTTATAAAGCATCTAATAACACCATATTTATATAACCTTAAGGAATCCATAAGAAGATGGTCTGTGGCAAATGTTTACCAAGCATGGCAATTATTTCCGGTCGAAAACATGCCTCAAACACGATTTACAGCCCTCTTCCAAACAAAATAAACCATCCCCGAACAAAAAACTCTTAAATAGCCTTAACCCAAAATACACCATACCATATTTTTATCATTTTATTGCAGCAGCGGCGAAACCGGGCAATAATTTCCAACCCTTCCGAGCGGACCAAAATTGCGCAAAAACTGGTCAGACGTAACGGGTCCGAAACGTATTTTACAGCTTTTTGGGGATGGAAAAAACGAAAACGAACCCTGCCGGCGGCAACAGTGACAGCAAAGAGGGTCAGAAGGAGAAATTTACACGGCTTTTATGACGGATATTAACGCAATATTGGGAATTATACGGCCTTCAAAATTAGAAGGCCGTGTCTGGGCGAGTGACGGTTAAAAAAAGGTGTTCAAAATTTTTTATTCGCCAAGTTAGTCTTTGAGTGAGGGAACTGATATGACAATGTTAGCTAAGCAGCAGCTGAAAGATGTCGTATTTCTGAAAGGTTATAATATAATAATAATAATAATTATCGTCTTTTATATTAGTAATAATATTGCAGGAGACTTAGATACTCTATCTATTCTACCATTTAACCCCCTTAACAATATGAGATGTATAAAAAGTGAACATTTGTTAAAAATTAATACATGTATACAGTAACGACAATAATAAAGCATATTTGATGTAAATAATAAACATAAGGTCAATTAATACTTATTGATTACAAAGGATTTTGCAACAGATCAAGTAGATTTTCTTTAAATTTTTTTCTTGATTTTGGGTAATGATTTAGTTTTTTTTAAACTACGGTTTGATTGCCATGTAAATATACGTGTTCTGAAATAGAGACGTGCTGTGTCATGGGATTGAAAAACTCTCTCTACATCTAATGTTAATGCCATGCATATTTCCTCTATGAATTTTTTTTCTAAATATGACGGTGTTTTTGAATAAATAAATAAATGTATAGATTTTTGTCCAGTTTAGGTCATTAATGGCTTTCGATACGATCATATTTTCTGAGATCATTTACGGGTCTCCAACTTGTTTTCATAATACCTTGAATACGATTTTTTGTTATAATATCTAAATAGGATTAGTAAACCACTAAGCAATACGATATTTTTGAAAACAAGAAAGATTCACACAATTGCTTTCTCGCAGATTTATGTAATATATTTGCAAATAAACGTGTTCAACAAATTTTAAACCATCATCCATTATGATGCCTAGGTTCTTAGAATGAGCCACGGGACTCTTTATTACCAAACACAAATTTATGTTTGTGATTTTTGGAATAATTTTTTTGGTTATTTAACTATACTGACATATTTGTTTTTAAAGGGTTTAAACGGAGATTATGACATAAAACAATCTTGATTTCGAGATAATCGACAAAAATTGGTTTACCCAAAGTTACAAGCAGTATTTTAAAAAATATAAGTTCATTGTGTGGAGTTGTAATTTTGCATCTATTTTGTCCAGAAATAATCGTGTTTTTTCATTTTTCCAAAGACGAGTTTTGTTGCAGTAGGCGTTTTGCTACAGCAAGGTGTGTTTTTTTAATAAAATCAAACAAACAGTATTAAACAATGCTTTAATAACAAAAACAGTTTTCTCTGGAAACATACGGTTATTATGAAAATAATGAAGCTTATATAGGTATTAAACAAAAATAAAACGCTGTATGACAAAAAAAATCTAAATTCTTAAATCAGTTTCTTCTTCTTCTGTGATTGCAACTTCATCATTATCTTCTTGAACGTTTTCTGGGGCTGTCTGAAGTCCATCTAGTAATTCTCGGTAGTACATTTGGTCTTTCTGATAAGACGGCTTTTGCCGCAGTTATACATTCTTTATACTCAATTTTGAGCGGCTTTTGTTGCATTTTGTGGCTGTATTTATGAAGATTCAAGGTCTACCATTAATATTATTTACTATCTCAATTTATTTTGAAAAATGGGTAAGGCGGGTTTTGCAACTTGAAGCCTCAATTGTATGATTTTACATCTATTTCTAAATCTGAAATATATAATGAAAATGACACGGGTCCTAAGACAGATCCCTGTGGTACACCAGAAAATTTTTTTTGCGTTGGAGTACTGTTGATTTAGACATCATTTGTTGTTGATGTAGTATTTCAGTCTTTTTTTACGTTTAAAGACTTAACACGACTAACGAGTGATTTTTTAAGAGGTATAGGATTTGATTTTCAAAAAAAACATATGAAATTTGAAAAAACGATTAAATCTTTCTTTGAGTCGATAGAACGGTCGATATAATTTAATGTTTAAAGATTATTTCATGTAAATGTTGGCCGCGGCTCCGCTTTAGATGGCCCATGCGCAAGGTCCAAGTTTGGCACACTCTCTCCAACATATCGGCCGGTATCTCACGAATAAATGCTTCAATATTGGCTTCCAGTGCGTCAATCGTTGCTGGTTTATCCCTGTATATATTAGCCTTAATATGGCCCCACAAGAAATAATCCAACGGCGTTAAATCACACGATCTAGGAGGCCAATTGATGGGCCCCAAACGTGAGATAAACTGTTCACGGAACTCGCCTCTCAATAGGGCCATTGTTTCGTGTGCGGTGTGGCATGTGGCACCGTCTTGTTGAAACCACGTTGTGGGAGGTCGTGTGGCTTCAATTCTTGCACCAGCTGTATCTTATAAGGTTTTACACCCAAATCCTGTCGCAAAATTTTCCACGTAGTGGAGTAACAGAGGCCCAATTGCTGCGAACGGCGGCGAATCGACATTTCACGGTCATCAGTAACACTGGCGGATACAGCCGCAATATTTTCTTCAGTCCTCACTCTACGTCTGCGTGATGGTGGTTCAATGTCCAATAATGGGTTCGAAATTTAGTCACAAGCTTCCGAATAGCTCCCTCAGTAGGCTGACCAAATTGCCCATAAATTGGAAACAGTGCTCGATGCACTCTCTTAACCGAGCATGAATTTTGATAGTAAAATTCAATAATTTGCAAGCGTTGTTCGTTCGTAAGTCGATTCATGGTTAAATTGTAGACCAAACTGAACAAGTTTGACAATGACACAAGACACGATTCACGCGTCATCTGTCAAAAACAGTGTTGCTAAAAAGATACTAGCAAAAAATCACCCATTAGCAGGTTCCATTGGACATTTAAGGATATGAAGATATAAGGCGTATTTTTTAATTCCCCGGTGGGCCACCGGTGCAAGCAACTAATCATTTTTTTTTCTTTTAATTTCGGTCTGAGCGACCGGTTGTACACCAAACTTGTCTATAAACTACTGTATATAGTTTGTAGACAAGTTTGGTGTACAACCGGTCGCTCAGACGGAAATTTTGGTTGCAACGGTGCCTCCACCGGTGAATTAAAAAATACGCCTATAGTGCACATTTCCAAGACTCCCTGCTGTAAAGTTTCAAATAAAATCATCAAAGAGTACATTCTGGTGGATAGCTAACCTCTCTCAAGAGGTTATCCAGACTCGTAGGCATAATAATAATGGTCTGACAAACATGTAAATATGTGCAGTCGCTGATAGTCCAGGAAGAATCTACTGTGCAGCTGCTACCGCCCCACTCGCTCATCAATTTTCAGTCGTCAAGCATTTAATTTCTTGACCTGGTCCTCTGAATTCTCTCTGGGTCCACTCCTGCGCCCCTTGATATAATTCGCTACCGGCCCTGCGCCGGCCTAATCCGGCACTGTCCCGGACAAAGCTGTTTTGGATTTTCTTGATTCATACTGAGCAAAAAAACATTTTATAAACTTTTATCTAATGTTGGTAGTTGATTTTATACTTGAAAAATTGCGAAATATGCCAATTTTGAGCCCGAAAGACAATATAAATAAACGAAAATTACGATGTTGCTTTGCGTCCAAAATCTTCCTCAAAGATGCATTAACAAAAATCCAAAGCATTTTAGGGGCTATTTTTACTATACAGGGTGATTCACAAGTCGTGATCCAAAATGTAACATCATACACAGGACCGCATTTTAAGGGGGGTCTTCTATGTAACATTTGTTCCTCGAGGGCTTCATTCAGAAGATACGGGGTGTTGAAGTTTAAGAATAAAAAACATTTTTTTTCATATCTTCAAAACCATCAGCAGGAATGAACTAAAATTTGGTATGTGGATTAACACAAGTACTGTCCACATTTAAAAGTCTTTGGGGATTAGTGGCATTATTTTTCCAGATAAAAATAGTACGACAATGTTTTTTTCGAAACAACCAATTTTTCGAATTTACCTTCAATTTTATAGAAATAAATACTTTTGTGTTTTTTCCTAGAGTGCATTGTTTTCGTGAAATAATAAAAAACAAATTAGGTAACCAAAGCCTTACTTCAATAAATGTTCAAAAAGACCACCATTCTGACGGATACAAGTGCAACATCTTTTTAATAAAGAAAAACGTAATTCCGCAAGATTTGCTGTGGCTGAATTTCTATCTATTCTTTCGGCGTACTATTTTTATTTGAAAAAATAATGCCACTAATCCCCTGTATCTCCGCCACTGGTAAAAGTTAATTTCAAGTAAAGACAGTTGGATATGGAGAATACTTAGGCACTTAACAAATTTTAGTTCACTCCAGTTGACGGTTATGAAGATATTAAATAAAATTGCTCTTTATTTTTATACTTGAATTTTTAATGAAGCCCTAGAGAAAAAATGTTACATAGAAAATGCGGTCCTGTGCATGATGTTTAATTTTTGATCACGACTTGTGAACCACCCTGTATACCTTCTTGTCTTAATTAATTGATATCATATATTGTTTATCGGTGCCGATAATGCCATATTTCGAGCATTTTCAAATATTAATTTGAAAGCTTCATGAGGACATGTTTTGTTCAGAATAACTCAAAAATCTATAAAGCTTTGTCCGAAGTGAATAAAATAATTTTTGGAATTTGTTCAATATAGTTTATAAAACATTTCGTTCAGCGGGTTGCTCTTTGAATAAAACTATGCAAAAGGAACGGATCAATATTTTCCTGACCAGATGCGCAGATATTTCCTGGACTATATAATATAGCAAAAATACTCCAAATCGTTACATACTGATTCCAAATTTATAAGCTGTCTTCTCAGAATTTGTCGTAACATTGATATTACCCCTATACTAGGGAAGTAATACCGCATATGCAAAAAATATCCATTTCTTTCCGAATGTTTTGGTATAACTTTGAACAACAACGGCAACAACGTTTTGTTACCGTATCCAGGGGGGTGGACATCATTATCTCAATTTTCTCAGATCCACATTCAATCCTTATTTATCACCGCACAATTCTACACATTCGAATGCGAAAAATAACAATAATCCCAGCCTACAGCGCGTATTTAGCAGCTTTATGTCCGTATGGGGTGCTCGTCCGGACATATGTAATAACTTCCTATACTGCCTTTTGTGTCCCTTTTGATGGGGGTAGTGTGCGTGGGTTGGACTCTGGATGGCCGATGGTCAGTTCAGGCTATTGTTGGGAGGATTTTAAAGTAATTGGAACTGGGGGGATTGCGTGGGAAAGGGAAGAAAGAAGGGTGGGTGGACGTGGACTTGATTGCAAAGGGAAATGTCAGTTTCGCGCGGATTGGCATTAAAATGGATTTACGTAAAAGTCCGCACCCATTGGTCCGCACGATATATGGTTACATTTCATAATGTTATACTCCATAATGATACTATACAGATTTTTTTTATATCGAAGCAGCCGCGCAGGCATAAGCCTAAATGCCGGAACACCGCGGCAGCTATGATGATCCCAAAGAAATTTTGTTAATACGATTTTTGAACTGCCTAACGTTAGTAGAACTGGGAAAAGCTTCCTCTTGTAGATTGTTCCACAATCTCGACACCCTCGGGACAAAGGAGCGGTCGTATCGGCTAGCTCTGGATGTACGAAGTTCGACACGGTTAGGATGGGACGCCAAAGTCAGGCGGGTATGCTTGGCATGCACATCGCGCGGCGGCATCATGGAAGAGAGCTCTGACGAGCAAAGCCCGTTGGTGTAGCGGTAGAAGAGAGCTAGATCGCCGACGGCCCGCCGGTACGAAAGGGTCCCGAGACTGTCTGTTAGAGAAGAGTCATCGATCAGTCGGAACGCCCTCCTCTGGACAGCATCGAGCATGGACAATGTATTCGGGGCGGCAGCACCCCAAACGTGTGAGCGATACTCGAGGCTAGGCCTTATCTGGGCCTTGTATAGAGTGAGATGGAAATATTTAGTATTCACAAAGTCTATAGGTAACTTAAATGTGTGACATTATGTCTAACAGGTTGGCAATACTACTGGCATCACAAATTTCTGAACAACGAGTCCAAAGATATAAAATTTGCAAGCCCCTAACAGCTACAACTCCTCAATTTTTAACCACTACAAAGAACTCTGAAAATGGTCAGGAGCCTCTGCAACGCCAAAAACAGAACTTTCATCGTTTTTTTCTCTTCATAGCTCCGCCGCCACTGGACCGGTTTTCAAACATCATAAAGCTTTTTCGACATTGGCGTAGTAGTAACCTTGTGCGAAAATTTCATCAAAACAGGTAGACCGACAGAAATTAATGACACGGTCTTTCGTGATGTACGTCATATAACGTCAAATAACATGATATCTCATTTTTGATTTTTTCGGGAACACAGTACTTCTTCACCAGTGGCGTGGTAAGTAAAAATGACAATGGCTTGGGATGTTCAAGTTAAGAAGAAAATAATTTAAGTACTTCCAAAGAGCAGCTTTAACGCAAAAAATACAATAAGTTTGTTTCAAAGGGCTTTGACAGCCAAGAATATAGTAGCATCTATTGTTATGAGCATGTAGAAATTTTAGCTACTTTAAATTACTCTAGGATTTACGTAGTGCAGTATTGACTACCTAAAAGAGACAGCTGAATAGTATTTCACGCGTTACCCCTGAATTTTACACTAAATTAAAAATTCCTTTCTTAAGTCCTTTTTTTTTTAAATTAGCTGCCCTTTCTGATATTCTCTTTTTATATTGAAAATAAACTGTCAATCTGCACTATCTTACAATGATATTATTTCAAAATCTTGACGATGATTGTTGTGGTAAAATTATTCAGAAACACGTATGAGATGAACTATCTATCTCATTTGAGGTATATTTTGCATGAAGATCTGTATCTCGGAACACAAAAGATGTTTATAAAGGGACTAACAGAATTTTCGGCACTTACCTATGGGTCAGAAGGTTTTGGTGTTCACTATCTGTTCTGTTTTGTTGATATTTTGATAGCAGGTAAGTTAAAATTTCAAAAGATTTCTTGTGTAAAAACGACAAATCATAATAGCAAATCATATAATATTCCTTTTTATGACTGTGAATAACTCCATCGCTTTCTGATTTTAGAAAAGAAGAACTACACTTTTTGTTCAGAAATCAATGAGAAATAAGGCAATTTTCCATAAATCGAATTAAGTTAATATTGTACATCTGAAAATTCTATCCTGGATGCTTTCGTGTTTTCATTTAAAGTTCAAACGTAAACGCGCAAAAGCTGACGTAATAATTGCTATTCTAGCCCAACAATAAGCTTTTCTTCACCATGTTTTAGAATGTGACTATTTTCCTACCATCCATGTTAGGTTTTTACTAGATGTATGGAAATGTGAACAACGAGATTCGCATCGCAGCCCTACGTTGCGTGAGTCAGTCAGCTACACATTCGATCAAGTTCTCAAACATTCCAAGTCGCGGCGCGCACTGTGAAGCAAATTATGCATTTTCAGGTCATCCAAAAACACCTTTTATGAAAACCTTACCTTCCAAAATGATTCCTTCCAGTGAACTAAAATCATTCCAGTTATTTTCTAAATCAAGAAATGTCTCAAGTGACAATAATTCCCTCAGGCGTACCTCAGGGCTCTGTATTGGGGCCACTTCTGTTCCTCATATATACGTTCGACTTAAGCAAAAGTATTGATAATTCTCATGTCCAGTCATTTGCAGACGATACGCAATTGCTTCATTATTTTAACCCAGATAATGTCAATAATACTACTCAAATTTTACAAAAAGATGCTAATAAATTAATTAAATACTCTTTAGTACACAATCTACTTACTAATCCACAAAAATCTAAAATGTTATTATTTTGCGCACAAAGAAAAACATACAATGTAACACAGCTCTTGAACATTCAGATAAATAACCAAATCTTGCAATTTTCTGATTCTGCAAAAATTGTTGGTGTTGTTTTTGATACAAAATTAAGGTTTATAGAACATGTTAAAAGTCTATCTCAGAAAACCTACCTACGGCTGCGCACTCTTATAGCAAACAGGTATTTACTAAATTTTAAGTTGCGTAAAAAAGTATGTGAAGCATCGGTCATATCTATACTAAATTATTGTAATATCGTATACTATACTTGTTTAGACAATTTCACTAAAAACGTTTTTCAAGTTATTCAAAACAATAATTGTATACGATTCATTTTTGGCTTACGTAAATTTGATCATGTATCAGCGAAATATACCGTTCTAAATTGGTTAAAAATTAATGACATGGTCAAGTATCAGTATTCAGTTTTTGTTCACAAGTTGCTGCTCACGTCTAAACCTTATTACTTGAAGGAAAAAATTTCATTTAATAATGCTGTTCACTGTAGAACTCTCAGAGAAAATAATATTAGAATACCCCTGCACACGTCTACACTTTTTAAACTCAGTTTTTCTTACAATGTTGCTATTATTTATAATGACCTTCCTAAAGTATATAAAGAATTTTCATTACCTGTCTTTCGACAAAAAGTTAAAACATTATTACTCAACCCTCCAAACATATAATTTACGTAAGCATTCATTTCTTTTTTATTCCATCTTTAATTCAGATTAATAATTTTTGGGGCATTTGGGCTTGGAAAGTATGCCTTTTTCTCTTTTTTTAAATTTTACTTTCGATGTAATGAACCAAATCTGTTTGTGGATAGTGTATTCTTTTGAACATCTGCTAGAGACTATATGGTTAAGTGTAAGAGTAGCAGCATGCTAAACTTCGCCATGTAAGTCTGACATTTGGCTATACTACAATGTAATTGTGGATAAATAAAGACGTCTATTATTATTATTATTATTTCATCAAATGGTAGGCGTTTTTTCTACTAATGGCTGCAATCTCTACCCTTTGCTCTCCCCTTTCTTCATTCTTTTTTTAACCTTTCCCTTTGGCTTTGTCTGGTTCCTGGACACCCAGTCCCACTAATTGACAAACTGTCCGACATACTTTAATTCAAAGGCAAACGTCCTTAACGGACAGCAAAGAAACGAGAAATGTAAGAAGAATGGTACGTATGTGTGTATGTGTGGTAATGTTTTGGAAATAAAAGTCTAATCTTATTGGCTGACTCCTCCAGAGAACAATACAGAGGATTTAAATGAGTAAACTCTCAATGTGCGTACTTCAAATCCGTTTTTTGACGAAACTATTTTCTGACAACGAGGATAAATTGTATCATTTTTGAAAAAATGGCGTTATGTAGATTGAGTTCCTACCTCTACATCTAAGGTTTCAAAGAAAAGGGATAATTCAAATCGTTTCAAAAGACGAAATCGAATCGCGATTTGATTAGGTAGGACTTGACTTCTTCTACTCAAGGTAGGCCGGGGTTTGCCACAAAATTACTGAAGTTCTAACTGACAGAATAGTGAATCGTTTAACAAAAAATGACAAGAATAGAATGATTATGAAAATTTTATAAAGAAAGCAGTCAATGTAAAGAAATAAAGAATAGATGATAGTTTTAGATGATCAGAGGTGCTAATCTAGGACTTTTGAGTTTGTGGACGAGTGCTGGATCATGTGTATATGTAATTCTTAGAGAGGATTGTGACATTTCTAATTTAATTCCGAATTTTTTGCCATCAAGAAAAGACTTCAGCAGTTTCACTAACCAAAATGGACCCTGAAACTTAATTAGCTTATAAATTAAACCATGAGCCTTATCGAATGCTTTTGCGATATCCAGCAGCACAACACCACAGTTTTGATTATTGACAAATCCACTGGTAATCATTTCTATCGGCCTTAGTGCTTACAGCTCTGTACCGTGCTCTTTGAGGAACCCAAATTGTTGGTTAGGTAGTACGTGTTTTTCGAAAAGAAAATGTTGTAATCTCTCCGATATCACCTTCTCAACAATTTTGCTTACTATATGAAGGAGGCTGATAGCTATGTAGTCTTGAGGGGACATAGAATTATTTTTCTTATGAATAAGTGGGTGCGCCATCTATTACTTTTTTTTACCTATAAGTTTATGTGTTACCATGTGAGTCAAAAGTAATGTGGTATCCATAAATGAACTGTCAAGGGTATGCCGTTTATAGTCATGGATTCGTTTACAACACAACAACGCATTTTGGTTATCCAAACTTATTACGAAAACGCTCGAAATATAAAAAATACTTTTCGCAAACTTCGCACTAGTTTTGGCCGACATGGACGCCCTACAGTGCCTGGAATTCGTTGGATTGTTAATCGTTTTGAGGAAACTGGTTCAGCTAAACCAACATGCTCGTCCAGCTCGTACTCGTGAAAACCTAGCCGCAGTGAGTGAAAGTGTGCGAGAAGATCCAACCACCTCGACTAGGCACCGTTCGCAACAATTGGGAATTAGACCACTTTACGCCGGATTTTACACATTAATCTACACACCTCCATCCATACAAAATCCAACTAACACAAGATTTGAAGCCGGCAGACTATCAACAGCGGCGTGTTTTTGTTCATTGGATGCTGGAAAGAGAATACGGATTTTCGGCCAGAGCTCTTTTCTGATGAGGCTCATTTTCACCTCAATGGGTACGTAAATAAGCAAAGTTGCAGATTCTGGGGGGCTGAAAATCCACACCAATATTATGAACAACCTCTCCATCCTGGAAAAGCGACTGTTTGGTGCGGATTATGGGCTGGTGGCATCGTTGGACCATTCTTCTTTGAAGATGCCGAAGAAAAGGCCATTACCGTCAACGGAGAACGTTATCGCGGCATGTTAACAGACTTTTTGTGGCCACAATTGGATCGTATTGGTGCCGACGATCTTTGGTTTCATCAAGACGGAGCAACGGCTCACTCATCTCGCCAAACAATCGCCTTATTGCACACGAAATTTCAAGACCGCATAATTTCACGAAATTCAGATGTTGGCCCCCGAGATCGTGCGATTTAACACCTTGACTATTTTGTTTGGGGATTTTTGAAAGGAAAAGTGTATGCGAATAGTCCCCCGACAATTCATGTTCGGATGTTGGCCTGTAAATGAAGCCACGGTGGCCACATGACTGATGTTATTTTTCATACATAAATGGCATAAACCAACCTTCATTTATCAATAAAAAAAATCGATTTCACCTCATAAAAAGAGTGTTGATTTTTCAAATAGAAAAAAAAGTAAAAGATGACGCACCCGATTACATGAGCTACTTTCCACTGATCTGGAAAGTAATGACGTCTGATAAAGGCATCGACAATACTTAGGCCCGTATCGTCAGTCGTCCCTACAATTGTAGGGCGCGTTTATGGCCTCCTTGATTGTCATACTCCTTTCTCTCCTTCAAAAATTTCTAGATTACACTTGTCCCGTGTCAGCGTCAGCGCTCTCCTATTGCGAAGATATGTTTTCTTTTTAAATTGTAAGAAATTTCAGGCTGATAAAACATGATCATGATATAATTCAAAAGCAAGCATAATTTGATGCAAATAGATGTTTGTTACATAACTTCAAAATAGAGTTCTGACACGGAGAAGTAGACATCTATGACAATCAAGGAGGCCATAAAGGCGCCCTACAATTGTAGGGACGACTGACGATACTGGCCTTAAAAGGTATTCTAAGGCTCCAGCCTGTAAAAGTTTTGAGGCCTTCTCTGTACTGTCTCCAGGAGTTTCTCTCGATTTGGTATCTTTAATATATTCTATCAACTACTCCCAAAGAACAACGACGGACTTAAAAAAAAGGTGTCAAGTAGATTGACTCTATACTTCCTACGCCGTCGTTAGAGGTTTCAAAGCAAGGGGATGAGTCATATCGTTCATATCTACATACCAAAATATATAAAGCAAATCTATCATGTTTCTTTTTCCATGGCAGATGTAGGGAAAATAATATATGTGTGACTTATTATGTCTAACAGATGCATAGTATCACTGAGATCAGCAACTTCTTCATGATAGGATTTTCACTGACACCAAATATGTAAAAAATTACAGCCATTTACCGCATACAGCTGCCAACCTTGATCCCTCCAAGCAATGCCTGAAAATGAGAAGGAATCTCTGAAACGTTATAACACTATATCCTGGCGATTTTATTTCTGCAGGCTCTGAATCAATTTTCAAAACCTACCACTACCTAGAACGATGGAAGTATTAAACTCGTCATAATATTCGAACTTCGGTTCACAAGTTTTCTGTCATAGACTGGGTAACACAAGTTCAAAGCTAAGCGAAATAGGTAGTACATTCAAGGACTATAAAATTCAGATAAATATATGTGTATACAGGGTGTTTCAGTTTATTGTTGCATAACTTTAAGATTCGATAGAACTTATAACATTAATGCATAAAGTCAGGGTGTTTAAATTTACTTTCTAAAATAGTTTTTTTTAATTATTTCGAACAATATTTGATGTATAACAGTGCAAATTGGTATACAAGGGTTTTTTGGTACGACAAAACGAACCATGTGCATAGTTTTACTGTAGCCGCTAGAGGGCGCTCTCTACTGTACCTGTAGTGTATTGAAATGACCGAAACATTTTTTCTTAGTGCAATTTTTGCTTTTTGAATAAAAAAAAATTAATTCTACGCACTTTTCTGCATAAAAAAGCTCTCCTGCGAGTTTTCGTTATAGTTAGGCGTTTTTGAGATATTTCGATTTTTAAGGTTCGATGCATTTTTAATATTATTTATGAGAAAATAATATTTTTTTTACATTTTCGATTTGGGCATTACAAGTAATTAAGATGATCGTTTAGATTGTGTTTTTAAACACAGCAATAATTCCTAACTCCAAATAAATACAAAAAAAAACAGAATATGAATTTGTTTAATTTTCCAATATTATTTTTAACAAATTAAATCAATATTGGATGCTATTGGATAGTTAGGACAAACATACAAAATCCAAAGTAGTTGCTCGAAATGTAAACCCAATTGTTCAATACACAATTCACATCTACGAATGATCGAACGTGGTATAGCATTATTCAAATAAGGTCTTATTTCATCACATGCATTCCTGATTCTGTCTATTAGCATATCTCTTGTGGTTACGGGAGTCTGGTACACTTTTTCTTTTAGAAATCCCCACACAAAGAAATCTAATGGATTTAGGTCAGGGGATCGTGGAGGCCAGGCGACTGGTCCTCCACGGCCGATCCATCTTTCTGGATAATTTTCGTCCAGCCAGTTCCTAACTATTCTCGAATAATGAGCTGGACAACCATCAAGCTGGAACCAGGCCAATCTTCTTAAATCTAACATAACATCATCCCACATATTTGCATGTTCAGCCTTTAGAAATTCCAAGAAGGTCGTAGCATTTAACCTTGCAGGCAAAAGGTAGGGTCCAAATAGTCGATTACGGTAGATACCAATCCACACGTTCACACTAAATTCATGCTGAAAATTTATTTCCCGAACTGCATGCGGATTTTCGTGCGACCAAATATGTTGATTATGAAAATTTACCACTCCACGTCTAGTGAAGCATGACTCATCGGTCCATAAAACGTTACTTAAAAACTCCCTATTATTATCAGCTCTATCAAGAATCCACTGACAAAATGTGATTCTTCGTTCTCCGTCCCCTGGCTGTAGTCCTTGCGCAGGTTGCAAATGGTAAGGACGTCTATGGTTATTTCTAAGAACACGGTGAACATGGTTTGCTGAAATTCCCAAGGCACCAGAAGCTCTCCTAACACTTGTGGTCGGATCTCTATCAAACTCACGCAGAATCATACGGATAAATCTGCGCTGACGAACATTTATGTTTTGATCCCTTTGGACAAATACTGAGCGAGTTGGATGTCGTCTGTTTGGAAATCTTCGTGCGTATTCTCTGGCTGCTTCTGCTGCGTTTCCATTTACAAAGCCATACACAAAATGAATATCCGCTAACTCTTGATTTTAGAATAAAAATGGCATTTTTATAAAACTCACAAAAAAACAGGTAAAAGAAACTAAATTTCGTGTATTCACAATTGCAAAAAAACGTTTCAGGTTTCAACAGACAACAAAACTAACTGTCAACTAATTGACGTTTAGCCTTATTATGCTTTCAATTTCAAAAATATTTGCAGGCACTTCTAAAAATTATCGAGATACTGACTTTTTAACGTTATTTTATCATAAATAATTAAAAATGCATCGAACCTTAAAAATCGAAATATCTCAAAAACGGCTAACTCTAACAAAAATTCACAAGAAAGCTTTTTTATGTTGGAAAGTGCGAAGAATCAGCTTTTTTATTCAAAAAGCAAAAAATTGCACTAAGAAAAATTTTTCGGTCATTTTAATACACTACAGGTACGGTAGAGAGTGCCCTATAGCGGCTACAGTAAAACTATGCCCATGATTCGTTTTGTCGTACCAAAAAAAACCCTTGTATACCAATTTTCACTGTTATACATCAAATATTGTTCGAAATATTTTAAAAAAACTGTTTTAGAAGGTAAATTGAAACACCCTGTATTTCGGAAGCCACGCATTTTTCGACCCATGTTTATATAGACTTTATGCATTAATTTTAAAAGTTCTATCGAATCTTAAAGTTATGCAACAATAAACTGAAACACCCTATATATAAAATCGCAAGTTCTTTTATCATTCAACTTTCTCGTTGTTACCGGGATCAGAAGCTTCTCGATGATAGACCGTCTTTGATTAATACTAAATACGGTACATTTACAATCCCCGACCCCCTACAACTCCCAACCCAAAAGTTTCAACTTTTTTTGAAAATGATCAGGAGCCTCAGAAACGTCATAAAACGAAGTTCAAGACAGTTTTATTTTTTTTTATCTTTGTCCCTAGATTTGCCAACAGTTACCGATTTTTTCCATCCTTGGCATGTGTGAATGTTCCAAAAAACATAAAATGTCAATTTCGAAAATTCTCGTCGCCAGTTTTGGCATAGAAAGTAAAATGCACGCAAATAATCCATTTCAGCTATTCGAAATACAAGTTTAACTTCAGATTGACACGAATCAAATGAATGACAATGCTGACCTACAAAAAAGCTTCTAATATTTATTTTTTTATGGTAGCCCGATTCCATTTAAGCCGCCTATCAAATTTCAGCACGAGTTCTCTTGGCAGCACCTTGTTACCGCACCTTCGTCCGTGTTTGTCAATTTTTTAAAGGGCAGCCGCCCTGCAGGCATGCCTAAGCAGCTGCCCACCGGGCACGGACCCCGCCGGGAGGATCACGCAAAAAATCCACCTTTTTATTGAGTTATTAGCCTTATAGGGATGATCTGGCCCAAAAACGTCAGTTGTATTGAAAAGCAGCGTGCTAGAGGCATGTCAGCGGTAAACAGGGGTCGTATTTGACGTGTCGGTGGATGAAGGTGAAAGTGTATGAAATTGGAAAATCATATACAGTGAAAGCTCCCATAAGCGGACACTCACGGTTCCGTAACTTTTGTCCGCTTATGGGAGGTGTCCGTTTAAAAGAGAGTATGTAAGTATAGAGTATAAATAACGGGGTATATAATCATGAGGAAATGAGGTATTATAATCATGAGAAAAATGAAACAGAAACTCGCCACATTTTTAAAGTATGTATTTATGCTATATATCTATATAATATATGTACATATACGCATACAAAAACATAAATGCTTCAATACATGGTACGAGAATTTAAAAGAAAAACATTATTCTTTAGCTTGTTGAAAAAAGTTTAAAATGTTTGTCTGACGAAATTTCACCATCTTTTGCTGAAGGAGACAATTTTCGTAATAACTTTCTAAATTTTTCAAATGTTGAAATGCAGTGAAATCATCTTTAGCAAATTTTTTCAATATAGAAATATGATTTAGAGCTTCCCCAAATGAATTTATCGTTTTTGAACCGCTTAGTGAGTCCACCAGTTCCACTTCTTCTTCTGAGTCGTTTGGACTACCATATTCAAGTTGGCCTGGGCTTTCTACATCCAAATTTGAAAAGTTGCCAATGGCATTTTCTTCTGTTGTTATGTTATTGTCTATGGCCAGGAAATCATCTACTTTCTGGGGATCTGCTACTCCTAAATGTTTGGCATGTCGCAGTAACTGAGCAAGTGTCGCTAAGGGCAGATCGTCTTCAGCATCGCAATAATTTTGCTCAGCAAATTCTGAGCTACATTCACTTTTTCTGAATCCAGCTTTGCCAAAACAGTTTTTAATTGTAGAGGAATTTACTTTATTCCATGCTGTTTTTATAAAATACAAAGCTTCTAACACATTGATAGACTTTGTAAGCTCAGATAAGCTTTGACCAGCGGTCAATTTTTGTTAAAATATGTTTTAAAATCAAGTGCCGATAATAAAATTTAAAGTTCTGTATGACACCTTGATCCATGGGCTGACAAACAGAAGTTGTGTTTGGCGGTAAAAATATAATTTTCACATTTTTCATTTTCATATCACGAGGATGAGAGCATGCATTGTCTAAAAATAAAAGAACTTGCCTTTTTTGGATTCTCATTTTCCGGTCGAATTCGACTAACCACTCAGACATGATTTCTCGGGTCATCCATGCCTTTTTGTTGGATTTCCAAGTCGCTGGTAGATCCTTAATAGCAACGTTTTTTAAAGCACGGGGACGAGCCGCTTTCCCGATCACAATCAAATCGCATTTTTCACCGGCCATATTTGCACAGAATAAAATGGTTAGTCTATCTTTAGACAACTTTCCACCCACACATGTTTCTCCTTTAAAGGACAGAGTTTTGTCGGGCAATGCGCGAAAAAAAGTCCACTCTCATCTGCGTTGTACACATCTTCTGGTTTGTAGCCAAGCAACATGGACGGAAGTTTCTCCAAAAATTGTGACACATCAACTTGATCTACTGCAGCAGCTTCGCCAGATATGCATTTGAAACTCACACTATGTCTCTTGCGCCACTTTTGCAGCCACCCGTCGGACGCACTGAAATTATTATAGCCCAAAGTAGTGGCGATTTCTTTAGCTTTCATTTTCACTAACGGCCCTGAGATTGAAATGTTCTGACTTCTAGCTTTCACAAACCACTCAAAACATGTTTTGTCTATAGCAAAACCTTCCTTTTTTAAAAAATCCTTCTTTTGATTTATATTAGTTCCTGATTGCCATTTACTCCTGATATCTTCCTTATTTTTGGCAATTTCAGCTGCTTGCGTTTTCCCAATATTAAACCTCTTTGCCAAATGACGAACTGAAACACTTTCTCTGTCTAATACGTTAACAACTTCCATCTTTTCCTTTAACGAGAGCATCCTTTTTTTTGGTGCCATTTTACAGTTACAATAATAAAATACGTAACTCAATCAACTACGAATTTGCCTGAACTGAAGACAAGCCACAAGATTACATACAGGCTACCCAACGAAATGCGTAAATGGGGAATCACCTAATATAAATCGGGGAATTACCGAATTTTATGTATGCAGATATGTGCATTGCAATAAGCGGAACTAAAAAATCGTCCGGGTATTAGAGTTTCGCGTCCGCTTATGGGGGATTTTTTGATCACATACAGGAAAATCTAGTGTCCGCGTCCGTTTATAAGAGCGTCCGTTTATCGGAATGCATTTAACATTGAAAATTGATGGCTGAAATTCGGTTCCAGGAACTTTGTCCGGTTAAAAGAGATGTCCGCTTATAGGAGCTGTCCGCAAGGAGAGCTTTCACTGTACATGGTAGTTATACAGGATGGCCCATAACGAATATACTAAAAAGCGATCTTATGCTGTACCCGTGATAATAATGCTATTGAGTCTTATCTCAGTACAATGTCGTTAGTTAATGAGACATACATGGCGCGGTAGTTTAATTTTCGAAATAGTTATTTTTAATATCAACATTAATATTTCCCTCATGTATAAACAACGCCATAAGAGGTGTGAAATGATCGCAAAATTACAGGGAAAATTTCCCGTTACCTAGATAATGGGAAATTTTCATAAGTAACATCATAAGGGCATCTAATTTTTCCGAAAAAAAAAATGAAAAAAGACGTTGCTAAGTAATATTTTGACAAGAAGCATGAGTGGTGGTGGCAACACCTGCACGAATGTTTTTTCGATTCTTTCACAGGAAAAAATTAAATGCCCGAAGGGTATTTGAGAAGACTATTTCATGAGTAAAAGATTATTCTGCATACACATAGCTTACAAAGCATACTACCTACTATACAGGGTGGCTCATCCATGTGTGGACGGAATATTACTCATAAACAAATACATTTTGGGAAAATCTATTTATGGAATGTTATACATTACATTTGAGGGCTCATTCCTAAAATATTTGCGATTATACAGGGTGTCCCAATTTTGACCTACATATCAAAGTTGTGATTTTTTAAATGGAATGCCTCAAATTTTATTACATATTTGGATAAACCAATTCAAAAGAAGAACATCGATATCACATATTATGGAGTTTGGTAATTAGCTACTGAGATATAAAGTGTTTTGTCTAGAAAAACCCCCCACCTCAGTCAGCCATTTTGAAATTGTGTATCAAAAAAAAAACTTACACACCTCAGCTTTTATCTTATTTGTTACTTTTTGAATTTTAATTTTTGCTCTTACAGGGTGGTCAAAAACGCAAATTGTAGTTTTTCTCAAAAATTTCAAATGCATCACCCTGTAAATTTTTGCAAGTTTGGATTCCATTTTTTATTGTCTTTTTTTTTGATACTAGACACATTAGGGATTTTACGGCTATTTTTTCGGTTATTAGCACGTCTTTTATGGAACGGCTGTTTGTAGCTAATCAACAATTTATTTGTTTCCAAAGATGATGCGATATTTTAGGGAATTACGCCGCTATAGTAAATATACAGGGTGATGCATTTAAAATTTTCGAGAAAAACTACAATTTGCGTTTTTGACCACCCTGTGTGAGCAAAAATGGAAATTCAAAAAGTAACAAATAGGATAAAAGCTAAGGTGTGTACGTTTTTTTTGATACAAAATTTAGCACTCCAAATTTCAAAATGGCTGACTGAGGGGTTGCCGAAGTGGAGGGTTCTTCTAGACAAAACACCTTATATCTCAGTGGGTAATTACCAAAACCCCATAGTATATAATAATAATAAATATATAAAATAATGGTATTGTAATTTTTGCTGACAACAGCTGTCAAGTTTTGCCGCGGGTAAACACGAAAAAACTGCTGACAGGTGCTGTGATATAATTTTTCCATCTACAAACCATTTGTAATTCACAATTTCGCGTTTGTGATTGGTAGAAATTAAGACGACGGAAACAGTAAGTGAAAATTGCCCAGTAGGTATCGAAAATTTCTCTATATGTCCGTATCTACAGTTACGATTGATGAAATGTGCATTTGAGCTAGGGAAAAGGGTGGGCAGCTGCCCTCCTTCGCTCCCCGCTTGGTAACCCCTTATTTCATAACGATCTATTTTTCCATATACTCACTTTTAAAAACATGCACGGTACTGTTCAATAATCATTTCAGCCACATATTTGATCGAGTAGGGTTTTTGCATCGAGCTCTTACTTTATATCCCTTGTCACAAAAGGGCCCATCAGACTTCCGTCAAACCAATTATCTCAAAAACAATGCCAGATGTTACGGCTGCGGTGCCTAGGCGCGCCGAGGTGCCAGCACACTCCGAAAAATCTATAATTATAGAGACGGAAAAGACTTTAGAGCACGTGCTGCCGCCAATCGTGTCCCTTTTTCCATTTCTTCCCGAAATATACACCGAAAAAGGTGTGTAATAGCTTTCCTAACGTGGTTTGTAAACTATCCCTAAATGACTGCCGATGATTGATTGTGTACTGTTCTACTAATTATTTTTTGGGCGGGTTTGTGGAATCGATTTTTTTGTCTGTGGTACGCGGTGAGGGATGATCGGTAATTTTTGGAAAACGAAATTAGTTCGATTTGATCTAGATCTTCGTTGTCATATGTTTTGGTTTCCAAAGCGTGGAATTTTCAAAATAAACAGGGTGTTTCAGTTTATTGTTGCATAACTTTAAGATTCGATAGAACTTTTAAAATTAAAACATAAAGTCTATATAAACATGGGTCAAAAAATGCGTGGCTTCCGAAATACAGGGTGTTTAAATTTACTTTCTAAAATAGTTTTTTTTTAAATATTTCGAACAATATTTGATGTATAATAGTGAAAATTGGTATACAAGGGTTTTTTGGTACGACAAAACGAACCATGGGCATAGTTTTACTATAGCCGTTAGAGGGCGCTCTCTACTGTACCTGTAGTGTATCAAAATGACCGAAAATTTTTTCTATCTGCAATTTTTTGCTTTTTGAATAAAAGAAAAAAGATTCTTCGCACTTTTCAACATAAAAAAGCTCTCTAGTGAATTTACGTTATAGTTAGCCGTTTTTGAGATATTTCGATTTTTAAGGTTCGATGCATTTATAATTATTTATGATAAAATAACGTTTAAATCAGTATCTCGATAATTTTTAGAAGTAGGCTGTGCCTGCAAATATTTTTGAAATTGAAAGCAGAATAAGGTTAAACGTCAAGTAGTTGACAGTTAGTTTTGTTGTCTGTTGAAACCTGAAACGTTTTTTTGCAATTGTGAATGCACGAAATTTAGTTTCTTTTACCTGTTTTTTTTGTAAGTTTTATAAAAATGCCATTTTTATTCTCCCATCAAGAGTTAGCGAATATTCATTTTGTGTATGGCTTTGTAAATGGAAACGCAGCAGAAGCAGCCAGAGAATACGCACAAAGATTTCCAAACAGACGACATCCAACTCGCTCAGTATTTGTAAGAGTGCATCGCCAAATAATTGAAAATGGTTTTGGAAATCTCCAAAGGGATCAAAACATAAACCCCGTATGATTCTGCGTGAGTTTGATAGAGATCCGACCACAAGTGTTAGGAGAGTTTCTGGTGCCTTGGGAATTTCAGCAAGCCATGTTCACCTTTTGCCTGCAAGGTTAAATGCTGCGACCTTCTTGGAATTTTTAAAGGCTGAACATGCAAATATGTGGGATGATGATATGTTAGATTTAAGAAGATTGGCCTGGTTCCAGCTTGATGGTTGTCCAGCTCATTATTCGAGAATAGTTAGAAACTGGCTGGACGAAAATTATCCAGAAAGATGGATCCGCCGTGAAGGACCAGTCGCCTGGCCTCCACGATCCCCTGACCTAAATCCATTAGATTTCTTTGTGTGGGGATTTCTAAAAGAAAAAGTGTACCAGACTCCCGTAACCACAAGAGATATGCTAATAGACAGAATCAGGAATGCATGTGATGAAGTAAGGCCTTATTTGAATAGTGCTATACCACGTTTGATCATTCGTAGAGGTGAATTGTGTATTGAACAATTGGGTTTACATTTCGAGCAACTACTTTAGATTTTGTATGTTTGTCCTAACTATCCAATAGCATTTTAGTTGTAAATAATTAATTTAATTTGTTAAAAATAATATTGGAAAACAAATTAATATTCTGTTTTTTTTTGTGTTTATTTGGAGTTAGGAATTATTGCTGTGTTTAAAAACACAATCTCAACGATCATCTTAATTACTTGTAATGCCCAAATCTAAAATGTAAAAAAAATATTATTTTCACATAAATAATTAAAAATGCATCGAACCTTAAAAATCTAAATATCTCAAAAACGGCTAACTATAACGAAAACTCATAGGAGAGCTTTTTTATGTTGAAAAGTGCGAAGAATCAGTTTTTATTATTCAAAAAGCAAAAAATTGCACTAAGAAAACATTTTCGGTTATTTTAATACACTACAGGTACAGTAGAGAGCGCCCTCTAGCGGCTACAGTAAGACTATGCCCATAGTTCGTTTTTTCGTACCAAAAAACCCTTGTATACCAATTTTTACTGTTATACATCAAATATTGTTCGAAATATTTAAAAAAAACTATATTAGAAAGTAAATTTAAACACCCTATATTTCGGAAGCCACGCATTCTTCGACCCATGTTTATATAGACTTTATGCATTAATTTTAAGTTCTATCGAATCTTAAAGTTATGCAACAATAAACTGAAACACCCTGTATACTCAGATAGATCGTCAGAATTTAAACGAAAATTGAATATATCGGCGTAACGCTTGTAATACAGCGATATTTTACCATTCACTATTTTAGTGTTGAATCTGATATCACAACTTCTGTCACCCACGCCTACTGGCGGGGAAGTATTGTAATCGCGAAAAATTTTGAAAATGAGATATGCTTTTGGATGTTATATGACATGTACATCACGAAAAACCGTATCACTCATTTCCGTTGGTCTCTCTGCCTGTCGATATGGACGCAAATGCTTTGCTAAAATTCCAGTGATAGCGGAGCTATGAACAAAAACAGGAGAAAATAAATACCTCTCAAACTTCGCTTTTTGATGTTACAGAAATTTTTTCATAGAAGTTGAAAATCGGTGATTGGGGGAACCCTTCGGACATCATTAATTTTACGCATCTATCCTAAAACAGGAATATTTCTAGATGCTATACGCTTCTGTCGTTCGCCACACATCCCACGAGGGTAATGCTTGCAATCTATTCTCGATCGTACACATAGGTACATACCTTTATACCTATGCTATGTACAATCGAGCAAAATAGAAATCTACTATTGGTTCCTTAGTCTATTTTAATTTACCTTGTACCTTGCTCAGTATTATCCGCCTCACTATTGGTTGAACATCAACCCATTTTCCTTCGCGTATATGCTTGCCAAAATAGTCAGCAGTGAGGCTCTCGCCGAGCTTAAGTTCCAGCTGTGTCTGGTAGTTAACCCACCTACCGTATTGGAGTAGATGATTAGGAGTACATACTCTTCTCTCAGCGTACTCTCTCTTTCCTACCATCTTCAGGTAGCTGTCAAAACAACCATGTCCTATGAGGAACTGTACGGTATAGTAATCTATCCGCACAGCTCCCTCGCCAATTCAATTTTTTATATATCTAGAATCAGCCTTCTGGCCCATGTACCATGGCCATTTGTATCCCATCTCTCCTGCCAACTGGCAAAAAGTGCCTCCCTTTCGTCGCTTGTAGCTTTGACTCCCTTTTTATAGAGCGCACATCTCTCCGCAGCTAGCAAATCAATTGGCTGGATACCAGCTACCACCAGCAGTGCATTTGTCGACACCGTTCTGTAAGTGCACACCACTCGCAGTACTGCTTTTCGCTGGCTCCTCAATATTAGCTGTCTATATTTCTCTTTTCTCAAGGCCTTGTTACATATAACATAATAGAGTTTGCCTCCCAAGAAAAAATATTGCCCCTCTCACTACTAGACTCCGCCAGGTGGCACTAGCCGTATAAATGATGCAACAACGCTATTTACCTTATCACTGGTGCGCCTTATATGTTCAGTCATTCGCAGATCTTTGTCAAGTCACACACCCTGATGCTTAATTGCATTTTGGCTTCTCAAGAGACAATTTCAAGCCATTTTCTTCCATTCATATGGTAATTCTCGAAATTATGTATGCAGAGTCCTTCACGTGTATCTCTCTCCTTGCTAGTCACTATCATCGCAAGATGGTCGGCATATCCGATCAAGCGAATTTCCGGCAGCATCTGTAACCGCAGAACCTCATTGTAGAATACGTTCCAAAGTAACGGCCCTAGGACGGAGCCCTGCGGCAGCATGGTTACCTTCATCGTCTTTTTCCCTACCATAAGATGGTCGATACTTAGAGCAGGAAACAAACTAGCGTTAGCGTTTTGGAGTATGGACTAATTGCATGGGGCTGTTTGGCTGACTTGATCCATTTAATTTTTCTGTTATACATATTTGTAGCTAGTTCAGAAGGACTAACTTGTGCCGACATTATCGTTTATGAACTGATGACAACGTTGCATGGGAAGTACTTGACGCCATGTTTTCAATATTCTATGTCTTAACTCAGTTCCCATGAGGATCTCAAATATAATTCCAGATAATTCTGCTAATCCAATTTGCCGAATCCTTCCGAATACGCATAAGCTAATAGAAAAGCACCTGCTCTGCCAGTCTATATAAAAAATGGCACGTGTTATCCCCTATCTATACATGCTCTTTCCGCGGAGAACCATTTTTTATACCAACCCATAGGGGGCCTGAAAGGGCGGAACTACCTGTTCCACGGGTTTTTTGTGCGGATCCGAGTTTGAATGGGTTAGGGCGCGGTGCGATTTAGATGAGGGGAGATTTTTTAGCTTTTTACGGTGCACGCCCCAAAACGGTGCCTATAAAATGGCGGAGCGACTTCAGAAACAGATGTAACAGTTATGAATTTATTGATCTAAGGGAATTTGGGGATTGATAATAAAAATGTTCTTAGCATTTTAGGAAATGCATGGCCGACGTGCTTTTGAGAACCTAGCAGAACTGCTGATCATTCTTAGACTGACTACAGCCACGAGGATTTGGGTAGATTTTAATATTTTGACATGAACAGCTGATCAAGTAACGTAACTTCGTTTTGTTAAAATCCATCCAATAAACAGTAAAAAGAAAAGAGTACTTTCTTGTGCCGTCATAGTGCGGAATGAATTAACCCTTTAGGCTAGAATTCTTTGGCATTCAGGATCGGTTTTCCAATCGCAAGTTATACCTTTCAAGTTGGTTAATTGTTACTTTTAAGTTTATTTGCACCGAGGCAATGGCGCAATCAGAAGCCTAAATTCCAGGGCACCGCGACTGCTATGAGGAGCTTAAAGATACTTTGTTAATCCGATTTAGAGAAGAGTTGATCAGTCGGACAGCTCTTATCTGCACAGTAGTTCACAGGATGCAAGTTTGCATAACAGGGCAGCATCAGACTGGATGAGTTTACTCTACGGTTGCGTGACGGAATCTAGGAGGTTCCGCGTGGATATTTGGTGTTGGAAACCATACTATCTACCTGTGCCTAATGAAAGTGTGACATTCGAGCTGGTTCAGAAGCTCCCGATTTATGTACACCTCCATTACCTTACTTATAGCAGAACGTAGATCTATATGCCTTTCATCTTCGATCCTTTTTTGGGATGGGTTGGACCAGTGGCGTAGCTAGAAGTCATGGGGCCCCGGGGCAAACATTTTTTGGGAGCCCTCATGAGTATGTTTAAGAATAAAAAATATCATGTTATAATAAAAAAAATGTTTATTGTCATAAAAACAAAAAGTAACACAAATTAAAATAATGAAATTACAAAAGTCAAAAATTAAACAATAATAAAATTAAAAAACCCTTTTTCTTGCTTGTCTATTTGCAAATTCGTTGATAATATCATTTATATCAAGGTTTTGGGCTTTTCATTCTCTATAGAGAGCAAAGCACGATCGCTTAATCTAATCCGGCCTGTAGTAGACCTAAGATAGTTTTTTACAAGTTTTAGCCTGTTAAATGATCTTTCAACAAATGCAGTAGTTACAGGCAACGTAAAAAATAAAAGGAACATTAAGTAAACTTCACTTAAGTCGCTTTCAAGTACCCCATACTTACTTAAAATTATATTGAAATATTCCTCAATTGATAGATCATTTTTAAGGTCTCTTTTACAAACATTTAACAAATTGGTATACTGAAATATTAAATTATTTAAATCAAATATTTCAGGATATTTGTTATAAATGGCTGTACATTTATTTTTAATGGATGGTTTATCGCAACTTAATATAATTTTTGGAAGAAGTTTGGAACAATTTATTAATTTTTTTCATGCTCCTAAATCTATTAGAAATCTCTGTCAGAACACGGTTCGTAACAACATTAAACACATTTATTTTAAATAAAATTTGATTATTATTAAATCTGTAATCACTTAAGAGTGAGACTAATAGACAATATCCTTCCTGACCAACGAGTTGAATTTAACGTTCTTAAAGTTGTTTTGGATTCACTGGTAAAAGAAGCTAAAAGATCCCATCAATCAATACTTAAACCAAAAAACGAATATATATTTTGCATAGTTACTTGTACTTTTTCAGCATGCTTTTTTAATTTTTCCTCTTTTTCTAATTTCAATTTTCGTTTCTGTGCTCCAGACTGATATTTCCGCTTATCTTCCATTTTTATTTTTTTGCGTTTTGTTCCGCAATCTGCTAATTCTGCAAAGAGAAGAATACACAACCATTTTTAAATGCATTAAATAGTTCGATAGTTGTGTATCAATTAGACTGTTTCAAAAAAATCGTCTATTTTTTTCTCTCAAGTACGTCGAAAATATTGTTAGAAATGACGAAAAAAAAATCCTGTGAAAGTAAAGCTTTTGAACGAGTAGGTTTATCGGAAAATTGTCAGAGACCTTTTTTGTAAACCATTCAATTCCCTACAAGAGTAAACTATGAACTCATGTCCGTATGATAATTTAGTATTGAGAAAAAAATTCAAAAGTTGAAAACAATTTTTTTTCTATGTTAATGAAGAAATGTTAAAGAGCTGTAACTTTTACAGGATTTTTTTTCGTCATTTCTAACAATTTGTTCCATATACTATAATACTTAAGAGAAAAAAAATTAGTCGATATTTTTGAAACACTCAATAGATCATTTTTAGTCTTTAAGAAGCTTTTCGAATTTAGTGTCGGGTTTAAGGTGCCCGCAGAGTATCCGTAACATAAGACTTAAGCCCAGACTTCAACCTCAAGCTGTAACGTATTTTCTCATGCCTTAAGGCTTAAGTCTTGACTATACTTTATAAATCACCTGATCAGAATTCTGTATAATTCCTTGCGGTTAAGTCTTAATCTGTCTTAAATGAAACTTAACTCTTAAGTCTTACGTTGCGGAAATTCTGCGGGCGCCTTTACTCAGCAAGGTAATGGACAAATGTACATTTACAAACAAAATTACGCACAAATCAAAATCGAGCCATTTATTCATTAAGTAATGTAACTTACACTTACCTTTTTTTCTAATAGGTACCTTATTATAACGAGACACAATAGTCACAATACAAATATAGTAATGTTATTTTACACCACGCCGGGCACCACGGCACGACTACGACACATATCAATATCACATAGGGCACGCTGGGTAGTTAAAATCATCAAAACAATAGATCGGGGAATCCCCAAAGACGAGACGTAATATTAAGGCGGTAGTGCCAAGCCCGTCGCGGTCCGACGGATTATAGCTACATACATTTAGGAACGCAAGCGTTTACCTCAAATATGTAGCGTTTTAAAAAATAAACATTATTTATCATTATATTTATTATTTATTTTTCTTTCTATTATATATATAAAAACAATTTTTTTGAGGCGCATGGCCGGGGCCCCCTATAAGCCGGGGCCGCGGCGCACTGCCCCGGTTTGCCCTAGGATAGCTACGCCCCTGGGTTGGACCAAGAAAATTTTTTGTAAGAGACGCGAAAGGACTGGAGCGAGCTCCGCTGCACACCTGTTCAGTACAACGGCATGAATCAAGTCCGGCCCAGAAGCCCAGCTGATGTCGAGTCTTACAGTCTTATGCCTAAAAGTAACTTCCCACACGAGCTAACTATAAAGCTTATAGGGCAGCTACCGAAGTCATTTTTCAAGTACTGGTCAACTAGTAACCGTTGAAGCGGCAACGCCGGTTTTACGTCTGAACTATCGTGTTTTGTGCGTTTCCTGACGCTGGATAATATTTATGTTTCGTCTCATCCCTGACAACAACTCATGTCGCTGTCAAGCAAAATACATTACAATTTGAGGTGAAACTACAACTTTCTATTTCACCAATACCTGGTCCAATGGTTAATGTTTACCTGATACTGAAAACGATTCTTGAGGTTCTACTTCCGGTCAGCAGTGAAATTGCGGTTAACTTGCGATAGAAAAACCAGGCCTTACAGTAGCGTTACTATACCTAAAACGAACAGTAGATTCCGCTTATAACCTGTATTCATTCTTACTAATGTCTGTCATGTTTCATAATTTTTTCAGGTCTATTTCCAGCTACCAGGAATTAAAATAATTAATGTTCCAAAACAAAAACCGAAAAATAGTCGGCGAACGAATGATTGAAGTTCTTGAGCAGAGAATGATTGTTTTCGAAAGAAATATGTCTTTCAAAATAGAGGGGTTTAACTTCGGCGCTGACTAACTTACGACACGCATGTAAATTGCTTTTAAAATTGTGGGAGACTGTGAATAAATTTAGACGCTTTTCACTTCAAAATAATCGTTTCATTACCTTTCCTAACATCCTGACCGACAACCGAATGCAAGACGATTTTACACAGTATTCTTTTTTATTGTAAAGTTAATCATTATTTGTTTAATTCAACTTTTATTATACTCTTCCGAACAGCCTTAATAATAATAATGATGATAATAATAATAATAGCATTTATTGCTCAACAGAATTACTATAATTCCATTTACAGGTCAAAGAATTAAAATCTGGCATAACAATAAAAAAAAAACAATACTAATTTGTTCAAATTTAAGAGAATAAAGAAACATTAGTGTAACATGTATAACGTTATTTGAAGTGCTACCATAAAACCCTCTTGAGTTGAGGATGAGAACACAGAAAGGTATCACAAATACTCCATATTCTGTTGAAGTTCATGCACTTGACTATTACAGGAGATTTTAAAACTAAGTTGGTATTTGTACGGGTGCAAAAAAAGAAGGAATCGTTTCAGAACATTCCCTTGGAACTAAAAATTGGAGGTGGGATAACAATTCTGAAGAATCAACAATACCATGAAAAAGTTTATACAGGGTGTAAACGTTATGGTAGCCATTATTGAAATGGGTAATAGGGGGGTCAAAACAAGTCAAAAAGTTCATATGACCCATGGTCCAAAAGTCAATAGATTTTTGTCTAAATGGCTTTATAGTTTACAACTTTAAGTAATGGCTTTAGGTGTTTTATATCGACCACAATCACCACAATCTTACTCATTTTTATAATCTAATCTAAAACGTTCTTAAATTGGGTAATTAACAAATAAATGGCATTAAGTTTTTCTAAGTTAAGCCAAAATTTCTAGTCAGTGAGTAAGTAAGTTTCATTAAATTAAATATTTAAAACACACATGACAAAACCGCGTCGGTCATTCATCACTCTTATCGAACCGGCAATCGATCGCAAACGGTAACAGTGGTTAGTTATCGTTTTGCATAGATAAATTACTTCATCGTTTTGTCGAGCAGAGCCTTGGGCGTGTTGTTTTGTTTTTGTTCGCGTACGTCGTCGTGTTTATTTACAATGTTCTCGAATCAAGAGTTCGCCGACATGTTGTTAGTTTACGGTGAAGCTCGTCAGAATTCAAATCTTGCAGCTAAAATTTATCGCGACAGATTTTGCCAACGGGTACACCCAGACAGAAGGACATTTGTGCAAATGTACCAAAGACTTCGAGATACAGGAAGTGTTCAGTCCACTAATATTCACACTCGTGAAAGACAGGTTATTGTAGAGCAGGAGGAACAAATTTTAAATATCGTGAAAATCATTGCAGATATCAGCACTCTGGAATTAGGCCTCCGCGTAGGACTATGGCATACCATAGTTCATAGAATCCTACGGGAAAATTGGCTTTATCCCTACCATGTAAAACGAATGCAGGCCTTGTTACCAGAAGACTATCCTCGCAGTCTAACATTCTGTCAGTGGTTTTTGCACAAAAACATTGAAAATCCGGATTTTTTAAAAACATTCTAGCGACGGACGAATGTACTTTTACGCGAGACGGGATACTAAATCTCCATAATACTCACACGTGGGCCCAAGAAAATCCTCGTGCCATTCGCAAAGGTCATTTCCAACAACGTTTTAAAATAAATATTTGGGCAGGTATTCTTGTCGATCAGGTGATTGGCCCTTTCGAGTTACCCCCAAAGTTGTCAGGAGAAGGATACCTTAGGTTTATAGCCAATAACCTACCAGAACTTTTGGAACAGACCTTGGACAACATGCCATTACAACGGATACATAATTTGTGGTTTCTTCATGACGGGGCACCACCACACATTTTTAGAGGCGTCATTCAGTATTTGAATGAACATTATCCAAATCCCTGGATCGGTCGAAATGCTCCTAATCCTCGAAAATGGCCAGCAAGATCTCCTGACCTCAATCCGATGGATTTCTGGTATTAGGGAGAACTTAAAGGGTTGGTTTATGGGGCTGGTCTAATAACAACTGAAGCACAACTTCGCGAAAAAAAATTGAATGCGGCTGAAATAATAAATGGACAACTTCGAGGACCTAGAGTAAGAAGAAACTGGGTTCGTCGTAATGAAGCTTTTGTGGACAGTGGAGGACGACATTTTGAACACCTTCTTTGAATACTAAAAAAGTGCAGTGTGGGTTTTAAAAGAAAAACAATGTATGTATCAAAATTGTGTTCCCTATTTATAAGTGGATTTTTTTAATAAGTTCAATAAACTTTCACACACCAGATGAAGCGCTGAGGCAGTTAGTGGTAAGTCCGTTTTTTTAATTGTTTGCATTTTACATTATCAGTACATTATCAAATAATGAACTGAGTGGCCACTGAGCACTGTAGTCTTTTCTTCATTCTGTACTTCCCCAAGGGATAGAATAAAATAGATTGAAAACAGCGCGTTCAATGATTTTCAGTTCTCAGAGAAAGATTTTCCCCTGCAGGCCCTTGACATCGTTTCGAAATATGAAATTCTGGAAACGCTGTAAAAATAAAAATGAATACACAAAGCCTACTTACCTATTTCAGACAAAAACAAAAACAACTGCCACATAACGATTGTCACCTTGACATCATTCTGCAATCTGTCAAAGTAGTGATGGGCGTGCCTGCTGCATGGTATACGGTATCGATATTCGATAAAATATTTTTCTTTCTACCATGATTGCATGGAAAAAACAAAATAAGGAGAGATCTAAAATAAGGAGTTATTGAAGGCCTAAAATAGCCAGGCGCTAATAATTCCTGGCCGTATTTGAATATCTAAGCAGGCACAGTAAAACAAAAATAAGACTTGGAATTAATAAAGTTTATTTCGACAGTTGGCAGAGTTTGACGAAGTGTTGACGGATCCCACAGAATTATGTGTCACTTGTCGATATGGTTAGTTTTAAAATATCAGGAGATAATCAGCTGTTATTCAAATCAGTGTATATGTTTTGTGATTCAAATAACGTCTAATATAAATATAACCCAGAATATGTACCCAGTGAAAAAAGAAAAATATTGCAAATTTCTAGTTTTTCTGCAGGTTTTAGGTTTGCTGGTAGCTCTACGACATATATTTGGGTATTTCTTAATCGCTAATATAGTGTGGATGTTTGTTAAGTTCCTGAACAACGAAAAATATTCAACTTTATGGATGTATGGATATTAAAAAAACCAGATCGGTTTTGTGGGAATATCAATCTAAGGTGCCATAATGGTTCTGATGAACGGCAAGTAAATGAATGAATGTTTGGAAACGAGCAATATCTATGAACTTTTTGGTAGAGCCAGTCATCAAGTAGGTACTTAATGGCTATCTGCAAGAGATTTATAGGAAAAAACACCTAGTAGATGATCTTGAATTAGTAAAATCGCATATCAATTGAAGAAAATAATATAAACATGAATAAAAAATCAACAATAGTAATTAAATCATGAATTTTATTCAAAACTCAAACATTTGTTTAAATTTTGACTGAATTATATGTAATTTCTTAATATTCAATAAGCTGATGATGTTTCAATGACAAGATGTCAGTCATCTCATACTGACAGTATTTTGTTTTCAACATTTCATAGCTATTGCTTGCTAAAATTTGTTGATTGGAACTTGAAGCTCATTCGCTGTATTTGACGGGCTGTTACCCTATAGGTGGAGAATAACGGACTGTTGTTGGTGAAATTAGCCCTTAGGGAAACAATGTTTGAATCTTTTGCTTGGGTACCTAGCCTACATTGAGTGTTAAAGTAATTGTAGAGAGAGATAATGGTCGCGTATGCTTCGTAAAATAAACAAAACATTGCCAGCAGAATCTTGGAAAGGCTCACAATAAAAACATTAGCGATATTCCCAACGTGAGGGACTGCATCTGAATCCCCTGTGGATGTGCTGGCGGTCAATATCTCTTCGACGTATTTTAGGCTGTCTGACGCTGCCCGGAGTGTGAGTGTGGGAGGTTTTTTATGCTATTTTCGCTGGAACGTGAGAGGGCACAGGGTGAGAGCGACTCCGAGAGAAAATCATTAATAGAGGTTTGAAAACGATGGAAAAAGAGATAAACTGCCCACGGCTGGAGAGTATGGTTTCTGGGAGAAGCGAAATTTTCAGATTTAGGATCGTTAATAACCTAAGACATATCACAATAGGAAAATATAATAAATTGCACAGTTTGTATATCACTGTTTCTGAAAGTGGGCGATAAGGTACTCTTGTGGTCGCTGGAGACCTACTGGAGGGAGGGGTGGGAGGCGATAAAGAGCTTAAAGGAAATAGGGGGAGCGATCTAGACAGACATTCTAAAAAATTTCGAGGGACCCTAGGAAATAATTGATTCTCAAAGGCAATAGACGGATCAAGGAAATCAAGTAAAAAAACGAGGAACCGCTCTTACTATGAAGTGGTAAAATGTATATTATTGATCCGATTTTTGAACCATCCAAGATCATTAAAACTCAGAAACCTCTCCTCTTCATAAAAATATTCATTCTTAGAAGCACTGATTTAGTAGACGATGTCGCCACCACCCTTCCAGTTCTTCAACATTCAATCACGGATCCACAACAAGACGGTCATTCTAAAAAATTTCCAGGATCCCCAGGAATTTTTTTTATACTCCAACCACCATGAAGGCCTAAGGCCTAAACACCAATGGGGTACCGTGGGGCTATAGGGGGATACAGGGGAAAGGGGGACGCCACACGAATTCTGGCAAGGGAACACGTGTGCATGAAACATGCACACATTCTGGCCCCGCCTACGAGATCCGCCGGGTGGTACCTCCGCGTTCGACAGTCAGAGACCGTTTGCCACCTACGGACAATCACAACATCCATAGCCAAGAGAAAATTTTCTTCTGGGACGGGATTCGAACCCGCACGGCGACTGATCAGGAGACCGAAGAGTCTACTATTGCGGCCACCGCTGCTGCCTGCCAAATAATTGATTCTTAAAGACGAAACAAGGAAAACAAGTAAAAACACCGAGGAACCGCCATTACTACGAAGTGGTAAAATGTATATTATTGATCCGGTTTTTTGAACTGTCCAAGATTATTAGAACTGAGAAACCTCTCCAGGCTACATGTCGTTTAACTACCGGTCAGAGTTATACAGAGAATGAGCATCAGAAGTCGAATGGGATGCCTTCTAAATCTGACATGGAATTTTTAGATGAGGCGAAAACATTTCCCTATTGGATTTTGTTTTGATAATCACATGATTTGGATTGATATGAAACAAGAGGTTTCTTAGATTTTCTGCATCATTATCAATAAGACTTGCCCCAAGTAACTTTTGTCTAAAGTTGACCATTCTCAAGTCCAAATAATCCCAGAAAAGGCCATTTTGAATACTTAAATTCTTATTTATGAGTCTAAATTAAAACCGGCACCCTTGAAGAGCCGTTTAGGAATATCATTTTGAACTGTAATATTCTGCATCAGGGGCGGAAGTCGAAAACATTATTTGAGGGGTACCATATGCAATTAGCTGCTCAAAAAGTGGTGCTGGAGGGGGGGGCGACAGGAATCATCTCCAGGAAGATGTCCGTCTCGGGAGGGGGGAGGGGGTTAGGGTATCGGCGACTGAAAATTGAAGAGCCAGAGGATTTCCGATTCAAAATTGAAGAGCGATAGTCATCTGCGGATTGGAAAACTCCTTCGATTTTTTTTTATATATATTTCGAGGCGTCCAGATCTCCAGGCCACCCTCCTAGATACGCCATTGTTCCACATGCTAGAAAAGGCGATTCTGAGAAAAACGAGTCCGAAGATTCATCACAGGAATGGTGTAAGAGACTTTTCTCTAGACGCCATTACGTAAGGAAGAGTACTTTTAGCCGAAATTTGCCTGTCTCGAGGGCTGAAAAAATCCTGTGGATAGGTCTTGATCTCCCAACTCATGCATTAACAGCGTTTTGTCCAACACGCTTTAGTTCGAGAGAAATTGGCCACTGAATAGCGTCTAATTACGTTCAAAAATACGTACTCGTTTTTGAAACTCATGACGTGGCATGTCTGCTTTATTTTAATAAGTTCTAGTAAGGTAGTAAACAGAGAATCTTTTCCTACAATTTTTGCGTCATTAAAAATGTTTTTGGTGGTATCAAGATTTTTTCCTAATGATACCCGTTTGATAAAAAATCTCGACAACCATCGATCCTAGGTAAAAAAGCTATAGAAACAATTTTGTAAGGAAATAAGCTCTTTATCATTCCGGTTCCATACGAATTTGCGATCTAGTCAACAGTTTACATTGGAAGGTAAAGGTACATATAATGATATTAGTACTTATAATGGTTAAACTGACAACCTGAATGTATAAAGACTACTATCATTTTTTGTAGTGAAAAAAATGTTCTACAACAAAGGTCGTTTACATTTTTTCGATACCTTGATGGTTTTTGAAGTATAAGGAGTGAAAGTTAAAATGGATAAATGGCTAATAGCAATGCCATTTCTCTGAGCAACAAGCCAAAGAAGCTCTACATGAATGTATACATCCATTATTTACCTAGGTCCTTTTCATCATTATTTACTTAGTGGGCACAATGCAACTTCTTTTTAGAGGAATGCGGTAAACAATGGCAGGTTATTAGCTCCTACCGAATATTTGCAGCGATTGACGTGATATGTTTGTGTCAAATCATGCCCTCGGTGATCTGTACTCTGAGGCTGAATCGAATGGATTCTTGGCGGAGCTGAGCTATCCATAGAAATCAGATGTTTACAAATCCTCAGGAACTGATACCTTTCTCCAGTTCAGAGGTATATATATATATATATATATAAGTAGGAAAATAATGGGCAAAATCCGCAAAAAGGAGGAAAGTGGATTCGAGCAGAAAATAGGATAGGTATCCCGAGCGATACGTATTTCTGCTGGTTGGCTTCATCAGGCCCGAAATGAATGCACATATGAAACTACAAAAGCAGATACACATGCCCACACATCTGGATACGGGTGTACCCTGAGGAAACGAAGTTTGAGGGGAAAAAAAACGACACACGAAGTCCTTAACAAGAGCCAACCTACACATTGTAGTATAAAATGGCTATACGACCTCGAATTTTCAAGGAGACGTCTAACCACCACCACGCGGCCGGTTATAGCCACTTGCTGTGGTACTTCAAGCCCAAAGGATCTACAAAGAGAATATGATCACGCGGAGAAAAGTATATAACAAGTAGGAAAATAATGGGCAAAATCCGCATCCACTTTCCTCCTTTTTGCGGATTGTTATTATATACTTTTCTCCGCATGATCATATTCTCTTTATATATACAGGGTGACTTTGAAGTTGAGTCATTAATTTTCAGATAATGATTGTAGAAGGAAGATAAACCAAAATATGTGTGTAAAAATAAAAAAAAAATAAAAAAAAATGTTACCTTGTTTTATAAAGCATCCTCCCGAAAAGTATTTCAGTGCGGACCTGTATTTGATCGTGCGGTCTTGGAGCACCGGCATGCTCTCCCCTGTGAGGTCTTAAGTCACCTGATTTACGAGCCCTTTGTACTACATTAACAAAGGCACGAGGGGTTGGTAGTACTCGATTGGGAAACCGATCCGCATAAATCCGTGATGCCGCGTAAATAAGAATCATGTCCACAAGTTCAGCATTTTCGTAAACATGTGCCATTTTTGATTTCGTTTGAGCCACGCAACAGACACCACTATTTACTCACGCGTTACCGACTGACACTGATTGTATACAACTGAATAAAATAATTGTAAAAACATCGTTCCAAATTCTTTCGCTTTTTTGTTTCCGATGCGATGAACCGATAAGGCGGATTATATCCGTTGTTGCCAAACACGAGCACATAATATTATTATTGAGACAGGGCGGTACTCAAACTTCCAAAGGGCTATAACTTTGTTACTTTAATTTTACCAGAAAAATGGTAAAGGAAAAAAACAATTATTTTGATCAGATCTACTCACCGTTAAAATAAATGACTCAACTTCGAAGTCACCCTGTATATATATATATAATACCTGCATGCAAAGTGCTGTCACCCACAAAGCTGTAGATCGGATTAATTTTGTAAGAATCCCTCATATTTGTCTGGCCAATCAAATTTAGTGTAACTGAAAAGAGTATTCTCTGAAGCCTTATTTTTTCATATAACGAGTGATATGAGCTTCTCCTACTGGACCGTACAAATAACTTTACACGGATATCGATCTCCCCACTCTGCTCCCCCTTTTTTAGCATTTCTATCAGTTTCCTCGGTACCGAGGCGAAATAAAAGTGGACGGAAGCAATCGATACTGTCGGCGTTGACCCTGCATCCACCCCAGTGTCTGGTGCCTGCCGGGGGTGCGAAGAGGAAGGAGGGTGGCAGATTCTTTTTCTTAGAAACCAACGGAAAAAAGAAGCTGGATGCGACGACGGCGCGGCGGGACTGCAGCTGCTAAAAGACGACGATGGCGATATAGCCGCCGTTATATAATATTAGAAGCAGAGCAGAAAATCGACTACCATCGATATTTTTTGGACCATTAACAGTACGAGAAAAGCTTGCAATCAACCATTTTGTTCACGGATGAGAAATTAGTCTTTTTTTACACCGAAGCAGCCTAAATGCCAGGGCACCGCGGCTGCTAGGATCCCATAGAAATTTTGTTAATCCAATTTTTCAACTGCTCAAGGTTAGTAAAACTGGGGAAAGCTTCCTCATGTAGATTGTTTAACAACCTGCTCTAAATCTCACAATAGGAAATATACAAAAATATACGATAATTATATGATAAAAGGGTCACCTCAGTGTTTTTATTTTAATTAAAGGTGATTTGATTCAACAGACGGGAGTAGAAGTTGCTCGAAACCGAATCTACTTTAACCCTCAAATACTACCCAAGATATAAATTGCTACTAATAGTGATGCATCTCTTAGACGTACATACATACATACAATTAAAACCAGTTAAACTTCCCAAAATCATCACTTTATTTTATGGTATATGCTATCTGGAATTATTTTTTCATTATTAGGTCAAATGTGAGCAGAATATCATCAGCAGATCTGTTGAATATTTGAATTGATTAGCTTCTCAAAAATGAATATGTTGTAATAGATCAGACTTATAGACATGGGAAACTAAAAGCTGATAAGCCTCAGTGACGTCACTTCTGATGATTATCATCAACTAATACTGGTTTAAAAAATTGGCAGGTGTTCTTTGGCTGTTAATGAGAGATAGCGGAAGTGATGTCATCTAAATGTATGCCTACTTTCACGGGTTTCAAACTAACTTAAAATCGCATCAATTCGAGCAGCTGCTGTTGAAGCTTGGATATCTGTTTAGGGCTAAGAGATACTATTCGTCATCTAACCTTTTCATCCTGTATATAAAGAGAACCGCTTCCTTTACCGACGCCTTAAGCCTTTATTTCACTGATAGACGGTTAGTGAAAAGGATTTTTTCACGATGCCATCACGCCGCTGTTGATTGCAAACGGACCCGCTAGGCTTCTACTTTTCACTTTGAGTCTGTTGAACTCTGCACAATGTAAACTGTCTTGTAAGATCACTCCATTCTTCGGAGGATGTCGAAAGCTACTTCAGTAATCATATGTAATGATTCAGGTAAGGACATGGATATACAGGGTGTAAACGTTATGATAGCCATTATATAAATGGGTGATAGAAGGGGTTAAAAGAACCAAAAAGTTTCATACAACATGGAGGTCAAAACGGTAAAATAAAATCTGACAACGTCGCAATGCCAGACGGAACGCAGTGTAAATAAAGATGGAGTTTGTTATTTTTGGCTCTTGGGAATTATTTCATTATTTGATAATGTACTCGTAAGATGCAAACAATTAAAAAAACGGACTTACCACTAACTGTCTCAGTGCTTCATCTGGTGTGTGAAAGTTTATTGAACTTATTAAAAAAATCCACTTATAAATAGGGAACACAATTTTGATCACACATTGTTTTTCTTTCTAAAACCCACACTGCATTTTTTTGTATTTAAAGAAGGTGTTCAAAATGTCGTCCTCCACTTTCCACACAAGCTTCATCACGACGAACCCAGTTTCTTCTTACTCTAGGTCCTCGAAGTTGTCCATTTATTATTTCAGCCGCATTAAATTTTTTTTCGCAAAGTTGTGCATCAGTAGTTATTGGACCAGCCCCATAAACCATCCCTTTAAGTTCTCCCTAATACCAGAAATCCATTGGATTGAGGTCAGGGGATCTTGCTGGCCATTTTCGAGGATCAGGAGCATTTCGACTGATCCAGCGATTTGGATAATGTTCATTCAAATACTGAATGACGCCTCTAAAAATGTGTGGTGGTGCTTGGTCATGAAGAAACGACAAATTTTGTCTCCGTTGTAATGACATGTTGCCTACGGTCTGTTCCAAAAGTTCTGGTAGGTTATTGGCCAGAAAGCTAAGGTATCCTTCTCCTGACAACTTTGGGGGTAACTCGACTGACAGAATGTTAGTCTGCGAGGATAGTCTTCTGGTAACAAAGCCTGCACTGGTTGTACATGGTAGGAATAAAGCAAATTTCCCCGTAGGATTCTATGGGCTATGGTATGCGATATTCCTACGCGGCGGCCTAATTCCCGAGTGCTGGTATCTGCATTGATTTCCACGATATTTAAAATTTGTTCCTCCTGCTCTACAGTAACCTGCCTTTCACGAATATTAGTGGGCTGCACACTTCCTGTACCTTGAAGTCTGTGGTACACTTGCACAAATGTCCTTCTGTCTGGGTGTACCCGTTGGCGAAATCTGTCGCGAAAAATTTGAGCTGCAAGATTTGAATTCTGACGAGCTTCACCGTAAACTAACAACATGTCGGCGAACTCTTGATTCGAGAACATTGTAAATGAACACGACGACGTACGCGAACAATAACTAACCACTTTTACAGTTTGCGATCGATTGCCGGTTCGATAAGAGTGATGAAAGATCGACGCGCGGTTGTCATGTGTGTTTTAAATATTTAATTTAATGAAACTTACTTACTTACTGACTACAAATTTTGGCTTAACTTAGGAAAGCTTAATGCCATTTATTTGTTAATTATGTGGTGACTGTGGTCGATATAAGGCACTTAAAGTTGTAAACTATAAAGCCATTTAGACAAAAATCTATTGACTTTTGGACCATGGGTCATATGAAATTTTTGACTTGGTTTGCCCCCCTATTACCCATACCAATAATGAATACCATAACGTTTACACACTGTATGTCAATTTGACAAAGGACGAGGTATTCCATAGAGAACGTTACTCAAACGGTTTAATATTATATTTTCCTGGTATTTTTTTCTGAGAGCAAAGTCCATGAAAGGAAATCATGATCCTTATTGTTGGTGTGCCCTGTAAACTCTCTAAAGCGCCTAAGATTGAAATTAAAAACCTATAATATATAAAAAAACTCCTCGAGTATACTCTCGAGAAATCTAATAACTCTATCCTCAAACGACCTTTTTTCTCCTGCTCGATTAATAGAAGCCCCAGTCGCGGTGTCCTGGTATTTTATTTAAGTCTCTGCCTACGCGACCGCTTCATCCGTATAAAAAAACATAAAAACGCATACCTGTTAAAACACCCTAATAACCTGCGGATATTTGGGGATGTTAACCGTAATTCAACCCCCTTAGGCATTGGTTTGGGGTGCATCTTACACGCCTAATCTTTAACACCGGAAGCATAAAAAACTACCTGTTCACCCCTGACAAAAAACAGCACGCGACTATACCACCTTCCCCTTTTCGATTCGATACCTTTTTAAATATAAAAAAGGATCCTTGACAAGGTCGCATGCCGCGCTAATGGGGATGTTTATATCTCTAGGGGATCTTTTTGGGGTGGTTTTTGATGTTTTAAGGGTGTTTTATGAGTGATTTAGTTGATAAGTATCTGCACATAGCAGACACGGTTCGTAGATTGAGATTTTGATGACATAAACATTACTATAGAAGATGATCCGTTCTTGTCTTCGGGTAAATTTGATGAAATTAAAGGGTTGTCCAATAGGGACGCAGGAAAGTAAACGTCAATTTGACATAGACGCCATCTTTGTTTTCTGTCACCGACATGTCATTTTGTTAGTTGAATGTTTACCATTGATCGCTATGGAGTCGTATTCGATTGAAGACCGCATTAAAGTTATTCAAGAGCCCTACAAAAATGGTGCAAACATAAAAAACACGTTTCGTGCGCTTCGTGAACATTTCGGTCGCAACAACCGCCCAAACGAAACAACCATCGGTCGTCTGGTGCGTAAATTCGAGGCAACAGGTTCTGTGGCAAATCTGCCAGGCTCTGGCCGGCCAAGGAGCGTTCGCACACCGGAAAATATTGCTGTTGTGAAGGAGAGTGTGAGAGACGATCCGAAACAATCAACAACGCATCGATCCCAAGAATTGGGCATTTCGAGAACCAGTTTGCTCCGCATTCTCCACAAGGATTTGAATTGAATTGAATATCAATCTTTCTTGTTTTAATGTGTTTACTTTTCTGCGTCCGTTTTGGACAACCCCATATAATGTCGAAGAACTAGCTATTTTTTATTTTCATACTAGGAGGCCATTGGTTCCGGCTTATCGAGTGTAGATTATTATCGAATGGATATCTTGATACAAACACGTCTCGTCAATAGTTTCGATTGCTGGTATATATTACAGTCATAACTGGTCAAAACCACCTTTGACTGCAAAAATAAGTCAAAAGTAAGGACGCTGGTCAAAACCACTTTTTACTATAAGAATGTCGGGCAATAGTGATTTTGACTAAATTGTATCGGTGGTTTTAACCAATAATGAAAGTAAAAACTACTTAGGACTGGGAATATTGAATATAAATCATAGGAAGGTGTTTCTGAAATCTTTTTATTATTGAACAAATGAAAATCTTACATAATTTTTACTTGTCACAATGATCTTTAGAGCAAGGAGAGAAAGATGGGTATTTTATTTGATTATTCAGATTATCGTCATATGATGAAACAAATTAGTTAACATGTTATCCATCTTCTTTGAATACTCGTTGTGAGAAATAAGAACTGATTTGTTAGATTTTTGTAGTTAAAGGCGGTTTTGACCGGCACGGGTATTATATAAAAAACCTATAAAACGTTAAAAAAAACCTATAAAATGGCCTAGGTAATTTTTAGGATGCAGTCATTCAACGTTTGCTCACTAGGACCGTTGTGCGTGTCCATCTATGGAGGAATAGCTCAACTACACGTATTGTTGGTTGCATATATTTTGTGAAACCGAGTAGTCCATAGTTTTCATCTCTAAGAAGAAAGTTGGTAGAGTAGCAAGGTCGCATCTGGATGATTGTGTGTATTGGTCTGCGCATATGTATAAAATCAGTGATATTTGATGTGTAAGAAAATCATTAGAGAATATGCTGCCAATGAAGTATATCTATTAGCTGTGCCCGACGGGTTAATTTATATGTTGTCCTTTCTGAGGACACGTTATGTTCAAAGTCATAAATTACGATTTTTTTACGTTTTTATTTGTGTTTTCAAAAACCTTGAGGAGATCTACGGAAAATCACCACCGCGCCCGAGCCGTGTGTAATTACTGTTAGCAAATAGGTATATGACTTGTAATTCGACAGTGTACAGTGATAATTATTTCTTATCTCTCTAATTTTTGAAATTCTCAAATTTCTAAAATGGATAAGAAAAGTGGATGCGCAACTAATTTCTAGCTTTGCATCTCAAGTAGAGACAAGCATCCAATGGAATTATCATCACCACATATTACCTCCAGTAATGCCATCTCTAAAGCCATCAGCCAAACATTGATAACTGAAGCCTCATGAAATTTAGGCGACACGTACAACAAAACGAGTTCACAACTTGTCTATCAGCTAAAGCTACGTTAAAATCTTATAGAAAAACCTAAATAATGTCACAAAAAACCAATATAATAATATAAAAATCGACATGATGTCACTTTTCAAGATATGTAGGTAATACCCGTGCGGTTCTGAGTTTTGACTGTAACATATCGACTGCTTAGGGCTAGGAATTACTGTTCTCCGTGTATCCTCCTCACTCTGGAAAAGTCCCGGCCTGGATTACTATCCACCTATCTGGAGTGCTGCTGTTCTGGCTTCACTGTTTCGAGAATAGCCTTCCTACTGATCGGTGACACTTCCTTAACGGACGACCTCAAACATCGCTCATACCTATGGTAGACTGGTGATCTGGCTCTGTTCTAACGATTCAAGTGAGAAAAACTGAGTGACAAAGAAAATAGAACAGCCAGAAAAAATGATTTTATTTGAATTGGATTTTGTATACAGTTTGAAGAAAAACATTTGTTTTGGAATCAAGTACAGCCACCATTTTTTTGATCACTCTGAACAAGAAATGTCTTCGATAACTTTTCTGTAAAGTTGACCGGTTTCTATCTATAAGCAATTTAATGTCTGAAAAACACTAACAATGGGCATTCTCAATGTTTAGAAACTCGGTTAAAAATTTAAACAAAACTATTAATATACTAAGTGACATATAAATCCGAACACCCAGTTTAAATGGTTTTATTTTAATAAAATTTTGTATAAGTACTTAATGAAGCATAATAAGTAAATGATAAAAATTTCAAAATGATTGCACTGCTATAAAGCCCTTTGATCTTTAATAATGTGTGGATGCACCCTGATGTACTACGCATTCTCCAACGCGCCTAGGCATGCTTCTGATCAGGTGGTCAATGCCCTCCTGTGGTATCTCATTCCAGGCAACCACCAACTCCTCTCAAAGTGCTTATAGAGTCTGAGGAGGACGTTGCAAATTGAGCAATCTCGTACCCATCATATCCCACACGTGCTCAATTGGGGATAAGTCGGGAGATCTTGGTGGCCATGGTAACAATGTGACATCATTATGTTGAAAGAAGTCTATTGTGACTCTTGCAACATGTGGTCGAGCATTATCTTGTTGGAAAGTTGGATCTGCCAGGGTGTCAAGATAGGGTAAAAGATGGGGTTCTAGAACTTCGTGGATATAACGCTGCGCGTCCATGTTACCTCTGATGAAGATTAAAGGTGACCTGGAACCATAAGCTATAGCACCCCAAACCATAACTCCAACAGTGTGATGAACATGTCTTTCAACAAAAAACTGTGGATTCCTCCTTTCACCACGTCGCCTTTTAACCCTGGCACGACCATCGTGCATGCCTAAACAAAATCGAGACTCGTCACTAAAGACAATACTGTTCCATTCCTGATACCAGAGTGACCGTTGTCTGCACCACTCAAGGCGATTACGTCGGTGTTCTTGAGTTAAAGGGAGGACCCAGTGTGGCCGGTATGAAAACAAGCCAAAACTTCTCATTCGTCGGTAAACACTTCGCATGCCAATAGGTCTTCCGTGTTCTGCAAACCATTCATTTGCAATGGACCTGGTAGTGGAGAAACGGTCCCTTAAGGCCAATAATCTTAGGCGGCGATCTTCACGGTCTGTTGTTCTACGGCGGCGTCCAGTGCCCCTTGCTCTTTGCGTACGGCCTTTTCGAAGCCATGCCTGACAACACCTAACCACAGTGTCTATACTTCTTTGCACTCTAACTGCAATTGCCCGGAAAGAAAGTCCAGCTTCCCGAAGTCCCACTATACGGCCCCTATCAAACTCAGTAAGTTGACGAAATCGTACAGGTCTCCGTACTCTAGGCATCGTAACCGATCGTAAAGGATGTCAAGAACCAAAATCCGCCAACGTTGATTCTTTACTGCGGCTGAAATATTCATTTAAAGAGCGTTAGTGAATTAAAAAAAAAGCAGTATAAAAACCGGAATGTCCAACTGATAAGGCTGAACATTTTTTCACTTGTTATTTACAGTAAGATAAATACATTCACCAACTTTTATTAAAATAAAACTGGGTGTTCGGATTTATATGTCACTTAGTATAACTCCCGTATTCAATCATTTGCAGATGATACTCAGTTAATGCATAGTTTTAATCCAAATTAGGTAGCAAATACAACAAAAATTTCACAATGAGATGTTAACAATTTGATACAATACTCTAATCACAATCTCAAAATAAATCCAGAGAAATCCAAAATATTATTGTTTTGTAATGAAAACAAGAAAATTGTTGCTTCCTCTCACTTAAAGATTTGATAAATAATCAGGTTTTAGAGTTTGCCGAGTCTGAAAAAATACTTGGAGTAGTTTTTGACACTAAAATGAGGTTCGTTGAACATGTGAAGAATCTGTCCCAAAAAACGTATCTCAGATTACTGAATTTTAAACTTCGCAAAAAACTATGCGAGAGCTTAGTCATATCTGTTTTAAATTACTGTGATATTGTCTATTTTCCATCATTAGATTGCTTTACAAAAAACATTATCCAAACCATTCAAAATAACTAATTACCAAATATTGAAGTGGATGAAATTTGAGTTTTTCATATAATTTAGCTATCAGGTATAATCCAATACCTGAAGTGTATAAATCATAATATTCTTTGTCTACATTCCGCAACAAAATTTTTATTTTACTTAAATTCACTATCCACTTAATCTTATCATTTCTATATATTATGATGTATTGTAATTCACAGTGGCGACGCGTGACTCCTCCTAGACTGTTACCAAAACCAGATGTGAAAAATCTTATTAAAGAAAGTTTATTTTGAACCTCCCAAATATAATTTTTTGCTTATTTTAGGTATTTTATTTAAACTATTTTCAATTTAAGGTAGACATTCCTGGACTGAGCGTTTGGGGCACTTGATATACCTAATCGTCATATGCTATGACTAATCCAAGCCGTCCGAAAAAACAGTCGACGTTTCTAGATGTTCGGAAAATTTTTAATCTTTTTGGCAATGAATGTTAACAATTGCCTGTGATTTCCTCTATTGTCAGAGTCATCCCCTTCAAAATGAACGGTTATTCCTGTTTTGCAAAAAAACATACGGTATTCTGAAGTGTGCTGCCTAAAAGCTTGGTTAAGACAACTTTCGATTCTTGTTTTGCCAAACTGAATTAAATTGGCTACACATCTCACATGTAACGGAGAAACTTCATGTCTCCTCTTTAGAGCCCTAGAACTATTTCAATCGTTGACTCCGCTGCTGGTCCACCCATTTTTTTCTATATAAAACAGATAACATCGCCAACAATACAATCTGTTTTTTGCAACCACATAACCAAGAGTTTCCATATACCAACTTATACTAAGTGACATATAAATCCGAACACCCAGTTTAAATGGTTTTATTTTAATAAAATTTTGTATAAGTACTTAATGAAGCATAATAAGTAAATGATAAAAATTTCAAAATGATTGCACTGCTTTAAAGCCCTTTGACATTTAATAATGTGTGGATGCACCCTGATGTGCTACGCATTCTCCAACGCGCCTAGGCATGCTTCTGATCAGGTGGTCAATGTCCTCCTGTGGTATCTCATTCCAGGCAACCACCAACTCCTCTCGAAGTGCTTCTAGAGTCTGAGGAGGACGTTGCAAATTGAGCAATCTCCTACCCATCATATCCCACACGTGCTCAATTGGGGATAAGTCGGGAGATCTTGTTGGCCATGGTAACAATGTGACATCATTATGTTGAAAGAAGTCTATTGTGACTCTTGCAACATGTGGTCGGGCATTATCTTGTTGGAAAGTTGGATCTGCCAGGGTGTCAAGATAGGGTAAAAGATGGGGTTCTAGAACTTCGTGGATATAATGCTGCGTGTTCATGTTACCTCTGATGAAGATTAAAGGTGACCTGGAACCATAAGCTATAGCACCACAAACCATAACTCCAACAGTGTGATGAACATGTCTTTCAATAACAAACTGTGGATTCCTCCTTTCACCACGGCGCCTTCTAACCTTGGCACGACCATCGTGCATGCCTGAACAAAATCGAGACTCGTCACTAAAGACAATACTGTTCCATTCCTGGTCCCAGAGTGACCGTTGTCTGCACCACTCAAGGCGATTACGTCGGTGTTCTCGAGTTAAAGGGAGGACCCAGTGTGGCTGGTATGAAAACAAGCCAAAACTTCTCATTCGTCGGTAAACACTTCGCATGCCAATAGGTCTTCCGTGTTCTGCAAACCATTCATTTGCAATGGACCTGGTAGTGGAGAAACGGTCCCTTAAGGCCAATAATCTTAGGCGGCAATCTTCACGGTCTGTTGTTCTACGGCGGCGTCCAGTGCCCCTTGCTCTTTGCGTACGGCCTTCTCGAAGCCATGCCTGACAACACCAAACCACAGTGTCTACACTTCTTTGCACTCTAACTGCAATTGCCCGAAAAGAAAGTTCAGCTTCCCGAAGTCCCACTATACGGCCCCTTTCAAACTCACTAAGTTGACGAAATCGTACAGGTCTCCGTACTCTAGGCATCGTAACCGATCGTAAAGGATGTCAAGAACCAAAATCCGCCAACGTTGATTCTTTACTGCGGCTGAAATATTCATTTTTAGAGCGTTAGTGAATTAAAAAAAAGCAGTATAAAAACCGGAATGTCCAACTGATAAGGCTGAAAATTTTTTCACTTGTTATTTACAGTAAGATAAATACATTCATCAACTTTTATTAAAATAAAACCATTTAAACTGGGTGTTCGGATTTATATGTCACTTAGTATAATTTAAAATATCAAAGTACGTTTGTTTATTCCTTTTTAAAATTATCTAAAGTAGGTGTTGGTCCATGTTCAATGATATCCTTTTTTTTTCTTAAAATTTATACAAGAAGAATGACTTTTTAAGTAGTTGATCGATTACGCAGCGACACTCATCCATGTTTAATTGCACGCATACCAGTAACCAAATCGGCTACTAACGAGTGATAAGTGAGTAACCAAATCAAAAAATGGTAACAAGCCCACATAATGTCGCAGCGCCCCACGCACTCGGGCGACCGCGATCAGACACGAGCCGGTGCCGACGGTCCCCGACGGACTACCAAGTGTATCCATAAATGAAAATGGTAACAACCGAATCGACAACCAAGTCGAGGCGAGTCAGCTTTATCGTGTTCGCAAATCCTAGACACTATAGGGCGCATTATTTTCATGGAGCTAATTTGCTATTTACTGAATTACTATTAAATACCGCTGTTGGTAAACAAATAAATGAAATTATTTCACAGTAACTTAGTCATAAAATATTTATTTTTAAGATTTTAAACTGTTACCAATGGTAACAATGGTTACATGGACGCTTCGCCACTCGTAATTCTTGATTTACACATTTTCTGATCTTGTTCTTGTCTGTTTTTTCCCTTCAGATAATAAATTTCTGTATTGTGTTACCAATCGCTAACTGAATGGTTAAGTGTAAGAGTAGCGAATGCTAAACTTCGGCAGTCAGTTAGTGCATTTCCAAATAAAGACGATTATTATTATTGTTATTGTTTCAATTACATACTCTCGACCTCCTCTGATCGGATTATTATTATTATTATTATTATTATTATTATTTCTTTTAAATTTCTCAGCTCTTGATTGTTGGTGGCTGGATTACTTTCTTCGTCAAAACCGGGGGTATGCCTTACCCCTTAGGTTAGACGTTACGTTATGACCTTTCTTATAATGTGGGCTGTACCGAATATGGCTACAGTTTGAAGTTGGTAAGGCTTTAAGGTACCTGAGATTGCCTTTACATATGCGTCAAAATTCTTAGACACGGCACCTGTGGAGCCTATTATAATTGGTACTATGTGCGTACGCATTTGCCACATTCTGTTTATCTCAATAGACAAATCCCGGTACCTTAGAAACTTTTCAGCCTCTTTGTCTTTCACGTTGTAATCTGATGGTACTGCAACATCAATTATAGTGCATAACTTACTTTTATGGTCTTTGATAACGATGTCCGGTTTGTTGGCAGCAATTGTTCGGTCTGTTATTATAGGCTGATTCCAAAGAATGGTGACATTAGTTGCAGTTACAACCTGCTGTGGTTCATGATCATACCAACGCTGTTTAACGTCAATATCGAAATCTTTGCAGATTGAGTGGTGCAAGATCTTGGCAACTCCTGTCGTGTCATGTAACGTATTCGCGCTGAGCGAGGATAGGGCATGAAGACATTACGTGAGATATGGTTTCATCCTTCTCTTTGCATATCCTACATTTGGGATCGTTGTTTCTTCCCAGTATCCGGTTTGAATGGTAGTTGGTGTTTAAGCCTTGATCTTGTGCCGCTGTTATGAGACTTTCTGTTTCACCCTTTACGTTTGCTCTTGTGAGCCATCTCACTGTGTCTTCTTTGCTGAGGTTATGGTTTTGAAGTACTCGGGTAACATATTGTCCATGCAGGGCCTTCCCTTGCCATTTCTCCCTCAGTGCCGACTGGATACATATTTTGTACGTCACCCTTCTTTTCTGCAAGTCTGGCCCTAAGGATTCCCGTATAGATAACTGGCGAAGGAATTTTGTTGCAGTTTGTATAAGGGACTTAGTTACTGGCAGAGATAGATCGTAATTTCGGGCAATCATCATCATTCTGTCTGGGCTGTTTTCCCAGTAGTCGCTAATACTGAGTATTGCTGCCTCCACTTGCTGTAGTCCCCTGCCTCCCTCTTTCCTGGAAACGTAAAGCCTGTCGGTGTCGGCGCGAGGATGTAGCATACCATATAATGTTAGCAGTTTACGCGTTTTTCGGTCGATTGCTTTTATTTCTTCCAATTCCCAATCGATTACGCCAAAACTATAAACAAGGACCGGCAATGCAAATTGACCTAGCGCGCGGATCTTATTTCTGCTGTACAGATGACTATTGAGTAGCAGCCTGAGTCTTCTGACGTATTCCTTCTTGACCTTCTGTTTGATTAGGTTATGATTTGTCCGTTCTCCTTCGTCAATACCTAAATATTTATAAGTATGTATCAGCATCTTCAATTTGATAGAACTGTGTCTCTTCCATGTGGTTCTTCCTTTGCAGCTTTCCTTTTCTGAATATAGCCTGCGCGCACTTATCCAGCCCAAACTCCATATGGATATCATCGCTGAATCGTCTAACTGTATTGATTTGTTCTTCTAGATCTGTCTCATTTTTTCCAATCAGTTTCAGATCATCCATATAGAGAAGGTGGTTGACTTTGGAACCATTTAAAATGTAGCCAGCTCTCATTCTATTCAGTTCAGCAGACAAAGGAATGAGTGAGATACAGAAAAGAAGAGGTGACAGGGCGTCCCCTTGGAAGATGCCTCTTCTGATATTAATTTTTGATGTGACGATCTCAGTATTTGGACCTTTTAGATGAACCGTGGTACTCCAAGAAGTCATCATTCGTTTGCAAAGCTCAATGATTTTGTCGTTCACACCGACAAGTTGCGAACTTTTTAGAATCCATGAGTGGGGAACTGAATCAAAAGCTTTCTTGTAGTCAATCCAGGCTAAAGTTAGATTTCGTTTACGTCTTCTGCAGTCGTCTAAGATATACTTTGAAAGCATGAGTTGGTCTTTACATCCCTTGGATCCTTTACAGCATCCCTTCTGTTCCGGCGGCAGAATGTTGTTTTGCTCGATGTGGGCATAGATTCTTTGGTAGAGAATTGAAGTAAAATTCTTATAGATTGATGGCAGGCATGTTATTGGTCTATAGTTTCTTTCCACAGCTGTGTCTTGGTTTTTGGGTATCAGAGTGGTTTTTCCTGTGGCTAGCCAGCTAGGAAAGTATTATTATTATTATTATTATTGTTATTATTATTATTATTACTATTATTATTATTATTTTTGAGGTTGTCAAGTATCTAAAATTAAAGCTAAAACCATCCACAGATGACTCCGAAGAGTATTTTAAGCGTTGTTTGTTAGGCCAAAAAGGGTCAACTTTCGATTTTCGCAGACTGAACTCGTATACAAATCTAGCTGTACCATGTTTTTATATCAAAATTCAATCACGACTTCATTTTGTTTATGTCTAACTGTAACTAAAATTTCATTAAAATAGAATCATTTTCAATTGATGTTCTAGTTTCTTTATCAATGCTTAAATGCAGCCCTCCCCTCGGGGCTAAAATGCTGGAATAACCAATAATTAATTATATGAACAGTGGAAATAAATACCAGACATTAGGCTTACCTAGGTGGTGCCACAAAAACATACCTGAAGCTTTCTTCAAGTATATACGCGTTTTTTTAAGCATCATAATATGTACTTTATTGCTTTATGGGGAATGAAGAAAGGGTTGAAGTAAATTGAGCACAATAAGGTTGCGCAAGTTTTGTAATAACGGATCTTTGGGTTGTAACGGTTTCCGGTAGATAAAAAACATGGATTATTACTTAGATAATTAAGGAAAGGGTTGCGAGGTAACGGGTAGAATGCCATAAAATACAACTGTTAAGCTTTTTTTTAGACAAATTGCATAATCCAAAAAAGTGTTAAATATTATGAAAAATTCTACCTGCTGTACAAGTGGCGGATTATAAAAGATACAAAAAAGTGTTTTATGATAAAAAAAAATCAGCCACATAGCCTAGAACAGTTATCATACAGGCAACCTAAGAAACCTTGGATTCTCATTTCCAAAAACAAGCTTCTGTGTAACTTTTGGATAGCTTTCATACAAACGGGCAAGCGATGAAGACAAAGAAGGAGGAAACAATTAGAGCAAACAACGGAGTGAATCAAGGTGAAAATTTTTTGAGTATTATTGGTTTGATTGCTTGAATAATTTTATCATATCCAAGTGAAGGGTTTTAATGAACTATGCATTAATTTTGATTAAGTGCGAGACGCCAGACTTGGGTCGAATACAAATCCTGAATACTGTATTTTAAATTGTATTTGAGTACTCAAGATTCTAATACAAAGGAGTAAAATATTCAAATATACTAAGTGACATATAAATCCGAACACCCAGTTTAAATGGTTTTATTTTAATAAAAGTTGGTGAATGTATTTATCTTACTGTAAATAACAAGTGAAAAAATTTTCAGCCTTATCAGTTGGACATTCCGGTTTTTATACTGCTTTTTTTTTAATTCACTAACGCTCTAAAAATGAATATTTCAGCAGCAGTAAAGAATCAACGTTGGCGGATTTTGGTTCTTGACATCCTTTACGATCGGTTACGATGCCTAGAGTACGGAGACCTGTACGATTTCGTCAACTTAGTGAGTTTGATAGGGGCCGTATAGTGGGACTTCGGGAAGCTGGACTTTCTTTTCGGGCAATTGCAGTTAGAGTGCAAAGAAGTGTAGACCCTGTGGTTAGGTGTTGTCAGGCATGGCTTCGAGAAGGCCGTACGCAAAGAGCAAGGGGCACTGGACGCCGCCGTAGAACAACAGACCGTGAAGATCTCCGCCTAAGATTATTGGCCTTAAGGGACCGTTTCTCCACTACCAGGTCCATTGCAAATGAATGGTTTGCAGAACACGGAAGACCTATTGGCATGCGAAGTATTTACCGACGAATGAGAAGTTTTGGATTGTTTTCATACCGGCCACACTGGGTCCTCCCTTTAACTCGAGAACACCCACGTAATCGCCTTGAGTGGTGCAGACAACGGTCACTCTGGGATCAGGAATGGAACAGTATTGTCTTTAGTGACGAGTCTCGATTTTGTTTAGGCATGCACGATGGTCGTGCCAGGGTTAGAAGGCGACGTGGTGAAAGGAGGAATCCACAGTTTTTTGTTGAAAGACATGTTCATCACACTGTTGGAGTTATGGTTTGGGGTGCTATAGCTTATGGTTCCAGGTCACCTTTAGTCTTCATCAGAGGTAACATGAACGCGCAGCGTTATATCCACGAAGTTCTAGAACCCCATCTTTTACCCTATCTTGACACCCTGGCAGATCCAACTTTCCAACAAGATAATGCCCGACCACATGTTGCAAGAGTCACATTAGACTTCTTTCAACATAATGATGTCACATTGTTACCATGGCCGCCAAGATCTCCTGACTTATCCCCAATTGAGCACGTGTGGGATATGATGGGTAGGAGATTGCTCAATTTGCAACGTCCTCCTCAGACTCTAGAAGCACTTCGAGTGGAGTTGGTGGTTGCCTGGAATGAGATACCACAGGAGGACATTGACCACCTGATCAGAAGCATGCTTAGGCGCGTTGGAGAATGCGTAGCACATCAGGGTGCATCCACACATTATTAAAGTCAAAGGGCTTTAAAGCAGTGTAATCATTTTGAAATTTTTATCATTTACTTATTATGCTTCATTAAGTACTTATACAAAATTTTATTAAAATAAAACCATTTATACTGGGTGTTCGGATTTATATGTCACTTAGTATATCACTGTTTTGAATACCTGGATTCATTTAAATATGATTTTTTTTTCAATATTCAACAAACTTTGAACTTGATTTTTATTTACGTACTTAGGTTACAAAAATTTAAAAATATTTATTAAAAATACATGACTATATTAGATAAAACTTAAAATAGCATTTTGATACACAGTGTCACAGAGTGATTAGACAAATCAATTGTGTGATAAAAAACATGATTTTTATTAGATTTTTATAGAAAAATATTAGACTAAAACTTAATGAGGAAATATATGATTCTTATATAGTGTACCTACATAATAAAAATGAACTTACCTTGTTGATATATCTACTTTATCTGGTATTACATGCAAAAGATAGGTATTGAAGTTTATTTTAAAATACTGGGTGTTTCAGAACTAAGGGATCAAACTTCTAGGGGGTATTCAGTGTTTCAGTAGAACACATTTGAGTATAGGGACCCATATCCGGAAAAGTGTCACTACGACCCTAAGACGCGTTAAAAATTAGAAAGAAGATGAATTGCCTAAATAGGATTTAATGCATTTAATTTTTGCCTTTTGCACATGATATCATCACAACAATTGTTCAAAATGTCTTCCTCCAACCTGAATACACTGATTTAAACGTCGCACATGATTTCGGTGGACTTGACTAAAAATTTGATACTCGTATGCACTTGTGCTTGTGCAATATTTCCATTATACCGGGTGTTTCAGAACTATGGGATCAAACTTGTAGGGGTTATTCAGTGTAACAGTAGAAAAGATTTGAGTACGAGGGATGTCTTTTAAGTTTTGCATATGGGAATAAAACGACGCGGTAGGTAGTTTTAAATGACTTTATTGTTTTTCGAAGTATTCTCCACGAAGATTAATACACATCAATTTTCGGGAAAGTAAAGAAATCGTTAGGACTTAGATCGGGACTATATGGAGGATGGTCCAATAATTCCACGTTTTCTACCGTTAAATACTGCCTTGTTTTTTGGGCTGTGTGCGGGCTTGCATAGTCTTGGTGGAGGATGATTCTTCTTTCGGGATTGATTTTTCGAAGCTCGGTGATAACTTTTGGCAAACAAATGGTGGTATACTAATCCGCAGTAACAGTTCTTTGCTCATTAAGAGGAATTGTTGCAACATGACCCGCTTTTGACACATCTTTTTCGACACACTTCGAGAACGGATGACCTTGGGTATCCAACGAGAACCTAATTTTCTCACTCCTAATTCTTCATGAAATTTTTTTTAAATTGAGGTCTTTGAGATCTGCAAGGACGCCTCAATCTCGCGATATGTCACATGTCTATCTTCAATGATGAGTAGGCGCACTGCATCGACGTTTTCCTGGGTAACTGCCGTTTTTGGTGCACCCACCCTGGGATCGTCGCTCCGCGCAGCCTACTATGTTTCTATATGCAAAACTTAAAAAACATCCCTCGTAATGCCTGAGGTGTTTCAAGTGTTATCGCTTTGTATGTGAAGCACTTATTCGAACACTACCAAGTCTGCGAGGTACGACTTGCGAGTGTTTGCAAACTTGGTCGACCGTGTAATCTACTTAGCCACACGAGAGAGTTTAATTATAACGTCTCTGGGTCGGTGGTTTTACGTAATCCCTTAGATATGGTATGTCATGACCTCTTTGAAGGGTCTCATTTGACACGTACCTTGGAGAGTTGGGATGAAATTTTTTTATATCACATAATTCTTTTAACCAAAAATACACTCAACTTGTTCACCCAGTATCTATGGTCTCAGTTATTGGCCATTATAGTACCCTTCGTGGTATACCACCGAAAAATTATTAGTAAAATCAAGCATAAAGCAAAGTTATACAAGAGGTACCAAAAAGAGTCACAATAACCATCTACATGAACAGTACAAACGCTTTGATATGAGGTAAAGCGTCAAATATCTGTGGCCTATAAAAATTATACACGTAATTTTGAGATTTCCATCTCTCAAGATCCTAAACATTTTTGGAGTTTCATGCATGCAAAAAATCGAACTACTAGGATTCCTGGTGGAATGAAGTTGAATGACGTCTCACTGAACAATCCTCACTGTGCTGTCAATGCATTTGCAGATTTTTTAGTAGTGTTTTTGTTGATCTACTCGTAATGATTTTATTGAAGGCAGGAATCCTACTAGTCAGGTTAACATATTTTTCAATGACATTCATGAAAATGAGATTTTAGCTGCATCTAAAAATCTCAAGAATAGAGTAACGGCCGGCCCAGACATCTCTCGTTCATAGTCAAAGATTGTATTCATGTCTTTGTTAAGCCGTTATTAAAAATATACAATCTGACTATAGAAACCAACACATTCCCTGGTATTTGGAAACTTTCTAGAGCGACACCTATTTTCAAATCAGGGGATAATACTGATATTAAAAACTATAGTGCGGTGGCAATATTGTCGAATTTCTCCAAATTGCTGGAGATAATATTGCATAATAGAATTTACTCTGCAGTTCATACATCTCTGTCCCCTTTTCAGCATGGCTTTCTTACTATGAGATTCACAGTAACTAATTTAACTATACTAAGTGACATATAAATCCGATCACCCAGTTGGAATGGTTTTATTTTAATAAAAGTTGGTGAATGTATTTATCTTACTGTAAATAACAAGTGAACAAATTTTCAGCCTTATCAGTTGGACATTCCGGTTTTTATACTGCTTTTTTTTAATTCACTAACGCTCTAAAAATGAATATTTCAGCCGCAGTAAAGAATCAACGTTGGCGGATTTTGGTTCTTGACATCCTTTACGATCGGTTACGATGCCTAGAGTACGGAGACCTGTACGATTTCGTCAACTTAGTGAGTTTGATAGGGGCCGTATAGTGGGACTTCGGGAAGCTGGACTTTCTTTTCGGGCAATTGCAGTTAGAGTGCAAAGAAGTGTAGACACTGTGGTTAGGTGTTGTCAGGCATGGCTTCGAGAAGGCCGTACGCAAAGAGCAAGGGGCACTAGACGCCTCCGTAGAACAACAGACCGTGAAGATCGCCGCCTAAGATTATTGGCCTTAAGGGACCGTTTCTCCACTACCAGGTCCATTGCAAATGAATGGTTTGCAGAACACGGAAGACCTATTGGCATGCGAAGTGTTTACCGACGAATGAATGAAGTTTTGGCTTGTTTTCATACCGGCCACACTGGGTCCTCCCTTTAACTCGAGAACACTGACGTAATCGCCTTGAGTGGTGCAGACAACGGTCACTCTGGAATCAGGAATGGAACAGTATTGTCTTTACTGACGAGTCTCAATTTTGTTTAGGCATGCACGATGGTCGTGCCAGGGTTAGAAGGCGACGTGGTGAAAGGAGGAATCCACAGTTTTTTGTTGAAATATATGTTCATCACACTGTTGGAGTTATGGTTTGGGGTGCTATAGCTTATGGTTCCAGGTCACCTTTAATCTTCATCAGAGGTAACATGAACGCGCAGCGTTATATCCACGAAGTTCTAGAACCCCATCTTTTACCCTATCTTGACACCCTGGCAGATCCAACTTTCCAACAAGATAATGCCCGACCACATGTTGCAAGAGTCACAATAGACTTCTTTCAACATAATGATGTCACATTGTTACCATGGCCACCAAGATCTCCCGACTTATCCCCAATTGAGCACGTGTGGGATATGATGGGTAGGAGATTACTCAATTTGCAACGTCCTCCTGAGACTCTAGAAGCACTTCGAGAGGAGTTGGTGGTTGCCTGGAATGAGATACCACAGGAGGACATTGACCACCTGATTAGAAGCATGCCTAGGCGCGTTGGAGAATGCGTAGCACATCGGGGTGCATCCACACATTATTAAAGGTCAAAGGGCTTTAAAGCAGTGCAATTATTTTGAAATTTATACAAAATTTTATTAAAATAAAACCATTTAAACGGGGTGTTCGGATTTATATGTCACTTAGTATATCTTCACTCTGTTCGCTATTGAATGTGTCGATTGGCAAGGTCAACTAGATGCAGTATATACCGATTTTGCTAAAGCGTTCGATAGGGTGGACCATAGCATACTTTTGAATAAACTTTTTTTATTCTGGATTCCATTCATCCGCTTTAGCATTCGTTCAAAGTTATCTTCATCAAAGGAAGCAATATGTTACTTTTAATGGATTCAAGTCGTACCAGTATATAACTAAATCGGGAGTGCCTCAGGGTTCAAATCTTGGTCTTTTATTGTTTACCTTATTTATTGATGATGTTGGCCATTATTTAAGTTGTAATAAGCTCCTCTTTGCGGATGATTTAAAATTATTCAGGATTAGTGAGTCTGAGACTAATTGTATTGCACCTCAGCGTGATATTGATGTTCTAGTGGCTTGGTGTGACGAGAATAATTTATTTCTTAATGCGTCTAAGTATAGTGTAGTCTGCTTCTCCAGGAAAACTTCTGCTTGTAAGTTTAATTATAAAATTGGTGATACTTACATAAATCGTTATAACTCAATTAAGGGTTTTAGTGTTGTTTTTGACCATAAACTTAATTTTTCACTCCACATAGCTCAAAAGGTGAGTGAAGCTTCGAGGGTGTACGGTTTTATTGTAAGAAACTGTAGAAGCTTTAGCCGGCCAGAGTCACTGTTGGTCTTGTATTCTGCATATATTAGATCGAAATTGGAATATGCATCGTTAATTTGGAACCCAATTTACAACTGCTACATTGATTCTCTTGAGCATGTTCAGAGAAAGTTTCTAAATTTTTTTCTTTTAAAGTTGACGGTATATATCCTGAACATGATGTATCTGAAAGTTTGTTATTGTCTAGGTTTCAAGTGCAGTCTTTAGAACTGAGAAGGAAGTGTGCATCAGTTATGTTCTTGCATAAACTACTGCACAACCAAGTCGATGCTAATGGGATTGTGGCTCAAATAAACGTTAATGTTCCATCTATTCAAACTCGTACAGGTAAATCATTTTATTGTGACAGGGCTCGCACAAATTTGTTTTTGTAGGCACCCATATATGTGATGTGTGAAACTTTCAATGCAATATCAAATTATTGTGATATACATGCTGACAGTTAGAACAGCATCCTGAGAGTAGCTAGAGATTGCTTGGATAATTTATGATATGTTACTCACCTGAGTGAAATATGTTTTTTTGCTTCTTTTTCTTGTTTGTTTTTTCTTTAGATGAAATCACCTGCTTTTTATGTGTTTCTGTTCTTGTTATTTTGATTTATAATAAACGTCTTTATTTCCAAATGGACTGATTATATAAAAAAATAGCAAAATACGGGCGAAGTTCAGCTGTCGCTGCTCTTCCACTTAACCCGCTATAAAAAAAGTCCGTACAAAAGGTGGGTGAGACCTACTTATTCTACACATTACAAATATTAAATGTATATGCATTGCCTACATTAATACATCTACTAAAATTAATCATAAACTTGTATCAATATTTTCCTGAGACTACTACTGCTGGGATAAGAGATATTTTTTTAATTGAGTTTTGAAACTTGAGATGCTCAGAGTTTTATATTGTACCGGAAGGGTGTTATAAACGGAACAAATTTGGTAGCTGAACGATCGTTCAAATTGGGCTGTTCGGAATATCGGCGGTGTCAGCAACCCCCTGGATCTTATATTGATGTTATGCACATCTGTTCGAAATGTAACTTTTTCAAATAAGTAAGTGGGGGTCTTATACATAATTATTTTATGATATAATGTTGCGGCATGCAAAAATCTTCTTGTTTCCATGTTCAACCAATTCGCATCTTTCAACTTATGGGATATTCGGTCTCGTCTTCTGATGCCATATATTAATCTGAGGCAAGAATTCTGCGCAACCTGAATTTTTTGTTTGTAAGTGGCAGTTAAGCATGGGCCATACAACATATCAGAAAAATTGAAGTGCGAGAGCACCAACGACTCACATAGATTTATTTTGACTTTAACGGGAAGGTTACGTCTGTTGCCGTACAATATTTTTAAAGAGGAATATGCCTTAAGAATGAGCGAATTTACATGTTTTTCAAATCTTAAATTTACATCCAATGTTACACCCAAGTTCTTTGCTTCACTGACAGTTTCAAGTTGTTGTGCATTGATGGTAAAGTTAATTGAGTTAGTAACAGCCTGGCGCGCATGCTTTGGCCCAAATACAATTACTTTAGATTTGCTAGAGTTAAGATGCAAACAATGTTCTTCGGCATTCTTTGTCAATAATGATAAATCTCTGTTGATGGTTGCACTCACAGTGTCCACATCACTGGGTAGAAAAGTATGATACAGCTGAGTGTCATCAGCATAGCAGTGCATTTTGCAAGTATTTAAGCCTTTGCCGAGGTATGAAGTATAAATTGCAAAAAGGAGCGGACCCATAATAGAGCCTTGCGGCACGCCTGATTTTAAGGCTAATACGTCAGAATAACTTCCCTCCAAGAAAACCTTTTGCTTTCTGCTCTTTAGATACTTACTGAAAAAGTTGACACTATCCGAATCGAGGCCTATAAAATGCAATATATTTAGGAGTAAATTAAAATTGATCGTATCGAAAGCTCGACTAAAATCCAACATTATCAAAACTGTACACCTTCCCTGATCAGTGGCTCTGATAATGTCATCTGTTACATGTAGAAGTGCAGTTGTACAGCTAAAATTCTTTCTAAAACCAGATTGAATTGGAGAAAGCGAAGAAAACTTTGATAGATGTTCCATCAATTGCTTCTCAACCGCTTTTTCTAATAATTTTGACAATGCTGGTAAAATGCTTATTCCTCTGAGGTGATTAAAATCTGAAGGATTTAGCTTTTTGGGAATTACTTTTACAACTGCACTCCCCCATGCTTCTGGAAAAACATTTTGAATCAAACAACAATTTATTATATGCCTGATATAAGGAATAACATGTGGACAGCAAAGTTTTATTAGAAAGATACTCAAGCCATCACAGCCTGCAGCATTTGTTTTAATACCAGAGATAGCTTGATATATGAATATTTCATCAATTTCTTTAAATTTGAATTTGGAGTTTGTCAGACAATTATTTTTGTAAAAATTTATTAAGGAATCTGGAGGTTCACTTGGGGAGATGGAATTTATAAAAAAATCATTCAGAAGGTTCACATCCATTAGGTTAGGGGGCAATGAGTTACTAAAGTTATTTTTTAGCATCTTGTTTTGTTTTAATATCCTCCACATTTGCTGGGAGCTGCTATGCAAGAACTTATGGAAGAAATACGCTCTTTTCTCTCTTCCAATAGCGCTAGTGACATAATTCTTTAAATCTTTATAATACTGTAAGTGCGCATGAGTACCTGATCGTTTATAACTTTTAAGTGCTTCATCACGGAGCTGCTGCATTTGTTTGATCGTATCAGTCATCCATGGCGCCCTACCTTTTGTAACGCGTTTTCTAACTAAAGGGGCATGTCTGTCGAATAATTCAACTAAGCAGTTAGTGAAAAAGGCTATTTTCGTATCAATGCTGTCTTGGTCGAACATTTGGAAAAAAGATATACCACGGAGATCATTCAGAAAATGTTCCTCATTGAAAAACTGGAAACTTCTATATGTGATAAATTTTTCTTTCGAATGTGGATTACCAACTGACATTTTACAAAAAACCAAAAAGTGATCTGATACCTGGCCAACATCAATTATTCCTTTGTCTAAAACAAGTTCCTCCCGTAATAAGATAAGATCCAAGAGCGTTGCTGAAACACCCGATATTCGCGTTGGTCCTTCAATAATTTGTGTTAGCTCGAATACCTCTAAAACAGAATAAAAGTTATTAACAGCACTATTCAAGTCCAACAAATTTATATTAAAATCTCCAGCTATTATAACATCATCCACAGTAGGATATATCAAACTCAAAGCTGTCTCAAATTCGTTCAAAAAGTTATTTATTTCGACATATGGAGGCTTATAAACAACGCCAATCGCAAAACGTTTATTATTCAACTTAACAGTAATCCACAATTGCTCGCTAAACAACTTTTCTTCAATTTGCATCAATTCACTATTAATGGTATGCTTTACATATATGAGTAATCCACCACCCCTAGTATGTCGATCAATTCTGTATAAACTAAAATTATGAATGTGCACCGCATCATCATCAATTCCAGCATGTAACCAAGTCTCACAAATTAAAAAAATATCAAAAGAGTGCTCAGTGATTAGAGATCGAACATTAGATATAGATGGTAACAACGATCGAACGTTTAAGCTACCTATGTTTATATGTTGCATGGTTATCGAAAAGAAGCCAACCAGTTATAGCGCCTACTCAAAATAAGATAGATACAAGATAGTAGATAAAAAAATAATATATATATATATACATACACATATACACATATATGTAGGTTAATAGAATTAAATGAATGTTGTAATCTGCAAAAAGTTGTTGGTCTCACAAAAAATTAGTACGAAAGAAAGTAAGAGAGAAAAAAAAAAGGAATCCACGTGAAAGTGGGAGCTGAATTGCACGAGTGTTGTGCTGCAGATTAAAATGGATATATAATCATCTTAATGAGAAAAAGATAAACTGTTAGCAATACATAAATGAGAGTAACTAGAACTATTCCTACTTGCTCAGAATCAAAATAGAGGATGACGTCATGACGCCGTATTGATTCATAAGAAACTTCACTTCGATACACTTAAAAATTGAAATAAGGAGAACACATAAACGAGAAGAAATGTCGAGTGATCAAAATAATTGGGAAACAAATTATTAGGTATAAACAAAAAAGTGGATATACTTAATATATTCAGGCCACAAAATAGTGTTTTTATTATGGGACTGTCATCCACTATTCATCACTGTAAAAAACTTAAAAATCATGAATAAAAAATCAATAATAGCGACAGAATCAGGCAGAACGTAGCCTTCAAGAATAAAAAAAATCTAATCTAGTACAAACTTTCTTTTGCAAAAAAAAAAAAAACGGTTGCATTATCATCTCAATATGAATGAACAAAACGGACCTCACAATTTTGCAATATCACTAGGCTTCTCTATCTTCACAGTTCTGCCTTCTCCATCATATTTGCAGAATATTGTGCCGTTTGTCGTCCAGACTCTACCATTTCTTCCCATTTTCGTGATAGCATCCTTCAGTAGCTTCAATTTATATTGAGTCAAGTCCTCCCGGATGACCATTCCAGATGATTTTAAGAGCTTTTTATTATCATAGGAGAGCTGTTTATAATACATTGAACTAAATTTAAGTACTATCGGCCTTTTCTTATCTCGTTCATATTGCCCTATTCTAAAGCAGCATTCAATTGCTGGTCGTTCTACATTTATTTTCATTTTATCCCTGAGGATTAGGACGATCCTATGCAGACAATCTTCACTGGGGTCCTCAGAAACACCATATATGCGCAAAGTCTTACGCTTGCAATACTGCTCTTGCTTATCTTGATTTGAGATTATTTTCTCAATCGCCTCTCCGTGAGTTTTGAGCTGTGAGGCAACTTCTTTGTTTCGTTGCTTTAAAGAATCAATATCCTTTTTCACTTGTTTCACTATATTTATCTTAGGATTGTCCTGTAAATGGTTTCCTTAACTGTTGGGCAACAAACGCTATTTATTTATTTATATAGGTAATATTCTCTGTCGAAATCCCTAACTATGAAATACTACGCCATGTGCACATTTTATATAAAACTGGTAGGATTAAAATGGTAACAATGGTGGTTTGTCATTCGTCGCATTTCCTTCCTTCTTTCATTCGACCCCAATCCAAACCAAAATAATACCTCTCTCTTAATCACGCAGCCACCCTCGCTCCGATGATGCTGACCGCTGGTCAAGCGTGACTCATACAGAGCATTTCTTATAGTCAGGCTTTACGTTGCATTTTTCTCATTATTTCGGGGGAATTACTCACCCTAAATAATAATAATAATCGTCTCTTTGAAACTGCACAATTCCGTACAGAAAAGCAAGAGTTGCATATGGTGGTGAACTTTAGTAACATGCTACTTTTACACTTAACCTCCGATCAAAACACAAACAAAAGTTGTTAAGTAGCAGATATCAAACAAAAAAAATCATGTTGCACAAAAATTTACTACATGTACACAAATGAAGTGAAGAAAAGACATGTAACAATATATGGGTACAAGCAGATATGAGATTTGAGAGCAGAAAACAGTAGCGTGAATAGGTGTAGTTATAAATTTGAAAATTTAATTTATTTATCATGTACGAGATCAGCTTTTCTATTAAGTATATAGGTTTGGACATAAGTATTAGTTTATAAATGAATGCAAGGTAATGATATTTGACAATATCGTGAAAAACAGGCGTGCCAATTATTTACAATTAAGTGCTCTGTGGAGTGACGCTGTTGGAAGGAGGTCCACAACTCATAGAGAGGCCCACAAACTGGGATTTAGCACTTGAAAGGTAAGTTTTCTTATAAATAAAGTGAAGTAAAAACCCTAAAGTTGCACAACTTGTTTATAGGCCAAAGAAAAGCCACTATTAACTCCACTGCAAAAGAAAAATCGGCTTTGATGGACTAAAGAACATAGACAATGGACACCTCAACAGTGGTGTGCAATACAATGGAGTGATGAGGCCCGATTCGAAGTTTGTGTTGGTGATAGTCGCAGTACAGTTATTCGCAAAAAAAATGAAGCATTACACGTTGACTGTCTGAAGAGAAAAGTGAAATTTTCAGCATCCATTATGGTCTGGGGCAGTATGTCATCAAAAGGAGTAGGAAAACTTCATTTTATTGATGGAAATGTGGATAAAAACAAATATTTGGCAATGTTAGAAGAATCGCTTTTACCAGTGATGGAAGAATGTTTGGCATCCGGCCAAGATTTTGTGTTTCAGCAAGATGGTGCAGCGTGCCATACCTCAAAAAAGGCTATAAAATGGATGGAAGAAAATAATGTACCACCTTTGAAATGGGTTTCTAGCAGTCCAGATCTGTCACCTATTGAAACTTTGTGGCACGAGATGAAAGAGGTTCTACGACAACATCCTTCTCGTACAATCACCGAACTGAGGCAAAAGCTTCAAGAAATATGGGATTGTTTTACACCAACTTTTTGCCAAAACTTGGTTAACACTATGCCCCAAAGAATTTCAGCCGTAATAAAAAATAAATGTAATGTTACCCAATGGTAATTGTTGCTTTGTTAACTTCGCGCATGTATTCGCACATTGTTTATTTGTTCAGATGTTCTATTAGTTATAGGTCTAAGTGATTTCAAATATGTATTTTTTTACGACTAGAGTGTATCTAAAACGTTTTTGAGTAAATAAATTGTTTCAGAAGTAAATAGTCTCGTCATATTTAGTTTATAAAGGCATATTTTGGTACAAATCTTGAAGTGGGCCAACTGAAGTGGGAAGGGGCTCGTAATATGTTATTGTCCATCCTATCAAATGCTTTACTGTAATCAAGCATAGTGAGACAAAGTACTTTTCCCCCAACAACATTTTCATAGATGTCATTGATAATAGATAAGAGAGCAGTTGTAGTGCTATGCTGAGATCGAAAGCCAGATTGAGCAGAGGTAAGAATGCCATGCTCGCCAACGAATAATGAGATCTGTTCTTGCATTGCCATTTCAAGAAGCTTAGAGATAGGTGGTAAAATGCTTATTGGTTTAATACAAAAATACAAAATATTTCTGGATTACATACACTCCTCCTGTATTCAAACATCCTCACTGGCCACTGGTCAAGCGTGACTCACGTCGAATTTTCTGCTATTGCAAAATTGCATTTTTACCCCTGCACCACTAACAATAGCTCACCCCTATTCGATGATATATCGCGTCGAAATAAGAAATACGAACGTCGTAAATACGCTGAATAAATGATGGCGATGTGAGGGTGTGAAATGGGGGAATCGGGGGTTGGGGGAGGGAGAGTTGGGGTGGCAGTGGACATTGGTCCGCAGGGAAAGGGACGAGGGTTTCGAACCAACTTAGATTGGATTTTATTGCGAGCGGGTGGGGTGCTACGGTATTGGTTTAGGAGGTCTACGTTTGAAGCGATCAGTGTAGAGGCTCGTTTTGAGCTTGGAAGCATTTATAAGCATAAGAAGATGCATCTTAATTTTCTGATTTGACGGACCAAATCAAACCACATATACAGGATGACGCATCGAAAACGAAACAGACGCATTTACTGGCAGCTCAGTTTTTTAAATCAACTAGTCTTCAAAACTACTGAACTGAAGTACATTAATTTTATATCATTGTAAAGGGAATTGAAAGACCTTTAAAATAAGGTATCACTCGATCCTCCTTTCCATTTAAGATTTTAGGGTTGCTGTCACCCCCACCCAGGGGGCTGCACGTGTGAACGTGATTTCTTGCCAAACTTGTGTCCCCCTCGAAAACAAAATCGACGGGTCTGAGCGTTTTTCAAAAAAAAAAAAAACAGCTGCCAGTAAATGCGTCTGATTCGTTTTCCATGCGCCACCCTGCATGTTTAGATTCAAGAGAAATCTGGAAACATCTCTTATGTCAAAATCCATGAAGCTTTTTTTCGATACGTACCTGTAATATAAGTTAATCAACTTAAACAGACATGTTTTTTGTTTTATTTTTGTCTAATATCACGTTAAACTAAAATTGATGAAATATTTATATTTACGCAACTTGCTTTTTATCTCATTGTTCCTTGATAAGCATAGTGCATAGGCACGCTGTGTGATCCTATTCACTTTGACTATTTTGATATTAAAATTAGAACATCCACCTACTTTCAAATGTATGTTTGTTTTGTAAATACATTCATTTTTTAAACGGGTGATATAACTTGAAGGTCTACATAATCTTTTGATCTCAAAACAGACTATTTTGTAATGTCTGCTAAGAGAATAAAATGGGTTTATCAAGAAATGATTCTGTTAGGAAATGCAACTAACTTTTACTTGACACGTCGATCAGCCATCGCGAAAAATTTCGTGGGCCTTCTAGATATTACATGTCAGGGACAAAATTGGTGTTTGAAAACTTTTGGGCGCAGTCAAACATTTTTTTAAAAGATTTGAATTTAAAAAAACTAAGTTTCGTCTTTCAACGCTTTACGGGTTTCTGGTCAGCTTTGGTGAATTTTTTATTGGTTTTTAAAATTATACATTTGAGATTACTTGTAGAATACAATACAAATAGAGCTGGAACATGAAGCAGAAGCCTTGCTAGTTCGTCTAGCCCACCTAGAAAGCTGCGACATCATGGAGTAGAGCAGTCTTAAAAAAGTTCATTCACAATCGCAAAATTCACTCGATCATGAATCAACTCAAGCCACTTTTCTAGGCAGCCGATAAGAAGGTTTTAATTTTTTTGAGAGTTCTTAAATACAGGAATGCCTTAATTATTATATATAAAAATGAATGCAAAAAACTTACAATCCACTTCAAGCGTATCCGTTCCTCCACCTTTATAAGAAATGTTTCCCGTTTTAGAGCATAATGTGTAAAACCCGCTTCCCTACTTATCCCAGATTAACCTTTAAACTATCCTCAATATTTTTTGTTCTACGCTCAAAAACTGTCGGTTGCACATGTGCCTAGGATTTCTCCAATATTTTCGGTCTCCTCCCCTTATATTTTGAATTCCTTCTACGCAGGCTGTTTAAGTACGAATGGCATAGGCGTACCTTAAATAGAAATCCGAGTGCTAAAACTGAATTAAAGTCGTTTGTATGAATGAAAAAAATCATGTAACATTTGAAAAATGATGTTTCGGAAAGCTCAACGATTTGAAATTAACTTTTAATTTAATATTAATTAATATTTGCAGAGCCACAACATGATTTTTGTTTTGTTTTAAAGTTAAAATGGTGAGTGACTTCAGCGTCATATATGAAATGAATTATATATATATATATATATATAAACAGGGTGTTTCAGTTTATTGTTGCATAACTTTAAGATTCGATAGAACTTTTAAAATTAATGCATAAAGTCTATATAAACATGGGTCGAAAAATGCGTGGCTTCCGAAATAATTTAAGTTTACTTTTTAAAATAGTTTTTTTAAAATATTTCGAACAATATTTGATGTATAACAGTGAAAATTGGTATACAAGGGTTTTTTGGTACGACAAAATGAACCATGGGCATAGTTTTACTGTAGCCGCTAGAGGGCGCTCTCTTCTGTACCTGTAGTATATTATTAAAAAAAATTTCTTACTGCAATTTGGTGCAATTTTTTCCTTTTTGAATAAAAAACTGATTCTTCGCACTTTTCTGCATAAAAAAGCTCTCCTGTGAGTTTTCGTTATAGTTAGCCGTTTTTGAGATATTTCGATTTTTAAGGTTCGATGCATTTTTAATTACTTATGGGAAAATAATATTTTTTTTACATTTTCGATTTGGGCATTACAAGTAATTGAGATGATCGTTTAGATTGTGTTTTTAAACATAGCAATAATTCCTAACTCCAAACACAAAAAACAGAATATTAATTTGTTTAATTTTCCAATATTATTTTTAACAAATTAAATTAATTATTTACAACTAAAATGCTATTGGATAGTTAGAACAAACATACAAAATCTAAAGTAGTTGCTCGAAATGTAAACCCAATTGTTCAATACACAATTCACATCTACGAATGATCGAACGTGGTATAGCATTATTCAAATAAGGCCTTATTTCATCACATGCATTCCTGATTCTGTCTATTAGCATATCTCTTGTGGTTACGGGAGTCTCGTACGCTTTTTCTTTTAGAAATCCCCACACAAAGAAATCTAATGGATTTAGGTCAGGTGATCGTGGAGGCCAGGCGACTGGTCCTCCACGGCCGATCCATCTTTCTGGATAATTTTCGTCCAGCCAGTTTCTAACTATTCTTGAATAATGAGCTGGACAACCATCAAGCTGGAACCAGCCCAATCTTCTTAAATCTAACATAACATCATCCCACATATTTGCATGTTCAGCTTTTAAAATTTCCAAGAGGGTCGCAGCATTTAACCTTGCAGGCAAAAGGTAGGGTCCAAATAGTCGATTACGGTAGATACCAATCCACACGTTCACACTAAATTCATGCTGAAAATTTCTTTCCCGAACTGCATGCGGATTTTCATGCGACCAAATATGTTGATTATGAAAATTACCACTCCACTTCTAGTGAAGCATGACTCGTCGGTCCATAAAACGTTACTTAAAAACTCCCTATTATTATCAGTTCTATCAAGAATCCACTGACAAAATGTGATTCTTCGTTCTCCGTCCCCTGGCTGTAGTCCTTGCACAGGTTGCAAATGGTAAGGACGTCTATGGTCATTTCTAAGAACACGGTGAACATGGCTTGCTGAAATTCCTAAGGCACCAGAAACTCTCCTAACACTTGTGGTCGGATCTCTATCAAACTCCCGCAGAATCATACGGGTTTTATGTTTTGATCCCTTTGGAGATTTCCAAAACCATTTTCAATTATTTGGCGATGCACTCTTACAAATACTGAGCGAGTTGGATGTCGTCTGTTTGGAAATCTTGGTGCGTATTCTCTGGCTGCTTCTGCTACGTTTCCATTTACAAAGCCATACACAAAATGAATATCCGCTAACTCCGCTAAAAAACAGGTAAAAGAAACTAAATTTCGTGCATTCACAATTGCAAAAAAACGTTTCAGGTTTCAACAGACAACAAAACTAACTGTCAACTAATAGACGTTTAACCTTATTCTGCTTTCAATTTCAAAAATATTTGCAGGCACAGCCTACTTCTAAAAATTATCGAGATACTGACTTTTCAACGTTATTTTATCATAAATAATTAAAAATGCATCGAACCTTAGAAATCGAAATATCTCAAAAACGGCTAACTACAACGAAAACTCACAGGAGAGCCTTTTTGGTTCGTTTTATCGTACCAAAAAACCCTTGTACACCAATTTTCACTTTTATACATCAAATATTGTTCGAAATATTTAAAAAAAACTATTTTAGAAAGTAAATTTAAACACCCTGTATTTCGGAAGCCACGCATTTTCCGACCCATGTTTATATAGACTTTATGCATTAATTTTAAAAGTTCTGTCGAATCTTAAAGTTATGCAACAATAAACTGAAACACCCTGTATATGTATATCTCAGCATCCAAATGTTACGTTATTTCGAAATTTCAACATCTATTTCGTGAAATATCAGGCACAATCTAGCAGCGTTTAAAAAATGGTATGCATCAGAGGACACCCAATTCAACTGAAACACGTGCCCCGAAAATAAACTCGACCACCGACTTTGGACCTCAGTGTTGCCACCTCTCGGATTGTGCCGCAGATTGTGGAATTTCTTTCTCCGTCCACCATGAATTTGTTCCTCCTGGACAAACCGTCAACGCCAAGTTTTACGTGGAAGTGCTCAGGAGACTCAAACGAAGGGTCAGTCGGGTCCGACAAGACATCGCAGCCGACTGGAAGTTGCACCACGACAACGCCCCGGCTCACACCGCCTTTCTTGTTAACAGCTACCTGACTAAGGCCGGCATCCCAACGCTTCCGCAGCCGCCCTACAGCCCAGATGTGCCCCCCCCCCCGGACTTTTTTTGTTTCCTCGCCTGAAAAGGCTGATCAACGGCAAGCATTTTGAGACGACAGAGGGGATCCAAGCAGCATGCACCACGGCTCTCAAGGCTATTCCGGAAAATGCCTTCCGTGACGCCTTCAATGCTTGGAAATCGCGCTGGCAGCGCTGCATTGACGCAGAAGGAACCTATTTTGAAAGTTTTTAAAGAATTGTAACGATTGGCTCAATAAATTTTTTTAAATCGACTCAGTCCTATTGCTTTCCGGACAAACCCTGTATGATCAACTGGCAGTTCTTGGGTACTATCATTTTCCAAGCTGTCTATGTAAAATTAAAATGGCCATTTAGGCCTACACATGCTACGCCAGTGAATTTCGTAATCTCGGGATCGTGCCTGTCTTGAAAATGTGTTACTTGGTCGATTATATGATCAACTGTCAGTTCTTGGGTACTACTATGTGAAAATCAAGAGAGACATTTATGCCCTTCAGATGCTACGCCCCTGGACTCCGCAGCCTCGGGATCGTGCCTGTCTTGAAAATGTGTTACTCGGTCCATTATATGATCAACTGGCAGTTCTTGGGTACTTCCGCCCTGCGACAAACCCGGCGACATTTCACCGCGTAGCACGTGGATTCGTTTTTTTTTTGTCCCTATGTGCGGAAAGAGAAACGCCCTTTGCGGACAGTTGTTGGTACTCTGAGGGAGGAAGTACCGTCTCCGAATGTTTGACATGATTTTTATCGGGGTTTTACATTGCCTTGAAATGAAATACCTTTCTAACTTAAAGCTTCTAATATTGACTGAGCTTTGAACTATAAAGTTTTAGGTTGAGACTGCAGAAAAACAAACTTTTTCGGAAATCAGCATTTAGTAAACGAAAGAGGATGATAGGGGGAGCATTTGCAATCAGAAAAACCATGTGTATCCTTATCCGATTGTGCACGGGTTTTGAGTTATCGCCTTTTTAAGAATTCGTGGAAAATTCCTGCTTTTGAGACTGTAATATTTTTTCTGTAGTTCTCTTTTGTTATTTTCCAATCAGATCTTCAAGGTATGTTCCCAACTGATGTGTAGCTGGAAAAAGCTATGAGTGAAAAGTTAGCCCAGTTAAAGTAGATACAGCCATCTGCAATTTTGTCTGATGTCAACAAGATTACAGCATATTCAACGAGGCCTGTTCAAAAAACAGTAGGCGAATAAAATATCCATAGTGATGGAAAACTTCTCGAAAAGCCTATTAGGTAATCAAATGTCATAAACAGTTTCTGCGCAAGGTAGACAAAATGCTGCAGGGACCCTAAATCAGAAAATTCCGAATTTTTAAACTTAACCCTTTAACTGCTGTTGTTGATCTTTCAGCTCCTGAACATGATGGGGAATCAAAGAAATGTCAGGTCTCGTCAATGTACATGACATGATTTTGGGTACTAGAATGAATTACATAATGCTAGTAATTTTTCTTACTGTATTAGGTAATGCTGCACTGTTTGAGTAACGCTTTTAACACACAAATGTTGTCAAGGCCGTTAATCCCTTGGAATGATTAGACCCAGAATTCATCCAGGCTTAAAGATTCATTGTCACATAAGTGTCTGCTCATCCTATTTGGAAGGAGGAAGATCAACAATGCAGTTAAAGGGATAAGCTTAAAAAATGTGAATTTCCGGATTTAGGGTATCTGCAGCGTTTTGTTTACTTTGCGTAGAGTTGATTATCTAATACGTATTTTGAAAGGTTATAGTATCGAGAAGATTTTCATCATTATGGACAATTTATCCGTCTACTATTTTTTGTACAAGCCTGGTTGAATATGCTCTAATCTTTTTGACGAGACAAAATTACAGATTATCCGATTGCTATACCTACATCAACTGGACTATATTTTCACTCATCGCTTTTTTCTAGCGAAACATCATTAGGGAAAAAAAGACAACTTCAGAAAAATAGTAGAGTCTCGAAAATAACGATTTTACAGAATCGGTTAAGGACATACCTATATGGTTCTTTCGTTTGCGAATGAATCCCCCCCATTACCTCCTTTCGTTTGATCTATGACTTTTGGGATACACTGTATATGTGGAACGTTTCCAGATTTTTAGGGTGTTGGGTATGTGGCAAAAGCATAAGCTTTTCTCAACTTTTTTGTTGAGTTGGTGAGTACCTAAGTGCTTCGAAAGTTGTCTGAATGCAACAATATAATAGGGGAATTTAAAAATACAATTAGTTTCAGCTTTATTGTAGACATTTTGTAGTTACGATGTATTTTCTTACGTTTGTCATTCCACACCCTTTATTTCTTTATTTATTAAAAATTAAGAGAGCTGAAAAATTCGATTTATGAAAAACATATCGTCGATGTTATGATGACACCTCCTATGCAACAATTTTTTCCACATCGGAGATTTCTGAATATAAATATGAGGTCCGTGATTTTATATATACTAAGTGACATATAAATCCGAACACCCCGTTCAAATGGTTTTATTTTAATAAAATTTTGTATAAGTAATTAATGAAGCATAATAAGTAAATGATAAAAATTTCAAAATGATTGCACTGGTTTAAAGCCCTTTGACCTTTAATAATGTGTGGATGCACCCTGATGTGCTACGCATTCTCCAACGCGCCTAGGCATGCTTCTGATCAGGTGGTCAATGTCCTCCTGTGGTATCTCATTCCAGGCAACAACCAACTCCTCTCGAAGTGCTTCTAGAGTCTGAGGAGGACGTTGCAAATTGAGCAATCTCCTACCCATCATATCCCACACGTGCTCAATTGGGGATAAGTCGGAAGATCTTGGTGGCCATGGTAACAATGTGACATCATTATGTTGCAAGAAGTCTATTGTGACTCTTGCAACATGTGGTCGGGCATTATCTTGTTGGAAAGTTGGATCTGCCAGGGTGTCAAGATAGGGTAAAATATGGGGTTCTAGAACTTCGTGGATATAACGCTGCGCGTTCATGTTACCTCTGATGAAGATTAAAGGTGACCTGGAATCATAAGCTATAGCACCCCAAACCATAACTCCAACAGTGTGATGAACATGTCTTTCAACAAAAACCTGTGGATTCCTCCTTTCACCACGTCGCCTTCTAACCCTAGCACGACCATCGTGCATGCCTAAACAAAATCGAGACTCGTCACTGAAGACAATACTGTTCCATTCCTGATCCCAGAGTGACCGTTGTCTGCACCACTCAAGGCGATTACGTCGGTGTTCTCGAGTTAAAGGGAGGATCCAGTGTGGCCGGTATGAAAACAAGCCAAAACTTCTCATTCGTCGGTAAACACTTCGCATGCCAATAGGTCTTCCGTGTTCTGCAAACCATTCATTTGCAATGGACCTGGTAGTGGAGAAACGGTCCCTTAAGGCCAATAATCTTAGGCAGCGATCTTCACGGTCTGTTGTTCTACGGCGGCGTCCAGTGCCCCTTGCTCTTTGCGTACGGCCTTCTCGAAGCCATGCCTGACAACACTTAACCACAGTGTCTACACTTCTTTGCACTCTAACTGCAATTGCCCGAAAAGAAAGTCCAGCTTCCCGAAGTCCCACTATACGGCCCCTATCAAACTCACTAAGTTGACGAAATCGTACAGGTCTCCGTACTCTAGGCATCGTAACCGATCGTAAAGGATGTCAAGAACCAAAATCCGCCAACGTTGATCCTTTACTGCGGCTGAAATATTCATTTTTAGAGCGTTAGTGAATTAAAAAAAAGCAGTATAAAAACCGGAATGTCCAACTGATAAGGCTGAAAATTTTTTCACTTGTTATTTGCCAACATTTATTAAAATAAAACCATTTAAATTGGGTGTTCGGATTTATATGTCACTTAGTATACAAGAGTGTTACAATAAGAAACTAGTAATTCTGTAGATTTACAAAAAATCCAATGGAGGCGAATCCAAATTTTTTAATCTGCACGAGTTTCTGTAAAAATTGCCTCTAAAGATATACGAGTTTTCTTCAAAACAACGATATGTTGAAGAAAAGTTTCGTAATACCCTATTTTCTAGAAACCCTATAGGGAGGTATAAATGGTTTTTATTTTTTATACTACGTTATAAAGTCGTATAGACGTTTTTACTGGGCGAGGATCATGCGATTGATCCGTGCAATAAACGTACAAAATTTCATCAATAATAATGCTTTTGAAGAAACGAAAACGTGTCACATTCATATTTGTAAAACCTTCTACATTTATTGCAAATATCGGTCGCATCATAATGTCTTATACAGGGTGGCGCATCGAAAACGAAACAGACGCTCAGACCCGTCGACTTTGTTTTCGAGGGGGTCACAAGTTTGGCAAAAAATCACGTTAGTACGTGCAGCCCCCTAAGCGGGGGTGACACCACCCCCAAAATCTTAAATGGAACGGGGGTCGAGTGATACCTTATTTTAAAGGTCTTTCAATTCCCTTTATGATATAAAATTATGTACTTCAGTTCAGTAGTTTTGAAGATTTATTGATTTAAAGCTTAAATAAAACTAATACATCATCATTAGTGGAGATCAATACATTTGGCAGCAAAGTAATTTAAAAATGAAGAATGAACTGACGTGTTAGGCAAGTAAGTGTTGAAAATGGCCACCATGACTCTCCATGCAATAATAAAGATTTTGCTCAAAACTTTGCCGCACATTTTGCAATATTTGAGGAGTAACTTGAAGGCAATCATTCACAATTCTTTGTCGCAGGTCTTCTAATCATGTTGGCTGAGTAGCATAGATTTTGCTTTCTAAATGACCCCACATAAAGAAATCCAAAGGTGATAAATCTGGCGATCTTGGGGACCATTCAATGGCACCTCTTCTACCAATCCATCGATCTGGAAACGTCTGATCTAAATATTATCGAACACGTAATGCGTAATGTGGTGGGGCACCATCCTGTTGGAACATCAACCTATTCGCCCATCATTCTGATTTTCAATTATGGCTGTTAATGCAGGATCTATGGCGTCTTCCAGTCATTCCAAATACATTTCACCGGTCAAATTTCCAGGTAAGAAAAAAGGACCAACTAAATGATCGCCAAAAATACCAGCCCAAACATTTAATTTTTGTGGCTGCTGTGTATGAACCTCATGATAAATTCTGGGATTAGAATCGGACCAATATTCGGCAGTTATGACGATTTACTACGCCATTTAAGAAAAAGTAAGTAAGTGTTGAATAGAAAATGTTCATTGTTTATAATTCGTTCACTAATATCTTCACAAAATTGTAATCGCCGATCAAAATCGTCTTCAATAAGTTCTTGTACTAGGTGAATTCTATACGGATGAAAACAATGCACAATCCGTGGGACAATACGTCGACTAATACCACACACAGTCTCCAATTTGCGGGTACTTAACGTAGGATCTACATAAACTTGCCCTAAAACCCCCACTTCTATTGCTTCGTTCCTTATGGGATTTTCAATGTTGCGTTTTTTATTGGCGACTGACCCAGTTTCCCGAAATTTAGCTACAAGTTCTAGAACATATTTTCGATGCACGTTACTGTTCTCATGTCGCTCATTAAATATTTCTGCTGTTCTATTAGCGCACTGATTATTTCCGAAAAATATTTCGATAATTTCAACTCTTTCTGCTGTGGAATATACCATGGTTAATTTATGCAATAAAGCGCTGCAAGTTATTTTACCAACAAAGTTTGGTCAAATCAATCGCAAACTATGTACTAAATTCTTATTCAAAATAAGTACGAGATATTTCCTTATCTTTCTTCAAGAAATAACTTTTTTGCCACAAAAAACGCTCCAATAGCTATTTTCAACAACAAAATGATAAACAAATCATGGGCGCAGTGAAGAAAAGCATTTACTTATTATGTAAATTCTTTTAGTCAACTTTCTTCTGAAAGTAGTACAAACTAATCTGATGTACCTACTAAAGTCTACTTTAAGCTTTAAATCAATAAATCTTCAAAACTACTTAACTGAAGCTCATCTATTTTACATCATTATAAAGGGAATTGAAAGAACTTTAAAATAAGGTATCACTCGACCCCCCTTTGCATTTAAGATTTTAGGGTTGGTGTCATCCCCTCCCAGGGGCTGCACGTGTCAACGTGATTTTTTGCCAAACTTGTGTCCCCCTCTAAAACAAAATCGACGGGTCTGAGCGTTTTTCCAAAAAAAAACTGAGCTGCCAGTAAATGCGTGTTTCGTTTTCGATGCGCCACCCTTCATATCAACGTATTTTAATAAAACACACATTGTAAATATGTCAAAATATTTATTATGTAGTCTCTAGCTCTATAACTATAATACCAATTATTATAATACGTAGTTTTGATTGGTAGCTCATATTAAAACGCACTAAAAAAAAACACAAATCGTATATACAAATCAGTCTTATATTTCTGGCCCCTAGAATTTATACAAATGACACACACAGAAACACAATAATTCACAATAAAAAAATACACAGACTACACGGCGATGACATGGCACTGTTGCTCCAACCTTTTCAATTTAAATATACCCGTAAAATTCCGAAATATGTAAACAATTGCACAAGCATACATACTAAGTAAAAAATTCTTTGACTAGATTCTACGGAATCTGGTAAAATTTAATATGGCAACTATACAGTGTCTGTCAAACCAAGAGACGTATAAAGGCGAATGTTACAAGATCAGTATTTACTGTTGTTTGTACCATAAGTATTTACTAATTATTCAGTCCATGTCAGTGGATTTCTACGTGACCTTCTACATCGATCATTACTGATGTTCTGGCTACATTGCCAGTAAATATCATATACCATTATAAATGCTCACAGAAATACTGATCGTGTGATATCTATTCGCCTAACGATATTTACAGTGATATTTGGTAGCGACCAGCGTTTGCTAAAGTTTTAGGAGAACATTAAAAACTTTATAAAGAAATCGAATTAAAAACCGCGATAATTATCTGTTCTTTGTATTCAAACAACGACAGCACTTTCATGCATGATTACCAAAAATGCATTCAAAAAGTTTATTTTTATCCCTTCCTTCCTTTTATTTGGAAATTGTTTCTAAATGTTAAAGTATGTAGGAGTTTATCTACATAATTTTAAATTCAACTTTTAGACAAACGGGCATTGACATTAAACGTCTCAGACGTAGTTTTTTGCGTTGCTATAAGAGTTAGGAAGTAGCATTAATGTATTTGTATACGAAGGCAGAACCTGAATATCAAAAATGACAGAATTCAAATTTACGAAGATAAAATAATTTTCAAATAAAAGGAAGGAATAAAAATAAACTTTTCGGGTATATTTTTGGTAAATATGAATAGAATCTAGCTGGAGCTTTGACTACAAAATTTGCTCGTACCAAAAGGTTAACATTGGCCACTATCAAATTTTCGGCAATTCTAAACCGCGGCAGTCTTAGTCTTCCTCTAATTGTGAGGCGTACGTGCAATATGCAAAAAGAATGACACTTTATCGTTGCACTCTTGACCGCACATATTACAAGTGAATGGATCTTTGTAGCCGTGGTACCCCATGTGCATGGTGTACAGCACGAGATCACCAAAGCTAATTTTGCAGAACTGACAGTTGAAATCTTCTTTATTGTTATTCGTCATCTCCTCTTCTTTGGCTTTGGCTTCTTTGTTTTCAACCACTTCCACATTGCTGAACATGGTTGTATGGGTATCATCTTCTTCTTCATCTCCTGAAGAGTCATCTTGTTGGGGCACCCTTCTGTTCTGGGACGGCTCTTCAGGTTTGCTGAGGTCTAGTACCTCGTCTTGGGGTTGTTTCTCGACTGGCTGTGGTTCTTCTCTATTTAAAACTGAACTCTGCCTTTCCCTTGCAATTTTCTCCAGATTTTGCATGAGCAAAGTGTTTGCTAGTGGGCCAGGGAATCCAGCAAAGAAGGGGAACGCGGCGAATGGTAGCTGGGATTGAGCATTCAACATAAACTGATTCAATGGGAACGGTATTACTTGCTCGGGTTGCGGACTTCTTTGCTCCTCTACTGGCCTTTGCTCTTGGCTCTTCAGTTTTGGACCTCGCCTGGTACCATAGACGTCTATTATAGGTAACGGATTTGGTGTACCGTCTGGATTGAGCACCATCGCTGGCTTGTGGCCGTACTTGCGCAGATGAAGCTTCAACGAATGGCAGTACTTAGTGGCGTAACTACAATCTGAGCATCTGTATTGGTATATGTTGGAGTGCGATTTCAGGTGGGAGTTCAACATAGATTTGTTCACACAAGAGTAACTGCATTGGGTGCAACTGAACGGTTTCGAACCGGTGTGGTTCCTCAGGTGGTACTCCAAATGGTGCTTGTATTCGGTAACGAACGGGCATTTGGTGCAGGTCAAGAGTTTATCAGCTTTGATATGACTTTTCGAATGCTCCCAAAAGTTCAACTTCGTAATTGCGACAAAGTCGCACTGCTTGCACTTGAAGGTCTTCACTTTACCATGAGAGTTCACTTTCGGTATTCTCAAACCTTGTTCGTCGAACTCCTCTGGGTCATTGTCCGACTTATTTTCATCTTCTGCAGAGCATTCACTGAGTTTAGGGGACAAAGCCGAAGGTAGGAACCCATTCTTCTCCAAGCTCATCTCTAGTCTTCTCAAAGGGTCCTCACTATCATTGGACTCCTCTTGGTGCTGGATGCGACCACTACCGGGGGAACCTCGAGGGGAGATCATCGTACTATCTCCTTTAACTGGTGTTGCAGCGGAGTCTACAGTAGAGGAAATCAACGGCTTATGTTCGTTGTACACAGGAATAGTGGATGCATGGTATGCCATGTTGCTGCGGATGACCGGTGTTGAGTAAAAAGGGGGAGGTATGGGTGCAGCTACCCCCTGCGATGTGAGCGGAGATGAAAACGGAATGTTGGAATTCTCGCTGTGGTCACTGCCAGGTGATGAAGAAACAAAGTCGCTGCCTGATGCTATGCCGGAGTCGTTTCTTTCCTCTGACTCTGGTTTCTGGAAAGAAGAGAAGGTTTTGAGAAAACTAGTCAAGTAGATGGATATATCTCTATAGAGATGCAAACGATGTGTGCCATATCAACTGCGTACGTTGTATGATTAAATCGTGAGTTGAGATATGATTCAAAATTAATAAAATATTTGTGCGGCAAAGTTTTTCCTGAAGCTGAATTTTTATTCAAATTTCTTGGACTTTGAGAGCTATGATGTGAGAAACTACCACGCGCGTGGCTGACGCTGTGTAGTCCACCGTGGGGTCCAAGCTTTAAATAATATACTTTGCATAGTTAGACAAGTACATGCTGTGCGATGCGTAAACACCTCATATACAGTGTGTTAAAAAGTCATGCAAAAAAGAAAGGGCGTGATGGGGGAAGGGAGGCATTGTGCATGGGTTTTGAGTTACCGCCATTCCTAAGAATTTAAAGAATATGGCTACTTTTGAGCATATACTACTTTTTCTGAAGTTATCATCATATCATTTCACAGGAGATGTTTCCAAATGATGTACAGATGAAGAAAAGCTATCAGTGAAAAATTAGGCCAGTTAATGTCGGCACAAACAGCGATTTTGTCTGTTGTCAAAATTATTACAGCATATTCAACAAGGTCCGTACAAAAAATTGGTAGGCACTTAAAGTAACCATAGAGTTGTAAAAAACTGCCACACATTATGGACAAACCAAAATACGTTTTAGATAACGAAACACCCTAAATGGTATAATTGTATATGCTATGGCTATGTATATGATTGACAAGTGATTAAGCGATCTAAGGTTATGGTTTGGCGAATTTACGCCAGGATATTTAGAATTTGAGAGAAATAATTGTGATAACCCGTTTTACAATGGAAAATGATATACTTGAAGGTATATGAAAAGGCCCCTCATCGAGTTTGCTGGGTAACTTATTTTAACGTCAAAGTTCGGAAAATGCATAAACCGTAAATCTGAAATAATTGCCAAAAGTTAAATTCTTAGTAGTGCTAAACATGTTACTACTTTTTGAGAAAATGGCGTGTTATGACGAGCTGTCCAGCAACTTTCAATGTCATCAAATGACCTCACATTGGGCTCATTCCCATGCTAGACATTTTAACATCTTATTAAAAGCGACGTCAGATTTTTTGTTATGACCAAAAAGCTTCGCCAAGGCTACAACTATTTTTGCTTAATAAACTATTAGAATAAATCAGTTCTTTTTTGGGATGATAACTATACTCAAAGCTGATAAAATTCATACACTGAATAATTCCGCTGTAAAACAGTTTACTACAATTTTTTATATGATAGGATTTGATTTAGGTAGTCTAGTTAAATATAAGTACTTAGTTTTAGTTCATAAAATTCTCATAACATCAAAACCTGAATGCCTGAGAGGTAAATTACGATTCAACTGTGAAGTGCATGACCGAGCTGTCAGAAATCGCTATATCAGAATCTCCCAATTCTGCTTTATTCCAACGTGGTTTTTCATATAATGCAGCGTTATTCTATAATCACTTGAAAAAAGGTTCTTTGTGTTTAAATAAAGATCTTATTATTTATTATTATTATTGGCCATTTAGCTTGGTACGATTAGGACATTTTTCTAATCACTCTCTGTTCTCACCAAGTTAAGGTGATAACTGTAAATAGGAACCTCATAATACAGCTTTTGTACTAAAAATAGCCTATCAAAATTTATTCAGTTTATCTAGCAATGCCAACAAAATGACTAAAGATAATTATAATTTATGTTGGATGAATTGGTACAATTCAATCCTTGCTTCATTTATATGCATTTTTGTAAACAATGACATACTATGCCATAACAATTTATTTATTTTTAGCAATTTTAGTGATATCTCTATTTTTGACCCACATAATAAAAATTATTTAAGTGCTACTTTCAAAAAGTGTTAAAATATACATATACATAGCATCCTAAACAAAAGTACTCGGTATACAGTAAGTATAGTATCGCTAAAATATTTAAATCGATTGGAATATAATAGGCAGATCAATGCATATTACATATAAAAGACATATTTACACTCGACAAGTACCTTGAGAACAATACTATATCATTATGATCCCGAACACTGATAGTAATGAAAAGTTGTTTTCACACATTTCGTCACCGTCGATTTTATATTGCGTTCAAGTCGACATAAACGTATTTTAATCACATTTTCTCGGAAGTATTTATTTTTTCGGTGATACACTAGTTTTCAACATCCACAAACTGAATTTAAATGCATACCCATTAACCTACCTAAGTATCGTAAAATCTATACAACCGTTTGTTTTTTACGTTTCTCTACTAAAAATATCTGTGCATACTAAAATTTTATTCCTACGATATAGTGAAGTATCTTCGCAGTTCTTTAAAAAATCCGTATCTAAACAAACAACCATATTTTGATCAACATGACTATTTTTAAACGTTTAAGCATTGCGCAGAGCTACTGGTATGTCCTTTCATCTTAGAAACAATTGTAATGAGGTGAATATACAGTTTTTTAACAGCCTATAAGCCGTTTATACCGCCTTTATCTTTTACTGCATTCAAATTTAGAAATGTATTTATTTATCGTTCATTAAGGAAATATGGACGAATCTTTGCTTAACCTAGTTCTACTGTTTATACTTTTGGTAGTTTGGTCTTTTTTGTGGATCTTTTTATGTCTGTAAATACTATCCTATTTTAGTGCTTCACAAATAAAACGTACGTTTGGTAGCATACATCTAGATCTTTTATAACGTAACCGTTTCTTAAAAATAACACAGTTGATTCAATATTCTATTGACGCCTATTTATCAGAAAAAAATGTTATCAAGTAGGCTGACTCTGTACTTCAAGTTAGCCTCTTTGAGAAAAAGGTTAACGTGTATGAAAATTGGATGGATCAAGTCAGTCAAACAGGCTCATGCAGTTAAAATTTGCATATCTAGCTTGCCTTTTTTGTACAATATTCAAAAAGTTTTGGGGGTAGATACGCAGTTATCTCTTGCCGATGAATAATGCTCCCCTCCTCTGAGAGAAATTCCTGCGGGCGCCCATGATCGTTGTTATGTGCAAATCCCAAGTGGATGACGATATTGACTTTCGCAGCACACAGGCCACAGTAATACGGAGACATTTCTAAGTTTCAAGAGCAAATCTATGATAAGTGCAATACTAATAAACTAAAATGCAGTGTTCGTACAAATACCTGTACCGCTTAACATTTTCTATTTTACGAATATCCTTGATTTACACTTCCTAGCCTACTTTTCTGGAATGCACCGCTAGAAAAATAGATTTTTGTGTCTGGACTGTTTCGTGTTTCCCAATGTTTCAGCATTGTTCTCAATAAAAATATGATCTATCTGGCACGGATGGGTCTGGCAACGGTTCAACAAAATTTCAAAGTATTGATTGCTTAACTTTTTAGTTGCTCGAAGCAAAACTAGTCAGTAGCGACACTCTGGATTTTCGTAAGGTTGCGTCAGGGTCTTTGGGTTATAAAAAAATTGAGGACGAATTTGCTATTATTATACTTTTGTGATTTTGTTGTTAACTTTTTACGCGTAGGTGTAGGAATATCATATTTTTCATGTCAAACCTAGGTTGAGATTATGGGAATAGTGAAATTCCAGAACGTAATAAATAAGCTTGACAGATTTTCAAAATAATGAAGAAAAATATTTTGGCAATAATCAATTCCAATAATAAAAGCATCATATGAATCAACGATTAAAATGTTAGATATTCGAAAAAAGCTTAGGGGTAGTAACAAAAAATTGGTAGATAAAAATCAATTTGTTAAATACTAGAAGTTCATTCCATGATGTAGGTGTATATGCACTGCAATGAAGGTTATAAAAAATAATGAGATGATCAAGTACCTAAATATTGATCTTTTTCGTTTTCTTACCGGTATGACAGAGTGAAATTGCCAAGCTGAAGATGGAGAAGGGGGCTCCATCATCATTGGTGGCTGGTAACCCCCTCCAGCGGGGCGTAGTCCACAGGTTGATGTCATTTCGTATGAAGGACTTCCTCTCATTTCACACGATGGATGAAGAGTCTGTAACAAAATGTACTAGTTATTTAATATGTCGATTAAAGTCTATTTAAACCAGATTTACCAAACAAACAAGAGCACCCGATCATTCTTTATTTTTGCTTGTTGCTACCTGTCCAGGCATTTATGACTCGCTGACCTATGGGGCGCGTGAATGAAATTTGAAGGAACAACTGGGCTGCATGGTACATCAAAATATATACTGCCGTTACCGAGATAACGCGGTGTTAAAAAAAGAGATTTGATTGTCAGGAAGGGAAATCACACAAAAGTATAAAACACAGCCCAAAACAGTATACTTTACTTTTGTTTGCGCAGTGATCTCAACCAACAAAGAAAATACAGGTAAAAGTAAATTTGGTTGTTTACATCAGAGCTTCATTTTTCGAACGACAGCAGGAAATACTTATCCACCTGGTTTTTAGTGTTTGTATATCTAATTCCTCAAGGCCAATAAAAAACCAAAGATAGCGAAATATCTGAATAATTTGTAGGTAATGTGGAAAAACATGTTTTTACAGTAATAGATAAAAAATACTTCCTCGTTGTACTACGTCTTTGAATCCGAAGAAGCAAAGTTCAGACGAAATTGTCGTTTTTTAAATAAATAAAACTGATGATAACGCTGTTTTCGGCTATTAATTAAACTATTAATTAATCGATAGATTTTGTAACATTGAATCAAATCTCGGCAAGTAATAAAAATATTGTTGTTTCTATGTTCAAAAAAATCTGGAAACGTTTCGTAAAATGGTTGTTTATAGTAAATAGAAATACTCGTATAAGCCAAACTTTAAAGACGAAGATTTGATATCACCGAAAGCTAATAAATGCAGATCAATCTAGTGACTCATTTCGGACTGGAATGCATAATACCCAATTATAGTCCAGGAATTATGGATAAGGAAATCACAGATTAATTAAGCGATCTTATATTTGCAACAAATAAAAAAAGTTGCTGACGGTTTCGACTGCCCTGTTGCTCTTTTCTAAGATTCCAAACCGTTGAGTCTCAATTATAGGCCAAAGAAAAAGTGCAAAAAATATAGAAATTCGATTTATAGTAATTAGCAAATAAGATTCCAGAATTTTTCTGGTTCGACAAACTAGAATTTATGAATTATGTTAACCATTTTATTCCATTTATAAATGAAGCTTGTAATAGATACATGATTATTTACGCATCATTGGGTAACAATTCTTAGGTATATTTTAAAAACTTGTCGACATGGTATTTAAAGTACATAAATATGCGTATCCCATGAATGAATGCATTTTAGTTATTCACAAATATGTAAATGCTGTTCTATTTTACATAAATAGTGTGTATTTGAGAGAGGTTTGAAATGATCGGCGATGAAGAAGTAACGTACAAATTAGTCGCCAAAAGGCACCTTAATAATAAACTCACTTTATCCTTTGAAAAAAAAGGTGCAATTTATTGACGCGTCTGTACCATCAATGTACTCAATTTTGATTGAAATTCCATACCCTTGGAGACGGCTCAAACAAGTACAACTAAATATATATATCCAAATGTACAATTATATAGTTTGTTATACTAAAAATTCAAGAAAAACAACTATCAAGACAATAAATAGTATTTTGTACCTTCCAGGGAAAAAATCAAACAAAACAGCTCCCGAATAAAAATGGCCAATGATGATGAATGAACCTTAACTAATTTGAACCGTCCTTTAAAAGACACAAGTCTAGTAACAATATTATGCTGCTAGATTTGGTTTGAAAAAAATCTTAACTAGCAAACACTGGCTGTCAACAAAATATTATTTTCCGCAACTAACACCCTTACCTTAATAGCCCCTTCTCATCTGTAAGTATCCAAAACTCAATGTCTCCAGAAATCACGATCACCACTCACTATCATCGTTCAATCCAAGTAAATAGTCTATGAATTCAAAAACACACTGATGCGAGAGAGATGCTATGCGTCAACTGTCCCGAACAGAAGTAGCTGCAACCCGTCACAGTCGACTAGATTGTACCTCGTGCGCTTCCACTGAGCTTGAACCTGATTGGTGGATGGCCATCCCCACCACCGGGCGCCACCCCTACCTCAGGGTGCATGCAAGACCATCGACGGATGCAGGGTAAAAAACGAACCGTAAAATGGTGAAGGGAGAGGGTTAACGTGGCGAGGGTTAAGGATGGGTAAGTGATGGAGGGGGTAGGAGAAAGGGGTTGTTTCTAGTTGATAGATGGTTCAATTTTTGGATATATGTTTGAATTATTTTTGTATACCCCGCAGGGATGTTCCGACATGCACAATTGTGCACATATTATGCACAATTTTACGAACATATGCACAAAATATGCACAATCGCCAATAAATAAAGTGCATTTTTTTATACAAAACTGGCAATGAATTTTCTTAGCAGCTGCACGAACTGAGTGAAATGTACTGTTAGGCACATACAAAATACTAATCCAGTAATTATTTGTTACGCATCCGAGTCCCGATGATTGTTCATAATTGATGGCCTTAGTTGAATTTAATAAATAAATATTTTTTTTATTCTTTTATTATTGTCTTAAACTCGCATTAAACAATGAAAAGGTTCCATGAAATTTAAGTTTCTTTAAATTGGGGGTTGCGCCAGAAAATCAGTATACCTACATATACGCACATTTTTAAAGAAATTTGCACAATTTTTATTAACATCTTTGCACAATTCAAAATCTATCGAGAACAACACTGCCCTCAGGTATGATACTTTTTTAGTATTAACCTAAGAAATCACGATTATTGACATCTACTCCCCTATGTGGAGCCCTCGAAACTAGTTCTAGTACAATGTTCCATGAAGTGCAATGACATCAAAAAAGGCGTAGTTTGTGTCAGAGCCAGCAATGAACTATTTGGGCTATTCATGAAAAAAAAACTCCTCAGATTGTCGCAATGAGCGTGTTTGTATACGGGAGCGTCATTTTTTGGAGCTGTTTGATAACTGATTATAATAGCTCTGGATACATACTTATACAGGGTGTCCAAGATAAGGATCCTGTGCATGGGGTCTCAACACCCGTGGGAGATATACAGGATGTTCCTCAATGATATGCGAATATTTAAGGGTGTGAATCTACGTGAAAAATTAATGTTAGTTTGCTTTATAAAATATGGTCCAAAAATGTTTCCTTACAAAAACCCGGGATGTTGAAGTTTTAGGAAAAAAATCGAAATTAATTAATATTTTCAGAACCGATATTCCACTGATATTTAGTGCGTAGTGGAAGTTAATAAAGTTGCACATTTTTCAGTGCAAAAATAATTTTTAGCTTTAACAGTAGCGTGCGTACGGGTATTGACTTCGATATTTTTTAAGAAAAAAATGGTACGCCAATGATTTCTTGCCAAAAAAAAATATTTTTGAATTCCCCGTTCAATTTAAAACAAATAATCTCTCCTAAGTTGCTTTTCTTCGATGCGCCATTTTTGAGTAAAAAAATAAAAATCTTTCTATTATCCGAAAAAATTAATGTAATACTTGAATAATGCAATTTAGCAATAAATATCTAGTTGCTCTGGAATATGTCACTGGCTTTTGACATCTGACGAGTCTGTTATTCAAATCTGTTCGCAGTGACATCTTTTTCATTATTTAGTTTTTACAATCTTGTTAATAATGGTGAATTATTCAAATGCAGAAATGGCGGAAATGCATTACGTATATGGCCTTGCAGACGGTAATGGTGAGCAAGCCAGACGGATTTATCACTAGAGATACCCCGATCGTGCTTTGTCAGATAGTCGAACCTTTTCATCGTCGTCTTGTTGAAACTGGTTCTGTCCGAAAAGGAACATCTGAAGGTAGACCTCTAAGTGTGAGAACACCTGAAATTGAGGAAGCAGTGCTGCACGAAGTCGAAGAACATCCTGAAACGAGTACAGGCATTACTTCCCATTGATTTTCCAAGGCGTGTGACCTTTGTTAGTGGTATCTTCAAAAAATTACACAAAATCCGCGATTTGAATCAATGATTCTGTTCACGGACGAAGCTAATTTTTCTCGAAATGCCATCCAGAATTTTCACAATAATCATTTGTGGGCAGAAGAAAATCCTTATGCCGTAACCGAAACCCATTTCCAACACCAATTTTCGGTTAACGTATGGGAGAAATTATTGGCAACCACTTTCTTGGCCCATTCTTCTTGCCGGGACGACTTGACGGACAGACTTACCTCACTTTTCTTCAACAACAGTTGCCTTTGCTGCTTGATGATGTTCCGTTAGTAATAAGAAACAGTATGTGGTACATGCATGCTGGTGCACCAGCGCATTTCAGTGTAGCGGTTCGTAATTATTTACAAACTGTTTATCCAAATCGTTGGTTTGGCCGCGGTGGGCCCCAAGAATGGCCACCAAGGCCCCCAGACCTCAACAGTTTATATTTCTTTTTATGGGGCTATCTTAAGACACTAGTGTGCACAAGTCCCATTATAACTGTAGAGGAATTAAGAGAAAGAATAGTTGCAGCTTGTGATAGAATAAAAAACACTCCAGGGATATTTCAACAACTGCGCAATTCCATGAGAAGGAGGGCGGAAGCATGTATACTAAGTGAAGTGGGCCATTTTCAACAATTTTTGTGATAATTTCGTTGGTTTTAATGTTATGTTTATGTTGTCAGTTGTTCTTGTTCATCACCCCTAATGTGTTTAATTTTTCCAATTAAATTAATAATAATTTTGCTGGATAGACAATAGAACGGTTTTTATTTTTTTACTCAAAAAATGGCCCATCAAAGAAAAGCAACTCAAGAGAGATCATTTGTTTTAAATTGAACGGGGAATTCAAAAATAATTTTTATTTGCCCAAAGACCATTGTCGTACCATTTTTTTCTTAAAAAATATCAAATTCAATACCCGTACGCACGCCACTGTAAAAGCTAAACATTATTATTGCATTGAAAAATATGCAACTTTATTAACTTTCACTACGTTCTAAATATCAGTGAAATATCTGAAGTGGTTCTGAAAATATTAATGAATTTCCATTTTTTTCCTAAAACTTCAACACCCCGAGTTTTTGTAAGGAAACATTTTTGGACTATAGCTTATAAAGCAAACTAACATTAATTTTTCATGTAGATTCACACCCTTAAATATTCGCGTATCATTAAGGAACACCCTGTAGATTAGGTTGAATTAGAAAAAATCTGCGTTCAGAAAAAATAAAAATGATTTGGCCAAATTTGGTATTGTAAATACGTCCCCAAGGAACGCTACTTCTTCATAATTTAACCTAAGCTATATTTCCCACAGGTATTGAGATCCTCTTGCATATGATCTTTATCTTGGATTGTATAATGTTACGTCACGAAATCAAATAACCTCATTGACCAACAAACCCTCCGATAATTTTTATATATTTCTTTGCCGCCACAGTACCGATTTCCAAAAACTACACCGTCTTTTCGTCCTTAGCATAGTAGTAACCTAGTGTAAAAATTTCCTCCAAATCCGAGCAGTACTATTAAGGTAATAGGTGGGCCAAAGATTAGCGGACAGACCGACTTGCTTGAAAAGTAATGGTGGAACTGTGGATGTATGTACTCTTTTAAAAACATATAAACGGGGGGTAGTGCGAAGCGTCAAGAAGGTAGGTAACTTCAACGGTATTCTAAAAATGTAAAATGTAGATGATCAGATAGGAACCGCTCTGATTCTGCTAGACTTCTCTAAGGCCTTTGACATGGTACATCATGGTATTCTCTTGAGTAAGCTCAAATTGTATGGTCTCTCTGACAAGCCACTACGTTTCTTCGATTCGTATTTGCGCAATCGTACCCAGAAGGTGAAAACACGTAAGGGATTTTCTTCGGCAAAGAGTGTGGCATCTGGCGTACCTCAAGGTTCTGTATTGGGACCATTACTCTATTTAGTTTATACTTTTGACCTACATACTTGCCTTCGGCACTGTAATATTCAAACATATGCAGATGACACGCAGCTAACTCTGTGTTTTGATTCTTCGGACATGCATGAAGCATCATATAAATTGAACTTGGATCTAGTTAACATTGATGAGTACTGCAAAAGACATTGTCTGAAGATCAATGCTTCAAAATGCTCTAATATGCTATTTGGCCCAAAACAGTTAGTACAACGGTTAGATGGCACAATTGTTCCTAGTCTTAACGAAACCCATATTCCTATAGTAGACCATGCGAAGTATTTAGGGATCACCATGGATTCAGATTTGAGGTTTAAACAACATGTTACGCATTTATCTCGCTTAACATACATGCGTTTGAAGTTATTATACACCAATCGCCATATTCTGAATTTCAAGACTCGCAAAAAACTGGCTGAGACTCTGGTTCTATCGTTAATAAATTATTCAATTGGTGTTTACTTTCCTTGTCTTGATTACGTGACTAGATATCGAGTACAAAAAATTCAAAATAGCTGCTGTAGGTTCGTTTGTGGTCTGCGAAAGTTTAGCCATGTGTCTAAGAAGATCAATGAGCTTAGATGGTTGAGGGTTGACCAGATTTTCACCTATAACTTACTAATTTTAGTACAACGAATAAAAATCAATAGGCTACCTACTTATCTACTAAAAAGGCTGGTACCACGTGGGGATCTCAATTACAGGAATCTGAGACATAACTCTGACTTCCATATACCTAGTTATAGGAGCAACATTTTCCATCGTAGCTTCACCTACAACGCTGTCAAGGTGTATAATAGTCTTAAAGACAATTACAAAAAGATGGGAATACCTGCATTCAAGAAAGCCCTTAAGACCTTCTGGGGTCTGCTAGCCAAGCTGGCTGATATATATTTTTTTGTCTTTATTGTTTTTTTTTGTTAGAGCGGGCTATGTGGAATAGATGTACAACATATTAAGAATAATCTATTTAAGCTCAAGTATTGTATATATTATTTAATCGATTGCTATTCATTGTTATGTTTTACCTTTTGTATGCGTTCCTGCGCTGTGAGGTTAAGTGGTAGAGTAGCCAGCTGGCTAAACTTCGCCTCGCAGTGTGGAGGGATTATTAAATTTTTTTATTAATTATTATTATTAGCCCTATTTTTCGGAAAAGTCAAATATCATGGTCTTCCAGCTCTTTGTTCCACTTTTCATTCCAACAAAGATTGCTGTAGCGCCCGAGATGTGATGATATCGGTTTTCGGGACGGTAAATGAGAAATTTGAAATCAAGATAAGTTCAAATGTTACATTACTCATGAAGGCTTGTAATAAACAACCTTCAAGAAAAATACGTCGTTAGGTCTAATCACAAAAACAGGCAACAAGATGTTAATGATTCACTCGAAGTCATTATAGCAAATACCTATTCACCAAATAAAACAAATTTTGGAGTCAACAAAGGCTTCGTAGAAAGTATCGTTAAAAAATAATTAATTTAATCCCTAGATCGTGGTGATTACTCGTTTATAAAAAAATGTGTATGTCATAATATGTGAGCTTGATTCCATTAGCTGATTGACGCAGGTGATAAAGTGGGCCCTTAAAAGCACAACATATTTTTAAGATACACTATTTTATCGTCTTTTAATTAGCTTCTTTCGCATAATTGTGTGTACGTGCAAATCCTCACCAAACTTAAAATTATGCTGGTTTCTTGTTAGCACCAGGGCCGGAGCAATCAGGGGTAACCAAGGGCGTAGGTATTCAGGCACCTGTCTGGAAGGGGGCAGTGGTGGTCGCAGCATTCATGTTCGTCTCGGGAGGGAGGAAACGGGTATTCCGATTTAACTACCGAGGCAAAATATACTAAAATACTAACGAGAAGATTTTGGGAAATTTTGTCGCATTTCAATTTCGATCAGTATGACAGGTTGCTTGATATCTGCAGGGATATTACGTATCTTGAAAGGTGGCATGATGTAGGTTTTCCTACAAGATGTCAACTTAGCACTAGTTAAACTGCTGTCTTGATTCGGGTCTAAACAGTTTATCAACTGGCCACGGAAGCCTTAACCAATTTAGCACTAGTGTGCACTTGATGTGTATTCGTCCCGTAGTTGTACGCGTTGCCTAAACGTCATGATGCTTCAACTTTTTTTTTATATCGAAACAGCCGCGCAGGCAGAAGCCTAAATTCCGGAACACCGCGGCTGCTATGATGATCCCAAAGAAATTTTGTTAATACGATTTTTGAACTGCCTAAGGTTAGTAGAACTAGGAAAAGCTTCCTCTTGTAGATTGTTCCACAATCTAGACACCCTCGGGACAAAGGAGCGGTCGTATCGGCCAGTTCTGGATGTACGAAGTTTGACTCGGTTAGGATGGGACGCCGAAGTCAGGCGGGTCTGTCTGCCAGGCACATCGCGCGGCGGCATCATGGAAGAGAGCTCTGAGGAGCAAAGCCCGTTGGTGTAGCGATAGAAAAGAGCTAGATCGCCGACGGCCCGCCGGTGCGAAAGAGTCCCGAGACTGTCTGTTAGAGAAGAGTCATCGATCAGTCGGAACGCCCTCCTCTGGACAGCATCGAGCATGGACAATGTAGTCGGGGCGGCAGCACCCCAAATGTATGAGCAATACTCGAGGCTAGGCCTTATCTGGGCCTTGTATAGAGTGAGAAGGTCATGCGGAGAAAAGTACTTCTTAGCACTAAACAAATAGCCTAGCTTTTTCCCAGCAGCTACAGCTATTGACGAGATGTGTTCGTGCCAGATCAGGTCCTCGGTGATCTGGACTCCAACCAGCCGAAATGAATAGCTCTTTGGTGGAACTCGGCCGTCCATCGAAACTGTATGAGCGCTAGGACGCGTTTTGTTCGTCAAAGTACAGTACTGTGTTTTGGAAGCATTGAACTGTACAAGATTGTTGCGTCCCCAAGCAGTGATAGCCTCCAAGCCTCTTGTCAGAGAAGAAGTCGTCGCTAGTCTTCTTTTTTCCAGCTCAGCGGCAGAGATCGGCTTGAAACTCTGAATTCCTGCATGTAGAGTGCTGTCATCAGCGAAGCTGTGGATTGGGTTGATCGTGCAGCAAAGGAGGTCGTGGATATGTAAGAGAAACTGTCGGAGCCAAGACCGATCCCTAAGGAGCACCCGCGTTGACGTTGTGGGCATGAAGAGGAGAACCCGTCAATTACTAAGGATATCTTGCGGCCAGAGATAAAGTCAGCCACCCATCTGCAAAGCTTTTCTGGGAGGTCATAGGATGGAAGTTTGCTTAAGAGGGCAGCGTGCCACAGCTGATCGAACGCTTTCGTGATGTCAAGAGCAACGACATGAGCCTCACCATGAGGCTGGATGAGTTTACTCTACAATTGCATGACGTAAGCTAGGAGGTCCCCTGTGGATCGTTGGTGCCGGAAACCGTACTGCCTGTCGCTAATCAAGCTGTGACGTTCGAGGTAGTCCAGAAGCTCGCGATTTATGCACCTCTCCATCACTTTACTTATAACAGAAAGCAGAGCTATAGGCCTGTAATTGTAAGGGTCGGTCTTAGACCCTTTTTTTGGGATGGGCTGCACATCTCTTCAGTACAATGGCTGGAATCAAGTCCGGACCAGAAGCTTTGTTGATGTCGAGCGACAAGAGCACTCGTCTTACGGTCTTATGCCTGAATGTTACCTCCCGCATAGTGTGGGGAACCCTTTGAATTGGCGGCACTTGGGCGTTGGTGGGGACGTCCATGGTGGAGTTGGCAGCAAAGATCTTGGCTAGCACTTCCGCCTTGGCCTTTGAGTCGAATACAATAGTTCCATCCTGACACGTAAGTGGTGGAAGGCTACTGTGTGAGAAGTTCTTTTCAATCTGCTTGGCCAGCGTCCAGAAAGACCGACTGCCATTGCGCTGCGACATTACCCTGTGCCTAACTTTTATATCATGCTGGGTTTTGGCATTGCGAACCGCTTCGTTATATTTGTTTCTGGACTCGACGTCGGCTTGTCTGTTCTCTACAGTGGGGTTTTGTAAGTAGGTTCTGTGTGCCTTGATCTGCTGGCTAGCAGTGTCACACGATTTGTTAAACCAGCCGTTGGACCCTGGTTTAGGAGCTTTCACTGTGTGAGAAGAAGTTTCTGCTGCTACAGCAGGTTCTGACCGAAACCTAACCTCCACAACACCGTGGTCTGAGTTACCCAGGGAGGACAGGACAGCAGTGCTGTAAGGGACAGGATGCGTGGTCAGAAAGAGATCCAGCAGGCTACTGGCGTGTGACGAGACGCGGGGGAAAAAGTGTTGGAGTTGAGGCGAAGCCTCAGAATGTCATTCCGGTCTGATTCCAAAGAAAGATCCCTGGAGCAGGAAAGACCGCTGCGGACAAAAGCCATAACAACCCCGTTCTTTCTCAGATTGGAGTGCACCTCGTAGTTTTGGAAGTTGATATGGTTAATCGGTACAGTCTCTGAGATTTTTGTCTCCGCCAAGAAAAGCACGGCGGGACGATTAGATTGCAGGTAGTGATGAACAGCATCAATGTTGCTGTTAATCCCGCAGATGTTCGAAAAACAAATTTTATCTTCGATGTTGTTCCCTCGAGCCCACCCTCCACCCGGATATTCCGAGAGTGGAGTGAGTTTACGACCTAAAGTCTTAGTGCTCGAGGGATCCATCATCATTAATTTCTCTGTTTTGGAAGATAACCGACTGCATAGCTTAGGTGTGGAAACATGCGGACATTTATAAGACACCCTGGGAAAAGCTAGCGGGTGGTACCGCCTCGGTCGACTGGTCCTTGTCTACCACCGTCTTTTTACGTGTTAGTGATATTAAATAGACCTAAAGTGGCCCGTTGGCGGACTTGTACCGCCACCCGGCAATCGGTACTGAGGTATTCCTTAACGCGTGTACAATCACTTGGACGGAAAGAAGTTGTATACTGGATACAACAACTTCCGGAACAAGCATTTGCCACGGCCCTCGCTCAGTAGGGTAGAAAGGCTAGCAATGTTTTTCTCTGATGTAATGTGCTTCACAGATGGCATTACTGGATGTCCGAGCTGTAAGGTAACGTCAGTGTATAGTGAGGATTTGTGTGATAATAATCTGTGTTGATGATAATTCCATTGGCTTCTTGTCTCAAACACACTTACTTGAGATGTATGCAAAGCTAAAAATTCGTTGGGCATCCCTGGATGGTGAAGTTTATTAAAACTTACATGTGAGAAAACATGGTGCATACAGGAATATTCATGAAACGTAAAAAAGTTATTACATTTCACATTAATTTTCATTTCCAGTCATTTAAATTTTATAGAAATTTATTTTAGGATGTGATGTAGAAAATACAAATCAACGCCTAGATGTGAGGCAGTGTGAAAATGTTTTTTATGTGATGCGTCATTCCTAATTTGTCTGTGATGAGGCTAGATTAAAAACAACGCGGGTGCGGTGCCGATTTTTCGTAATGTTTCTCAAAGTTTTTGAAAACGCAAAAAATCGAGGAAAATCGCAATGTATAACTTTGAACAACTTCTTTCAGAAAGGAAAACACAAATAACCCGTCTGGCACAGCTAATAGATATATTTCGTGTGCAGTATATTCAGTAATAGTTTTCTCACATAGCAAATATCAGTGATTTTATACACATACAGAGTAATACACACAATCATCTAGAAGTTTTTTTTTATACTCCAACTACTACGAAGGCCTAAGGCCTAAACACCCTTTGCGGTACCGCGGGGATATAGGGGGATACAGGGGAAAGGGGGAACGCCACACGGACTCTGGCGAGGGAACACGTGTGCATGCAACATGCACACATTCTGGCTCCGCCTACGAGATCCGCCGGGTGGTACCTCCGCGTTCGACAGTCAGAGACCGTCTACCACCTACGGACAATCACAACATCCATAGGCAAGAAAAAAATTTCTCTTGGAACGGGATTCGAACCCGCACAGCGCGCGGCGACTGATCAGGAGACCGAAGATTCTACTACTACGGCCACCGCTGCTGCCTATTGATCTTGCTACGCTGATGCCTAACCATGCATGTCCTCAGATTATACTATACAGACTATCTCGGCATTGTGCAGCCAACAAAGCATGATGGACGCCTTTAGCTTATAGCGAACTATTTGTACACTAGGAACTATCTAGGCAGCAAGTTGACATTTTGTCGTTTTTTTATGTTTCTTTAGGTGTTTTACGTAATAGCCCTTGAGGTAAAATAGTAGGAGTTTTTCCAGAAATTTTCTCCAAGCGGATGAGAGCAGTATATGTACGAATACGCTTCGTTATCACCGAATATAACTGCGCAATTTATCTTTTTTACAAGTTAATCCATAAATGCATGTATGGCTTTTTTATAAAGTTTTCCAGCTAAGTACTGATAAACTAATAAAAAATGAGATAAGTGGAAACGTTTCGTAGGGTATGAGCATATATACATGAATGTACTCGCTGACTTTGCATCAGAAAAACAAACAATATCAATTTATCTTTCGAAGCGTATACAACAATGTATGGATATTTACCAACTTGTGTTTTGGTGTGTCTACCAACCAAACTTTTCTATTACCGATAAAACTTCTTTGCCAATAAAGAACTTCCTACAATCCCCAATTTTTAACCGATACAATTTTTCCTGAAAATGATCAGGAGGCCTCAGAAACACTAGAAGACGAAGTTTGAGCGATTTTTCTTTTTTTCAGTTTTTTGCTGGTAGCTCCATCGCCACTGGATCGCTTTTCAACAACTACGAAACTCTTTCGTCCTTGGCATAGTAGTAACCTTGTGTTCAACAATATACGACCGGTACTTTCCATGTTATAGCTCAAGGATCTGCGGTCAGATAGACAGACCGACAGATTGACGGAAAGAAGAGCAGAACTTTTCGTGATCCCATATTTTTCGAAATTTTTCGCGGTTACATTACTTCCTCGCCAGTAGCGTAGAAAGTAAAAAAGAATACGAAGATGCAGACGTCTAAGAGACGGATGTCGATTTTTGTAAATAAGTCAAAAACGTAACGAAAACAGCTCGATTGGTCAGAACGGTCTAGCCCCAACGCAGGACTGCTATTTTTTACATCCGGTATAATGTGGCTCAACGATGACACTTTTAGAAATATTTGAGATGGCAAAAGTGTACTATTGTTTGATGTTAAAATTTCCGTATTAGTTCTATCAGTTTCAATACTGATCTTATTTGAATACATGCACAATCCAATCCCTTGGTATATCTAAATGAAAACTGGATTATTCAAAATATGCGTAGTATAAAATAGTTTTGTTTTTTAAAAAATGATTATACATATAATGAGCTAACAAAATTTAAAATTGGCCCACTGGCTATGAAGATATGTTGAATAACCCTTTTACGATTTGGATCGCGTGACCTCGTTCCTTATATACTCTTATAGTCATTGACATTGGTGGCTGTTCCTAGACTATGCATTGACGCAAGAAGGCTATATTTTAGCGTAAAAGTGTTATTACTATATTATTACATTTATGTAATGTATACCGTTTTCTTTTGATGAAACTGGTGCAGCTATCGTGTTTGAATCAATCCACCCTATTTAATCCTAAACTTACTCCCAAAATGGGATAAAACAACTGAAGGGTACCTGGGTATAACGACAATAATCCAATCGGGCTGATTTTGAAAAAATCGGTAATTAAAGTTTACTTACTTGTTGGAAAGTAAAATTGAATATCTTTGCTAAACAGTGTGTTTATTGGTAAAATAGATTTTACAAATTGAACTTTTACTCAAAACTAGTAACGTAACAAACAAAAGATGATGTTCAACTCTGGACACGTGCCACTTTTCTCCTGCTTTAAGCGTCTATTGGCGGGTCATCGTCATATTCATCACCGCTGTCTTCTGGATGATCAAGAGAACTGTTGATAAAATGCCCTGGAATCTGCTGTCTCTAGAAATTTGGTTAGATCCTGCAGATCGTTTCATTTCTTACTTTTAATTGGGATTGAGCCCTGGTAAAGTTTTCTCAATGTTTCCTCTTCTCATTTTTGTTGATCTTTTTGCGTCTTAGATTCTTCCGAATTACCTTATCAAATTTAGAACTAGCATATAGGCCCATGTATGTCGATTGGTGAAAAACTACGCGAGGATTCTGTTTAAAAAGCTTGAGCATCCTGACTGGTCGGGTTGGAAAGGGACACTTCGTTGGATAAAACGGCGATAAATCGTACTTCACATGGCAATTTTTCAATTCATCTCTCCAGTCATCCGGTACATCAGTGTATGCTCTTTGGTTCACGAGACTCATATCTTTATCACACTCGAGGTATGAATGCCCCCTGATCGGGAATATTATTTTCTCAGTAGTAAAACGATTTTTCTTGGTAACCAAGTAATGCAAAAACCGAATCACTGTAAAGTTTTTATTTTGCCCTGCACAGGAGTCACAGAAAATGGCAAGTTCTTTTACTGCCATAGGCAGGATGTATAAAAAAAGTGATACAGCATAGAATAGACTTCGTCAGCTCCTTTCTTAGCAATAGATTCATCGTAGGTATAAAAGATTTGAGTTTGACAGAATGTGGATGTTAAAACTGTTGAAATTTAGTTGCCGCTTATAGTAAACATCATTTGTCATGATATTTGGACAGGGCAAGTTTTTTTGGTAATCCATCGTGATACTTTCGATAGCGGGGAACTTCGAGGCACGTTTGCGGTAAGTTCTCTTTAGACTGTAACATCCCTCACTCCTATTTTGATGCAGTGTCTTCTCAAGTATCTTTTTCTACAAATTATTACTTGCTGACTGCCTAGTTCGTTCCGTGTGGGAATTTAAGGTAGCGGTAAGTGAAGATATATCAGCTTTTAAGGAATCACACGTACTACAAGTATCTTTTCGTGGATAACCGAAACGATATATTGAAGATTTCTCGGTAGGATTCATAGGAAATCTTGTTTTCAACTTTGCTAATAGAATACATTTTGTGTAATTTTGCGATATTTAGATTTTCAGGTAGGTAAACTTTTTGCGAATCTGCCAAAGAATAATGAGATTTGCGGCATTTGAGGTTCTTAATAAACCCGGTCACTTTCTGTTTTGTGTTTTCTGAAAGTTTGTGAAGTCGTGTGTTGTGTTTTCCACGCATGTCGATGGGCGATTTCCCAGTTGCAACTATTGAGTCTCTTGTGTACCGAACTCGACAAAGGGTAATTCCGTGTAAAGACAAAAAAGCCTCAAGACAAACAGGAACATCACGTACAATTCCATTTTCAATCAATCGGACATGATAACTAAATGAAGCATTATTAAGCCTGGACTCTGCTTCATTTTTTCGAGGACGTCTACGCATGACAGGAAGAACACTGATAAGATCACTAAGATAAGCGTTTTGTGCATTAGTGTTTCCTAGTTCATTAAATTCACGAAGAAGTCTACAGCGTTCATGTTCAGGAACAATAGTAAGACAGCTAAAACGTTCACAAAAACAATCAGATCCAAGTTCGTGGGCAGTGGGGTGCAACGTTTTCATTACGTCTCTTTGTCTTCCTGTTTACATATAGACTGATGCCGTTTTTCCATACACACGCAGGGTCTCATGCCATTCTTTCCCGGCACAGGGAATCCTATAGCTGTTGTTTTGTGAACCTAGGCCCTTTTTACAATTTAAGAAGCTGATTGTAAGATAGCATCAGGAAATTGCCACCAAAATAAACTGAAAGCTCAATTTAGCCAAATAACGGACTAATGCCGTTTTTCCCCGGTTCCCTTAACTGTATTTCGTGTCTTGTGCTGTCATGTGCAATTAAAAACATTTTTATTTTTTTGTCCTTTTCCTTGCTGTTATGTTCAATTTCCAAGAAGAGAACAGAAAATCAAAGGAAAACTAGCTACAAAAGCCTGGCTGCATTCAGAACTACAAATCAAGGCTGTGACATGTGTCACTGATGACAATTGACACCACTAGCATTGAGTGCAAAACTAGAATACGTATCAAAGTGACAAAAAAACAAAAAATCCAGAAATATATATTTTCACCAAATGAAGACGCTAAAAGTTTGTATTTTTCTGTGCATCTTTGTGTCGAAAGCATACCTAATTCCTAAACCGAAAACCCTTCTAGAAAGTGACCTGTCCTCAGACCACATTTACCCGTTTACCTGCTTGGGATTTCCTTCTCGGCACTAAACAGCAACACCCTAAAGATCTCGTTGACTACTCGAATATTTCTTCTTACCTACCTAATTTGCATACCAATCTGCAAAATATTCAGTTGCAATTTTGGATAATCCCTTATTAGTTTTATATATATATAGCCCTTTCTATTGTGTTATTGTAAAGCTAGACGCAGTGGCGCTCCCAGAATTTCAATCTGATGAGGGTAAAGTGTCAGATTTTGAAACAGTCAGGCAATATTTCACAAAAAAGTCCTTATAGTTGCTTTGAATATGAGATCTAAGAAAAAGTCGAACTGTTTTTTTTTAATTAAAAACATATTCTTAATTTTTTCAAGTGGAGCCATGAGAGATCACTACTGCCAACCAGTAGACGGCGCAACTTCAACAAAATTGCATCCAGAAGGCTGTGGTTGATTTTTGAACTCACGGCCTATAACGAGGTCTGTAAATTAAGTGATGAAACGCCTAGGATTCTTAAATTTCCATGAAAGAAAAAAAGGTCATAAATTCTCTACAGCACTGCCGTTGAATATCAAAAAAATTTAGACATGAATTGCTATTCGTTCACTTACCTATTATCAATAGTTTTCGTTTTTCAGTACCAAAAGCATAAGCACAAATCATAACAGTTATTGGCTCTTTTAATTTATGAGCTTTATCTGGTAGCATTCTATAAAATATCCCTGTTTCATCTGCATTGAATATGCTATCATCTGAATAATCACTGGATATTTCTGGCCAAACTTGATTGGTATCGTTCCTGTCAACTGAAGCTGACTCACCACACATTTTTCCAAAAACAATGTTATGTCTTTTCTTAAACCTGTCTAGCCAACCGGAACTACTTTTGAACTAATCTCCAATCAATTTCCCAAATGCTTCAGCCTTTATTTGTAGCATAGGTATACTTATTTCCAGTCATTTTTAATTTTGTCATGGTTTTTCCAAATATTTGACACAGTGGATTTTTTTTATAAAAATCTGGGCTCTTGAGAAAACACTATCTCCGCAGGCCTGTTTAGCAAAATTTTCCATTGCAATGTGCCCATTGAAATTGATAGCCACCACTGCTCGAGATGATGTCACCCATTTTTAGAACACAATAGAAAGCTGATTCACAAAAAAAAAATCGCTACGGAAAACCAAATGACTCGTTCGAGTTTAAACTTATACTGAAGGCGGATCACATGTTCTCCTGTCTCCGCTCCAAGCCCGCTGCCTCCAGTGTTGCCAGTCTCATCACTGAATTTACTGACCTCGTATGGCCAGTATTTGATCTCAAGTTTTCTATTTTCGGTGGATTAGTTTTTTCCAGTATGTCTTCTATCGGTAGGTCAGACCATATATTCTGCTTGGAAAGAAATAAGTGTAATAGGGTCCCAAGCATTTACGTTTCTCATATCAAAGAACATCTTTCTATTCGTAAAGCATAAAATATGTTAGAATTCTGAGCTATTTTCAAAAACAATAGTAATATTATTTATTACATCTTTTAAAAAATGTTTCGATTGCTAACATGATGTTAATTTCTGTAGTTGCAACCTGTATTTATGAAAGTGTATGAAGGACACCAACGGTATTGATATACAGGGTGTCCCACGAAGAAATGGAGATAACGAAGTGGTAGTGGTATGGACGAAGGCCTTCACGTAATTGAAATTGAAGTGGTAATATTTGATCACAGTAATTTTTTTGATAGGATAACTTGAAATTTTAAGTTTTCTGTACTAGCTGACACGACAAAAATAGTTGGTGTTACTTGCAAAGTAACCAGTTTCTAAATGTTTGAGTTGTTGAATAATGAAGTTGGGAAATGGGAAATGTCTTGTCGGTTTATTATTTCATTTTGTTCACAACTTCTTTACGACATATTTACAAAAATCCAGAACCATCCAACAATCCAACCACTTGGACATTTTAAATTAATATGCCCTATTTCTCACATAATGGTTGAGCGTTAACTGCTAATGAAACTTGAAACTCTTGGTAGTGCTGGATGATGATCAATCAGGAATGTAGAATCTATGTTTGGCCTATCAGGCCGATGGTGAAAAGAGTAGTCACATACGCGCAGAACAGGTTGCCGATATCGCTTTTTAAAGTTTGAGATATTTATTTTTGATGTATACATTCATTTTATATAAAGGCAGCTGAGGTCGTCTGGAGAGCGGGGGTTAGTGCCTCTCTTACCATACCATGGGAGCGCCAATGGCTAGACGTTCAACGTGAATATTGGAACAGCTTTGTCCATAAAAAAGGAGTCAAGTCAACCATCTCATTACTGCCCTATGCTCATCATAAATCTCTCTGAAGATTCAGGTACACGAATATTCCAAGGAACATCCCTCTTAATATAAATGCGAGAGTGTTGTATGTATGCTTGTATGTATGTTCCGTTTTCATGCCTAAACAGCTGAACCGATTTTGATGAATTTTAGCATATAAATACACGTATATAGATTAGACCTTATAGACGGAAGTAGGCTACTTTTTGTTGTGAAAATTAGACTCGAAGAGGTTGAAATAAGGGGTAATTATGGGACAACTACTGTAGGTATAGTATACGAGCCTCTTCCCACTTCAGTTGGCCCACTTCAAGATTTCTACCAAAATATGCCTTTATAAACTAAACATGACGAAACTATTTGCTTATAAAACAATTTATTTTCCCAAAAACATTTTGGATACAGTCTAGTCGTAAAAAATACATATTTGAAATCACTTAGACCTATAACTAATCGAACATCTGAACAAATAAACAATGTGCGAATAAATGCCCTAAGTTAACAAAGCAACAATTGAAAGATTACCATTGGGTAACATCACCTTTATTTTTTATTACGGCTGAAATTTTTTGGGGCATAGTGTTAACTATGTTTTGGCAAAAATTTGGTGTAAAACAATCCTATATTTCTTGAGGCGTTTGTCTCAGTTCGGTAATTGTACGAGCAGGATGTTGTCGTAGAACCTTTTTCATCTGGTGCCACAAAGTTTCAATAGGTGACACATCTGTACTGCTAGAAACCCATTTCAAAAGTGGTACATTATTTTCTTCCATCCATTTTATAGCCGTTTTTGAGGTATGGCACGCTGCACCATATTGCTGAAACACAAAATCTTGGCCGGATGTCAAGCATTCTTCCATAACTGGTAAAAGCGATTCTTCTAAAATTGCCAAATATTTGATTGTATCCACATTTCCATCAATATAATGAAGTTTTCCTACTCCTTTTGATGACATACTGCCCCAGACTATAATGGATGCTGGAAATTTCACATTTCTCTTCAGACAACATGGAATGCTTCATTTTTTTGCGAATAACTCTACTGCGACTGTCACCAACACAAACTTCGAATCGGGCCTCATCACTCCATTGTATTGCACACCATTGTTGAGGTGTCCATTGTCTATGCTCTTTAGCCCATCTAGCCGATTTTTCTTTTGCACTGGAGTTAATAGTGGCTTTTCTTTGGCCTATAAACAAGTTATGCAACTTTAGGGTTTTTACTTCACTTTTTTTTATAAGAAAACTTACCTTGCAAGTGCTAAATCCCAGTTTGTGGGCCTCCCTATGAGTTGTGGACCTCGAAATTCTCCTTCCAACAGCGTCACTCCACAAAGCACTTAATTGTAAATAATTGGCACGCCTGTTTTTCACGATTATTCTTCTTAACGCTCTTCGGTCGGCATTTGTGATATTACTTTTTTTCACATATCATGGCTTAATATTAACTGAACCAGTTACGTTATATCTTCTAACAATATTTCTCACACTGCACCGCGATAAGTCTAACAAAGTTGCAATTTCTGAGTTTGATTTCCCAGAATTAAAAAATTTAATTATCAGTAACCGAATTTTCTCACTAATAACCTTTCCTCTACCCATTTTGAAAACCTTAACTACCCAAAACTATTTTAAACGTATTCTGACAGCTGTGATTAATAAAAACAATTGTCATGGCTTTTATTTTTCACAGCCACCTATGCGCTATAGACTTATTTTGCATTGAAATGAAAATAGGTTGATATGCTGTAATTGCAACATGTGTTATTTTTATGTTGCAAATTTGATTAGGGAGTAATAAAGTTGGTGTTTTCTACTATATATTATCAAAATATTCATTGTTAATATTTTAAACCTATAACACCCTGCTACATTTTTATTATTTGTGTTTGATAAGAAAAAAACTAAGATTTCAATAGTTGGGCCAACTGAAGTGGGAAGGGGCTCGTAGATATGGCTTTCTTATGCTAGATTGTTTGATACAGGAAAAAGGGACACTTACAAAGAAATTTAAAGGAGGAAAATGGGACTTCATAAAGCTTTTGTATTTCAAACTAATTATATAAGTAGGAGTTTGTTTTGTCTTCAATTACGTCTTTAAAATAATTATTGTTAACACAGAGCTTCATAAGTTACATTCTCAAGATGTTGTATATCTCTAGGGGGAATCTTATCACGTTTAGTGAAGTTTGTTGAAATTTATCTCGGTCTCCATTCGACATATGAAGATAAAATTTGACAGAAAGGTAGTTTGTGGACAGGAAATTTCAGCCGAGCACCAATTTTGCGACAGGATTGGATCAAGGGGGAGTTATGGGCTGATACTTATTAATGTATAGTTTATAGTCACGAATCTATAAACATTGAATTTTGAAGAGGGGTAGTTTACGCACAAAACATATCAGCCAAAAACGGATTTTAAAACTAGGTCGGAATAAGTGGGCTAAGGGCAGATGTATGTAAAAGCGAAAAGATACAAGTTAACCACGAAATCTCGGAAACTATTTGACGCACAAACATGAATTTTGGCGGGGAGCTTATGGTCAGGACATTAAGGCTAAAAATGGATTTTGTGACAAGTTTGTGTGAAATCTCTTGGATTTTTCTAATATTTAAAAATTGTCAACGATGAGGTTCTGTTTAGAGTAAACTTAAACTAAGAATGGATTGTGTAACCGAAAATTTGGCGTAAAGGTCACTTTAACCAAATTTTCGAAGCATGCAAATTGACATTTACTAACGCAATGCAATCATAGCAGGTCTCAAAAACAATGTTATAACATCATACGATGCCCAAAAATTATCGAAAACTAACGTACAAAAAATAGTTTGAAGATGACGTTCTTATGTCGTTACCAGTTAAAGGATACAATAAAACTATAAAGTTTGTTCAACATAACTCGGATATTTGAAAAAAGCATAATCACCTTTACTCCTTACCTGTCTTGTATCAATGGGTACATGGCGTACTGTTGTACGCAAAAATTACCTAAAGGGAATTATTTTTAGGGCTGGGGTCACAGTTACATCTTTGTCTGAGGATTTATCCCAATATCTGCAAGATAATTATGCTTTTAATTTTTCATTTTCCGAGAATATTTTGGCAGTTGGAAGCAAGCTGTGGGTAAAAGTTAAAATAGGAATATAATGACCTTATTATACTAGGATTAGGAGTTGTAATTTGTTATTTATACTTGTTTATAGAGTTGAAATAGAAATTTAAATTCTCAGAATTTGACTAATCGTTAAGATATATTTGTAATATAATTTGTATACCAGATTCATTTAAAAATGATTTTTTATTTTTCCTGATTTGAGATGGGATTTCACAGCAAATTACGTGTTGTCATTGACACTTTTTTCCTGGCATAGTCAAATGTTCAATCCGAGGTTTCTTCTTTCGACTTTGTTTAAACGGAGTTTTCAGTCTTATAGTTGGCACATGAGTTTGTTGTTGGAACAAATATAAGGAAATAAAAGATATTGTGTAACCTGCAAACGGAACGAAAATTTTGTTGATGTTAATAACAATAATAATCATAAATAAACAGAGGTAAATCATAGTAAAAGTTCAAAACCTTGCCTTCTTTTCAATAATCTAAACTCTGCTACTAGATTTAAGTTGAGGTCTTGTCTGGTATAAGAAACCTAGGAAATTCTGATTTTCTAAGATAAGTTTTTGCTAATGTCAATGTTTGACATATACATTTTTGGAATCATAATTATCAAAAATCCAAAATCTATAAGAAAAAATAAAGTTGATGCTGGAGTGCAAGAGACGTCATATTGAAATTCTAATATATATATACTAAGTGACATATAAATCCGAACACCCAGTTTAAATGGTTATATTTTAATAAAATTTTGTATAAGTACTTAATGAAGCATAATAAGTAAATGATAAAAATTTCAAAATGATTGCACTGCTTTAAAGCCCTTTGACTTTTAATAATGTGTGGATGCACCCTGATGTGCTACGCATTCTCCAACGCGCCTAGGCATGCTTCTGATCAGGTGGTCAATGTCCTCCTGTGGTATCTCATTCCAGGCAACCACCAACTCCTCTCGAAGTGCTTCTAGAGTCTGAGGAGGACGATGCAAATTGAGCAATCTCCTAGCCATCATATCCCACACGTGCTCAATTGGGGATAAGTCGGGAGATCTTGGTGGCCATGGTAACAATGTGACATCATTATGTTGAAAGAAGTCTATTGTGACTCTTGCAACATGTGGTCGGGCATTATCTTGTTGGAAAGTTGGATCTGCCAGGGTGTCAAGATAGGGTAAAAGATGGGGTTCTAGAACTTCGTGGATATAACGCTGCGCGTTCATGTTACCTCTGATGAAGATCAAAGGTGACCTGGAACCATAAACTATATTACCCCAAACCATAACTCCAACAGTGTGATGAACATGTCTTTCAACAAAAAACTGTGGATTCTTCCTTTCACCACGTCGCCTTCGAACCCTGGCACGACCATCGTGCATGCCTAAACAAAATCGAGACTCGTCACTAAAGACAATACTGTTCCATTCCTGATCCCAGAGTGACCGTTGTCTGCACCACTCAAGGCGATTAGGTCGGTGTTCTCGAGTTAAAGGGAGGACCCAGTGTGGCCGGTATGAAAACAAGCCAAAACTTCTCATTCGTCGGTAAACACTTCGCATGGCAATAGGTCTTCCGTGTTCTGCAAACCATTCATTTGCAATAGACCTGGTAGTGGAGAAACGGTCCCTTAAGGTCAATAGTCTTAGGTGGCGATCTTCACGGTCTGTTGTTCTATGGCGGCGTCCAGTGCCCCTTGCTCTTTGCGTACGGCCTTCTCGAAGCCATGCTTGACAATACCTAACCACAGTGTCTACACTTCTTTGGACTCTAACTGCAATTGCCCGAAAAGAAAGTTCCGCTTCCCGAAGTCCCACTATACGGCCCCTATCATACTCACTAAGTTGACGAAATCGTACAGGTCTCCGTACTCTAGTCATCGTAACCGATCGTAAAGGATGTCAAGAACCAAAATCCGCCAACGTTGATTCTTCACTGCGGCTGAAATATTCATTTTTAGAGCGTTAGTGAATTAAAAAAAGCAGTATAAAAACTGGAATGTCCAACTGATAAGGCTGAAAATTTTTTCACTTGTTATTTACAGTAAGATAAATACATTCACCAACTTTTATTACAATAAAACCATTTAAACTGGGTGTTCGGATTTATATGTCACTTAGTATATAAATAAAGTGAGGAAAACGTTAAAATGATTTTAGGAAACTCCGAAATGGCTTTGCATTTCGAAACTTTCCAAGCGGCATTTTGTTAGTTACCAAAATACGCTACTTTACCCCTATAACTTCGTAACTCTTATCTTTTCCGAGATCCCAATGGTGAGGGTCGAATTTGAAACATCCGGTATAGCAGTTTTACGATAATATGCGCTGCAATAAAAGCACAATCATAACTCCTGAATTTATTTTTACAAGACTTATACAAATCCATAAATATTTATATACATTTTTTGGAAACCCGTAATATACGACAGTAATATAATGTTGTATGAGTTGAGATTATCAATGTATCAAAAGAACTGTGCAGAACTTATTTATACATGAGGCCAGGACTCTCTTCCCTTTTCAAAAAAGTTTTATAGGAAGGATGTCTGATCCAATTTAATAGCCATCAGTAGAGGACATATTTCAAAACACTTGTACTAGTAATTTTTAAGAGGGGCTGACTTACTAAAAGGGCGTCAAGTAGGTTGACTCTGCACTTTACATGCAACGCCGTTATGAGTTCTTAAAGGATTAGATTCGGTACAAGTAAGACCCTCCAAGAAAAAAGTTAGTTACGAATATGTAACAGGTGGGCTGAAAAGTCCGTATCGTTTCTATGAGATGGCGCCACCAGAATAAAATCCATACGCTTCTTAGCTAGTACCAACCTTCAAAAGATGCCTGTCAAAATTTGACAGCTGTCGGATCATTAGTTTTTGAGTTATCGTATCGAGAGTGACGCTACTTTTGTTATTTTTGAAAACCATGGAAAGTCAAGAGTTTCGTGTGTTAATGAAACATTATTTTTTGATGAAAAAAAGTGCCGTCGAATGCAAGAAATGGCTTGATGAGTGTTATCCGGACTCTGCCCCGGGCGAAGCAACCATTCGCAAGTGGTTTGCTAAATTTCGTACCGGTCACATGTCAACTGAAGACGACGCACGCAGTGGACGCCCAAAAGAGGTCGTTACGGACGAAAACGTGAAAAAAATCCACAAAATAATTTTGGGAGACCGCAAAATACGGTTGATTGACATAGCTGAGGCCTTAAACATATCAAAAGAACGTGTCAGTCACATCATTCATGAATATTTGGATATGCGAAAGCTCTGTGCGAAATGGGTGCCGCGCAATCTCACATTTGACCAAAAGCAACAACGCATCGACGACTCTGAGGCCTGTTTGGAGGTGATTTTGCGCAATAAAACCGATTTTTTTCGCCGTTACGTCACCATGGATGAAACATGGCTCCACCACTACACACCGGAGTCAAATCGCCAGTCGGCCGAGTGGACGGCTGCATCCGAACCACCTCCGAAACGTGGAAAGACGCAACAGTCAGCAGGCAAGGTTATGGCCTCTGTTTTCTGGGACGTGCAAGGAATTATTTTCATCGACTATCTTCAAAAGGGCCAAACTATCAACAGCGACTATTATATAGTGTTACTGGAGCGTTTGAAGGCCGAAATCGCCAAGAAACGGCCACAAATGAAGAAAAAAAAATCTTGTTTCACCAGGACAATGCGCCGTGCCACAAGTCCATGAAAACGATGTCGAAATTGCATGAATTGGGCTTCGATTTGCTCCCCCATCCACCGTATTCTCCGGACCTTGCTCCAAGCGACTATTTCCTCTTCTCAGACCTTAAGAGAATGCTCACCGGAAAAAAATTTCACAGCAACGAAGAAATCATCGCCGAAACTGAAGCCTATTTTGAGGACAAGCCGAAGGATTACTACCGGAAGGGTATCGAAAAACTTGAAGAACGTTATAATCGCTGTATAGCCCTTGAAGGCAACTATGTTGAATAATAAAAGCGAATTTTGACGAAAAAAATATTTTTTCATTGAAACGATACGGAATTTTCAGCCCACCTGTTATAACGGACAAATTAAACGGATCAACGTACTCAAACAGGCTTATACAATTAGTCCACAGATATTCTTTCCCTGCTGTACTGATAGTCGCGTCCATCTGGCAATATCGGCTATCCCTGATACCTGACCACACGACGTTACAAACGCGGCAACCCGGCACAGCGGCAGTACTGCCAAGACACTTACCAAGACCGGCACAGTCGCCGGTGAGCCTAGACAGCAGAAGCAGGTATGCGTACCGAAAGCATTTCTTTATCATTCTAAGTTTTAAGGGCGAATGTACGAGGAAATCCATGATTTGTGACATACGTCTGGTCTGCAATACCTTGCGCCTTAACTTTTCACATCTAAGATTCTTTTAAAAATGATTAGTATCATCTGAAATGTCAAAAACACACAAACTAAAAAGCTTTTTGACCTATGGCATATGAGTCGCCTTGTGTGGATATTTCATCCCAATCCGAGTAGTACTTTCCAAGCTATAGACGGGACAAGGATTAGCGGACAGACAGTCAGAAAGACCCACAGACAGACCAACAGACACACTGACGGAAATGAGTGACATCGTTTTCCGTGATGTACATGTCATATAACATTCAAAACACAGTTTTCGCTATTACAACACGTCACATTTCATGCCATGCTAACTGTTGATATAATTTATTATCACTGTTCTTGTACCGAATGATAATCAAAACTGTTAACCTGAAATTTACTTAGGATTGTTATATACAAAGTGACATATAAATCCGAACACCCAGTTTAACTGGTTTTATTTTAATAAAATTTTGTATAAGTACTTAATGAAGCATAATAAGTAAATGATAAAAATTTCAAAATGATTGCACTGCTTTAAAGCCCTTTGACCTTTAATAATGTTTGGATGCACCCTGATGTGCTACGCATTCTCCAACGCGCCTAGGCATGCTTCTGATCAGGTGGTCAATGTCCTCCTGTGGTATCTCATTCCAGGCAACCACCAACTCCTCTCGAAGTGTTTCTAGAGTCTGAGGAGGACGTTGCAAATTGAACAATCTCCTACCCATCATATCCCACACGTGCTCAATTGGGGATAAGTCGGGAGATCTTGGTGGCCATGGTAACAATGTGACATCATTATGTTGAAAGAAGTCTATTGTGACTCTTGCAACATGTGGTCGGGCATTATCTTGTTGGAAAGTTGGATCTGCCAGGGTGACAAGATAGGGTAAAAGATTGGGTTCTAGAACTTCGTGGATATAACGCCGCGCGTTCATGTTACCTCTGATGAAGATTAAAGGTGACCTGGAACCATAAGCTATAACACCCCAAACCATAACTCCAACAGTATGATGAACATGTCTTTCACCACGTCGCCTTCTAACCCTGGCACCACCATCGTGCATGCCTAAACAAATTCGATACTCGTCACTAAAGACAATACTGTTCCATTCCTGATCCCAGAGTGACTCATCTAGCAGTGGAAAAATATTCGTGTAACATACCAGTCCGAATTCACTGTCACTGTGACTTCATATTCCTCAGAGAACGAGGGACCAATATTTCCAGCTGAGGAAATTACTGTGACTTTAGGTGAATGCAAATGCCTTTGTTGCAATTCTCGAGGATTGGTGTCACTCCAGTAGCATATGTTTTATCTGTTGACGTATCCATACAAATGAACAAATGATAATGGGCCTCATCGGTAAAAAGAAAAAAAAAACAACAGCGTCCTCAGGAACGACTTCCAGACACTGTTACAACGCACGATGGCGACTGAACTGTGTCGGGAAAAAATGTACTTTAATAGAGGCAGTTATGCTGCCGCATCCTGTATAATTCCTCAATCACGTTGCTGATCATATCAGGTAAAAATAGAAAAAGAATACCTAAAAATGGTTTTATTTTAATGAAATTTTGTCCGTAGTTAGATATCAGCAATGTGAAGTACCTAGTGATTAAAGTTTGATTTGAAGAAACTAAACATGATAATAATAATAATAATAATGTTTATTGGAGTATTGATACATAATAGAATCAAAATACGAGCAAATAATATAACACAAAAAAAAATAATACTCCAAAGGGCTGGGGATTGGCATAGCCATTTTTCACCCCCGCCTAAATAGCTAAGGTAAATTCATTAAGTGCATTACTATATCTTACTAGGGTATATCATATACAAAACTTTAAAACATAATAATATTAATAACGAGATTTATTCAGCCACTTGTAGATTCATTAAATTGTAACTGTAATAGCATTCTTTTGAATTCTCTTTTGAAGCTGTGAATGGACGTTAATTTAAAGAAAGTTGGGTAATCATTTAGTATGTAATAGAAACATTTTTTAAATTTTGAGGTAGTGTGGGCTGGTATATTATAACAATATTCATTACGGAGGAACAGTTGATGGAGTGAAGATCTTTGCTCTAATGTGTCAAAAAGATATTTCGGAGATTTATATTTTAAAACCCTAAATAGTAGAACAGCATAGAGAAGTAACGAGCGATATTTGAGCTTTAAAAGATTTTCCTGTACATAATACCCAGTAATGTGTTCGCGTCTGTTTATCTCATTGAAACAAAACCTCATACAATGGTTTTGTAAAACTTGAATTTTCTGTTGCATTTCCTCAGTGATAAAAGGGTAATATACAGTAACTACAATAATCTAAATGTGTGAGGATTAATGCATTAACAAGTTTTAGTTTGATATCACTTGTTAATATATACTTATATCTCCATAGCGATTTGTATTTATAATAACATATTCTGAGCGTATTTATAATGTGACTTTCAAAACTTAAATTCTTATCAAGTACTATTCCCAAATTTTTTGTTTCTTCAACAAATTCAATGTTAATTCCTTCTAAAAATATGTTTTTATTACTTGTTTATACTTCAGAATCGCTAGTCTAGAACTAACACAACATACTTTGGTTTTCAAGGGATTGAGCTTCAAACAATGATTTTTTGAGTACTGTTCAATTATGTCTAAATTTTTATTAAGTTCTAATATTAAAGAATTTACATCGGTTGGTTGACATGGTTTGTAAACTTGTAGATCATCCGCATACAAATGTACATTCCAGTCAGATGATATATGTTTTATCAGATCTGAGGTATAAGAAGTAAATAAAATAGGGCCTAAAACGCTGCCTTGTGGAACACCAGACTTCAAAGCTCGTAAAGTAGACACTTTACCACGCAATTTTACACATTGAGATCTATCAAACAAGTAATTACTAAACCACAGCATGGCATTTGATGATGCCATCCATCCGACCAAAAACCATAAACAGCTGTTTCGTGTTTTTTGGCTACTCATCAGCATGGTCTGGGATAACGAACGAAAGCATAGCAAATATACAATATCAAAAATGTGAGACATCGGACCATCGAGTCGCATTCTTATTTATCTCAAAAGAGAAAGTTGCTACACGAGTGTCCAGCTGGTACCAAAAAGGTCAAAAAACCCAGGCATATTCCAGGAAAGTACCATCGTTAACCTATTTTTGCGCAAGACACTTATTAGGCCAATAAATGCCGTTCATTGCACATTATGCCGACTATTGTGAAGGCGATTCAACAATGACCGAAACGGACTTTTTTCCAAAATTTATGGCTCGCTACCGTCCGCATTTTTGGCAATTATGACCTGTGAAGCGCCGCTTTGTTGACCTGGACCGTTTACGACTTGCACATTTTTTAAAACGGCCGAAGAACCGAAGACTGTCACTCCAGTGATGAAGTACACATGGACGTTTTCGGTATGTTGGTTCATTCATGGTTTTCGAGGAAAACGGGTACAAGTCTAGATTGATGGCTCCTTATCGGTTTATATTGGTCTGATCATTGTTTGACAGGCTTCTAACATAGCACCTATGGTTTGTAACACATATAGTTTTTTATAGACAAGAAATCGCCATAACAAAACCCCAATACCGGGATTCCTTAAGGAAATTAAATATGTTATGCTTGCTGATATTACTGTCAAATATCAGTAGAACCAATGATTAACGTATACTACATGAAGATAGCCAACTTAATATTATATTCAATTGATATGCGGTTTTACTGATTCAGCTGGGTGTTTTTTCCTATAAACCTCTTGCAGATATCTATTAAGCACCTACTTGATGACAGGCTCTACCAAAAGATATTGCTCGTTTCCAAACAATCATTCATTTACTTGCCGTTCATCAGAACCATTATGGCACCTTAGATTGATATTCCCACAAAACTATTCAGGTTTTTTTTGATATCCATACATCCATAAAGTTGAATATTTTTCGTTGTTCAGGAACTGAACAAACATCCACACTATATTCACAGCGATTAAGAAATTCCCAAATATATGCCTTAAAGCTACCAGCAAATCTAAAACCTGCAAAAAACTACAAATTTGCCATATTTTTCTTTTTTCACGAGTACACATTCTAGGTTATATTTATATTAGACATTATTTGAATACAGTTGATTATTGCATTTCAACCCTTGGTCCCAGTCACAAAACATATACTTTGAAGAAGGTTCAATTCCATGCTATTCAATGATAACACGGTGACTTGTGTGGTTGTCAGCGGCCATTTTGTGAGGGTGCAAAATGGTTGCCAGATTGTGCATTAATATCCCGTTTCACCCCCCTGGTCCCAGTGGAGTAAGCTCCGCCAACTGTTGAAATATACTCTACTATGCTTTATAAGACTATTCGTGGAGTTTCTCCCAAAATCGTTGCACAACACTTGAAAAATTGCAAATGAAATTTTAAAATTATTTCCATGACGCCACAAAATAGCTCCGTCGGTACCACGGGTTATACATCTTGACAGTAGGTGATGTTCGATACGATCCTATATTTAGAAGTATCAATACATTTCACGAGTATCGTCATCTTTCGATCCGGACTGTGTCAGAAAGAGTGACTGCCATTTGGCTGCGACATTACCCTGCCAAATCAGACATATCTTTCATCATTTTCAAAGAAATTGTACAAAATCTACAAATTTAAGTTAGCGAGTTTCACTTCATACGTTGTTACCAGACATGCCCAAATCATCAGTTGCTGCCGTGATATTCATCCCGACTACTTCATCCCCACGGCTATGCGACCTGTATGTTAAATTTGTATTGATAGGGCAGCGGGTTATGCTATAAATCATATGTCACAGTTTTTGTGTACTGATTGCAACGGTTAGACGATACCAAAAATATTTTCATAAATAGGTGATCTTTCTCATTCCGGATCGAACAATCTACCAAAGATGCTTATAGTCATGATACCTAGTAATGTTTCACGAAAAAAATTCAAAACCAGCAAAGGTAAAAGATTCATTTCGCACCCTCCACCACCGGACGTCATCGTCGTTAGACTTGGCAACCTTGCAGATAGATATCGCCGCCAGTTAAAAAGACAATCAAACAATAAACATTACTAGTTTTATGATTTTTGGACTTAAAAGACATTATTTGTGAAATATTTTTCATAATTTTTTGTCTATGTCCATAGCATTTTGCATCAGGGAGATGTAGGGATTGACACGTCTTACACATATTATCTGTGTTTTAGGATGGAGAGAACATAATGTTTTTATTGCTTTGAAGAAATTCATTAACCCATAAATTAATAAATGATTACTATTATGATGTAAAGGAAGATGAGGAATTGGATGGAATGTATTTTATATTCTATTTTCTTGCAAAATACAGACAAATCCACACTATTCAACAGTTACGTAATGATAATACTCAGTATATTGAAGTTAGCAAATTCGAAAATGCCATGCATTAACAAACGTCCAAATCTGCTGCCAAATTTAACAGCTAGAAAATCGACCTATTATTTGCCGCATGCCCATTCGCTGAGGAGATAACGGATTGTCAAATGTAAACCTATAACATATATCAAAATACATGAAAGTTGTCCTGTTTTTTCTGTACAAAAGCAACATGTTAGCATCAAAAAGTGGTCTTGTTGATAATACAGTCGAAGTTTTACGATTTTATTCAATATTTTAATAGAAATGACTGATATTCAGAGACCTTTGACAGCTTCTGTCAAATTGCATTTCGATAAGGTATTTTCCCATTGGTCCATAATATTTATTAATGTTGGTGAAATTGGGCCTAAGTTGGTTAAATGGATGAAAAGCTGTGAATTTAGGCAACTAAGAAAATGGCTATAGAAATTTTCGCAATTACCGAAGATCGACGAAAGAAACCGAATTTTCCCAAAATTGTTTTTATTTTTTTGGCGAAATGATATTTCTGCATAAAGGTAGTAAAGATCCTACAACCAGAATCATACAGGCCGATCCCTTTGCTCAGTATAATGGTAAAAATTGCCGAAAAAGTTCTATTACAACAAATGATGCTAGTCTCAGTAAAATCATTCCAGAATATCAGCATGGTTTCACCAAAGGCAAGGGAATATAAACAGGGCAACTTTTCCGAACATTACAGATGCACTTGGATGACATCATTTTTTTTATATCGAAACACCCACGCAGGCCGAGGCCTAAATGCCGGAACATCGCGGCTGCTATAATGATCCCAAAGAAATTTTGTTAATACGATTTTTGAACTGCCTAAGGTTAGTAGAACTGGCAATACCTACACCCTACTGAGCGCGGCCGTGGCAAATGCTTGTTCCGGAAGTTGTTGTATCCAGTATACTACTTCTTCCCGTTCAAGTAATTGTACGCGCGTTAAGGAATACCTCAGTACCGATTGCCGGGTGGCGTTACAAGTCCGCCAACGTGCCACTTTTTGTCTATTTAATATCATTAACACACAAAAAGAAGGTGGTAGGCAAGGACCAGTCGACCGAGGCGGTACCACCCGCTAGCTTTTCCCAGGGTCTTATAAATGTCTGCATGTTTCCGCACCTAAGCTATGCAGTCGGTTATCTTCCAAAATAAAGTAATTTATGATGATGGATCCCTCGAGCAATAAGACTTTAGGACGTAAAGTCACTCCACTCTCGGAATGTCCGGGTGGAGGCTGGGCTCGAGGGAACAACATCGAAGATTGTTTTACGAACATCTTTGAGATTAACATCTACAGTGATGCTGTTCATCACTACCTGCAATCCAATCGTCCCGCCATGCTTTTCTTGGCGGAGACAAAAATCTCAGAGTCTGCACCGATTAACCATCTTAACCATCATGTAGCAGCGGTAACTACCGACCTATCAAACGTGTCTAACGCTATTGCCCATAGTGCTCTTATTTATAAGTTACAACAAACGCACTTCCTTAACAATGTTATAAAAAATATAGAAAACTATTTGCTCAACCGACAAGTACGCGGTAAAAAATCATACCAATATAAAAATATACCACCAACGCTACGGAGTATCACAGCTATCTATCCTCCGACTCTACCTGTGGAACCTATACGTTGCAGATCCCCAACGTGGAAAACATTGTAGGGCAAACGATGTCACAGTACGCAGTAATATTTGAATACCATGATCGGTGGGGGCTTACTTGTAATAAGCAGAAAACCGAGTGGCGAGTAGCGAGAACCCTCATACGGACTTATTGATGAGTTCCCGTGCATAAGTAAAAGTGTTGCATTCCTAAATGCATTAAAAAGGTATATAAAAGAACCGAGAAGTCCTCTACTGCAACCCGGATGACATACTTTGAGAGATGCTATAAAAGGACATTGTGGTAACATGCCTGTGTGAGGTACACAAGAAATTTCTCAAAAACACCGAGAAAGACAAATCAGTGAAGTCGATTATGACCAAAGTAGATCATCCAATCAGCCAGCGAGACAGAAGAAAATTATTTTTGTTCTTAATTTTCTATATATAAGCCAAAGACATATCATATATGTAACATAATTTATATAAAATAATGGATTCAAATTGATCGAAAAAAATGTTTTTTGTTTTATTCTCTGAGTTTATTTGAGATTGGATTTCATGAAGTACACTAGCATTGCCAATTTGTTTTCTCTATAAGGTAGCATAGTTATAATTTCAATATGACGTTTTTTCTCTTGTCCTCCAGCATCAACTTTATTTGACCTTGTAGACACCATATTGGATTTTTACAAATGTGAATAAAGTTTTTAATTCTGACTCCAACAATGAATAATATGTCATACATTGACATGGACAAACCTTACTTATTTCAAAAATGGAGGCTATAAGAAAAGTTGATGATTGAGGACAAGAAACAAAACTTCATGTTGAAATGTGGCAATTTTAGTGTACTTTTTATTTTCGTCTATCTTCGGAAATACTCGGAATTGTCTTCTATGTGCCACTTTCTTAGTTACATAAGTGCGTAACTTTGTCTCCATTTATACCTCTTATCGTTTCCGAGATGTCAATGGCGAGAGTCGAATTTGAAACACCAGGTATATACTGAAATATAATATATATATATATATATATATATAATGAAAGCATCGCCATGTGTAGATACCTCCCATAAATATAAAGAATATAAAAATATTTTTATCAATCTAGTTAGAGAACCAAAACGCCAATTTTATCTAAAAAAATTACAAGATGCCACATCTGATCCAAGAAAACTGTGGTTAGTTGTCGATCACTTAACTAACAAAGACGTTCAAGAAAAGCCAAATATTGATGAAATTAAGAATCGTGATGGAACAATATTAACAGATAAACGACAAATATCCGATGCATTCTTAAATTTTTTCACTAATGTTGGAGAAAATTTAGCATCCAGTATTAAAAAAAAGGTTTCGAACGAAAAGTTCCCAAAAACCCAACTTCCCAATTCATTCTTTTTAGAAACCAAAAAATGTCCTGGTGTAGATGGTATCAAAGCTGACCATTTAAAAATAATAGCCTACGACTTAGCCGAACCACTTTCTTACGTCATTAATTGGTGTTTCCAATCTGGAATTTGTCCTGATGCATTTGAAACAACTATTATTAATCCTGTTTATAAAAGCGGTGACAGAATGAAAACATCAAATTATAGACCCATATCAGTACTATCGAATATAGCCAAAATATTCGAAAAATTACTACAAAAAAGGATATTACAATTTTTGGACAAAAACAAAATTATATGTTCTGACCAATATGGATTTAGAAAAGGAAAATCTACTCCAGATGCAATTTTGGCTGCAATGGATGAAATTAACTCTACTGTCAACAAAAAGATACCTACTATTGGTATCTTTGTTGATCTAAAAAATGCCTTTGGTACGGTTAACCATGTCGAGCTTCTGAAAGTTATGGAAAGATTGGGATTTAGGGGAGCGTCACAAATCCTTTTAAAAAATTACCTTTCAAGTCGGGCACAGACTGTCAAAATCACTAACACTTACAGTAAAAAAATGTACATCAAGTGTGGTGTGCCTCAAGGAACAGTACCAGGCCCACTATTATTTAGTCTCTACTGAAATGACTTATTCAAAATTAACAGTTCTGGAAAGATTATATGTTTTGCAGATGACACCCTCGTATTATATAAAGCTGATGACTGGAGCACACTGAAGCAAATAGCTGAAAAGGATTTGATAAGGATCATTGACTGGTGTGATACTAAAATTTTAACAGTTAACTTAAAAAAAAACAAAATTTATTGCATTTACATCCTATTCAAGATTTTTACGTACTTTCGAACAAATTTCCGTTAATTATCATGGCCAAAATACCAAAATCGATAGAGTTAACACTTTGAAATATCTTGGAATATTTATGGACTCACATCTATGGTGGGATAACCATATTAAATATGTTATCAAAAAAATTAGAAATGTTGCCTATAAACTCAAAATGCTTGCTAACATTCTTACAGAAAGTTATCTGCGAATCCTATACCATGCCTTAGTTGAAACCCATATAATATACGGCATCACAGCCTGGGGTGCCGCCTGCAAGACATATGTTTCTGACCTGAATATAGCACAAAAAACTGTTTTGAAAGCCATTTTCCATAAGCCAAGATTATATCCAACGAACAACTTATATCAAGGAACAGGGATACTTGATACAAGACAACTTTATCTTACATGCCACCACCTTATACCACAAGTATTGTAATAAAAAGAAAAAATCCTATAAACACGAGCATTACACACGATTTCGAATAGGCTCATCTAATATCCGAAGACCACACAAAACATTATTCAAAAAATCATTTAAATTCTTAGTAGCTAAATTATATAATGTAGTACCAAACGAAAGAAAAATACTTAATTTTGGAAAAAAATTTAGAAGAAAATTGAGAGACTAGGTTAGTACTGTGCAGCGAATGACTATACATAATTATATAGAAAACTAAAACTACAAAATGCCAATTACATTAATACTTTTTAGATAAACCACACACAGGCGATGCCTTCTGTGGTTTTTTCATATTTATTTGCCCATTTTTTTGTATTTTGGCGAATAAATATTATTATTTTTATACTTTGCAATGGTTAGTGTCGCTGTAATCACAGAATGCAGAAGCGGTTTCGGGTGTAGAATCCTAGCTTCAGCCTCGCATTCGTTGACTGGTACTGGTAATTGCTTCATGGTAATATAGCACTGTTCTCGTTGTCAATTTGCAATAGCTGCGGTACAGTATTGCTCACTATGCGAGGACTAAGTAATTCGAATCTTTAATGACATTATGTAGGTTTTCCGGAAAAATGTGATCTTAGAGAGCTATCACTTACTCCATGCTCATTTGCACCTGCTGTGCATGTTGTCTAAACGTGATGACGCTTTACGTTTTGGCTCTAATATGATGTAGGAGGTCTGTAAATTAAGTGATGAGACTTTTTTTTTTTTTATCGAAATATAATGAACAATTTTACGTTACCTTTGTTGGATAGAGACTGAAAAAAATCATAGAATAGAGCCTTCTCACATAGACCTTATGCCCAGGGAGTCTCAGTAGTTCGGTGGTCAACGCGTCGAGCTAGCAACGGGGGCTTGTGGGTTCGAATATGCACTTTGAAAGTTAATTCTTTGTCATGGATGTTGTGTTGTCTATATCACTCATATAAACAGGAACATCTCATTGTTGGAGCTGGTTTATTATATCAGTTACCAGTACTCGTAGATGGTTTCTGGAGTAGTACAGTGTCGGCACTAATGGGTCAAAGGTGGCCTAGTTGCTAAGCTTCGCCTCCCTGGCACTGCCACTAGACGTTATTCCATATCTTGGTTTGTTTTTAATTTATTTGTCACTCCTGCATATGTCACGACAGTCATGTAACCCAATTTCAGTCAATCTAACAAATACGTCTTCAAAAATCAGGATTATAATGTCGTTAACTAGGAGTTCATGCTCCCGCATGCACCCGCTCACAAACACATCTTTGTGGTGGAGATAAGTGAAAGATAAGGTTCATTAGTTTGCTTGAAACAAATGATCGTCAGCTGTCAATCCGCCTTCAAATATGGGCTTGTTTCAGGCCCGTGTTGGTCTCTGTTTGTTGAAATGCTAGTGTGAAAACGATAGGCAGCAGTCATCACTATCGCGATGGTGACAGTGAACTAGGAGCGCCTAAAATCGGGCTAAGGGTGGGCCAAAGACGGCGACGGGAAATCTAGACAACATTTGTCGATGATTTTAAGCTAAAAATTATCAATTCATGGTATTAGATGGTCATGGTATGAGCAACTTTATTTCGTTTTTAGATTTAACTAATTTTAATAATATTCCAAATATAAATGGTCGAATACTGGATTTAATTTTAGGAAATATCGAAATAGAAGTCCTCAGAGATAATACACCTTCTGTTAAAGAGGATGTTCATCATCCTGCACTGATCATGGGATTCATTACATTCGGATCTCCAACGAAATTCCCATTTGCTAATTCTCCACGGTTTAACTTTCGCAAAGCTAACTTTCCTGAAATATACACAGCCTTGCAAGATGTTAATTGGACGGAGGTGATCAGTGCAGTTAATGTTGATGTCGCTTGTACCGCCTTGTATTCAGTTATCAATAACATCTTTGAGGTCCATGTCCCTAAATGTAAAAATAAAATGTTTTCGTATCCTCCATGGTTCACACGTGAAATTATACTTAATATCAAGAAGAAGGACATAGCAAGAAGGAACTGGAAACGTGACGGTACTAAGTTCTCTTATGATCAGTTCAGTAATTTTAGGAAGCTCATTAAGAACCAGATCAGTGTTGCCTACTCCGTTTACGTCCAGTCGGTTGAGGATGCCATTGTCAATGATCCTAGCAAATTCTGGTCATTTGCCCAGATCAAAAAACAGCAATCTAGAATCCCCCCAAGGATGACGCTTAACGGCAATGTCTGCGATACGCCTCAGGATATAGTGGACAGTTTTGCTACCTTCTTTTCAACAGTTTTTATCCCGTCTGGTCTACTAGGGTCATCTCCTCCAACAAATAATTCTACCGATATCATTTTTTTTAAAAAATATAAGTGAAGAAAACGTAATTAGGGCTTCGAAAAGATTAAAGAACAAAATGACGTCTGGATGTGATGGTATTCCAAGTTTTTTCGTTAAAGATTGCATTCATATACTAGCGAAACCGCTGGCTTCCATATTCAACCTAATTCTAAAATCAGAGACATATCCAAATATCTGGAAGACCTCTAAAATATGCCCTATTCACAAAAGTGGAGATATCTCTGATATTTCCAACTATCGCCAAATAGCAATCCTGTGCAATTTCAGCAAGTTGTTTAGGCAGCAGCGGTGGCCGCAGTAGTAGACTCTTCGGTCTCCTGATCAGTCGCCGTGCGCTGTGCGGGTTCGAGTCCCGTCCCAGGAGAAATTTTTCTCTTGGCTATGGATGTTGTGATTTTCCGTAGGTGGTAGATGGTCTCTGACTGTCGAACGCGGAGCTACCACCCGGCGGTTCTCGTAGGCGGAGCCAGAATGTGTGCATGTTGCATGCACACGTGTTCCCTCGCCAGAGTCCGTGTGGCGCCCCACTTTCCCATGTATCCCCCCATAGCCCCACGGTACCCAATGGGCCTTAGGCCTTCGTGGTAGTTGAAGTATAAAAAAAAAGAGATCATCGCTTATGAAACGGTTTACTGCTCGGTCAGGGGTGCAGTCTCTATTAATCAGCATGGGTTTATGAGAGGCAGATCTACGGTCACCAACTTGGCTCTGATTACTCAGTACATTTCTGAAGTACTGGACGGTCAGGGACAAGTTGATGTCATTTACACAGATATTCAGAAGGCGTTTGATCAAGTTGATCATTATGCACTTCTGGATAAGCTTAAAGCAGTGGGTATGTCTGATGCAATGCTGTCGCTCATGAATTCATATTTGAGGGATAGAAGGTTATTTGTCGAATATGGTGGTCATAGGTCGAGTTACTATCGGGCCACGTATGGGGTACCTCAAGGGTCAAATCTAGGTCCATCATTGTTTCTAATATTTATTAATGACTTGTCTTTTGAACTGAAGTGTTTCCATTTGTTTTTCGCTGATGACCTTAAAATCTGCACGTCCGTCAAGACAGTCGAGGATTGCGTCATGTTGCAAGATGACTTAGCTCTAATTTCGACATGGTGTTCACGAAACTGTCTCAGTCTGAATGTTTCGAAATGTAAAGTTATGACTTATACAAGAAAAGTTAACTATTTAATTTATGATAATTATAACATCAATGGTCAGGTTATAGACAGATGCACCTCTTATAGATACCTTGGAGTCATTTTTGATACCAAGCTAACGTTTACTGAGCATATTCTCAATATCTCGTCGGCTGCCACTCGACTACTTGGTTTCTGTATCAGAAACTGGAAGGGTTTCTCCAACGTTGATACATTAATGACTTTATTTTTTACTTTTGTCACGAGCAAGTTGGAGTATGTGACTCTGATCTGGTCTCCTATATATACTAAAATTCTGTCGTGATCCTTGAGGCCATTCAACGTAAAGCTTTAAAGTATTTTCACCTTAAATGCACAGGTTCTTATCCAGAAAGAGGTTGTGACCATAGTGCCCTATTAGAGTTTTTCAATTTGGATTCACTGTCAACAAGACGAAACATATTTGCTTTGTCGTTTTTGTATGGCCTCATTCACAATAAAATTGACTGTCAAAATTTACTTGAAAAAATATGTTTCCGCGTTCCAAGGCTAGGGAGTCGACAACAAACGGCATTCTATTGTCAAGCTGGCCGTACAAATGTTATGACAAAATCGCCAATTAATCTCATGTGCTGCGTCATGAACAGTGTTACTGAATCGTGTGATATTTACAGTGACAGTTGTGCATCGATTATTAACTGCTATAGATCATCCAATCTTATTTAGAATGTGTGATACTATAGATTTAAGTCCAAGAACCATGTCTCTTTAATTGTTATTTTTTTCCAGCGTTTCCTGTAATTGGGTTTCACCTGTTGGAAATAAATAAATAAATAAATAAATAAACAAATTAGATGCGGATTCTCTAGCGTACAGTGACCCCACGTACGCAAAATACGTGTTTTTCACATTAAATTAATAATTCTCAAGCCCTCAAACCTTAAATTGTACGGCTGGTGATAGTAGAATGCTTCCTATTATCAACCCTATAGATTACAACTGCTACAGCTCCTAAAAGAAACTTTCCGAAATTAAAAGTAATGAAATATATCTTAGGACTTCTTTCAGGAAACTTTGACTATCAGGCAGGTCTTCATAGGCTGAAAATTTCGAAACATCAAAATCGTTTTACGGTATGAGTGGCTCAATAAAAAAAATCTGGAAATAGATACGAGTAGATTGACTCGGTACTTTTCAAGAATTCACCTATGCTAATTTTAAAATTTTCCATGAGTCAAGATACGCCTTGCTAAAGAAACAAAGTGTTTGAACTCCACAATGCTCTTGAATATGCCATAATCTGAAGCCAATTTACCAAATTTTAAAAAATTGTAACCTCTCCCAAGATGTTTGAAATTTTGGATGATCTGTTTTATTGTTTTCACTCATAACACTGCTGCAAACGATTCTCAAAAACGAAGTATCATCACCTACTATCACCCCACATGGATTTGCGTGTTGTAGACATCGCAAAGAAAAAACTTTTAGCTGAATTTCTAAAATTTTTGCACTCACATTACTCCTCGCGCCACGAAAAACTCCACTCTCTCTTCAAAAATCTTGAGACTGGGTACATTTTTGCAAAAAGCTATCTCTTGTCGGTGATCCACCCCCTCTGACTTCTTTTTTTTATACTCCAACTACCACGAAGGCCTAAGGCCTAAGCACCCATTGGGTACCGTGGGGCTATAGCGGGATACATGGGAAGGGGGGAACGCCACACGGACTCTGGCGAGGGAACACGTGTGCATGCAACATGCGCACATTCTGGCTCCGCCTACAAGAACCGCCGGGTGGTACCTCCGTGTTCGACAGTCAGAGACCATCTACCACCTACGGACAATCACAACATCCATAGCCAAGAGAAAAATTTCTCCTGGGACGGGACTCGATCCCGCACAGCGCACGGCGACTGATCAGGAGACCGAAGAGTCTACTACTGCGGCCACCGCTGCTGCCTAGCCTCTGACTTGCTACGGGCGCTCATGGTGAATCCGTGTTAATTCATATTATTCAATGCAATGTTTCTTTTGTAAGAATCTATACTTCAAATTTTACCCTCCATTTGAGATTCGCCACAGTTTGGTGGCGCACCCTTACAAATTTTGATATGGGGCCCCTGCGGAGCAAGCTACGCCACTACATGTCCGATAGAATTCGAATGTCATTCTTTCTTTTCGAAAATCAGCAGAAGCCAAAATAGTTTTCAAATACCTCAAAACGCTTTGTGCGTTCTTAATTTTTATCACTTGTCAATAAACATTTTTGCAGGAACTTTTTAAGAACTCTTTATTTTGTGTTTCGCCGTCGTCCGACTTTCTAACAATCTTAAGTCATACTAAGGTTTCAGGTAGTTCAATATTTTTGAACTTAGACAAGTCTGGATTGTTGGAGTGGGAGATAACACTAACGTCGTCGATTTACATTATGAAAAAACCAATTTTTAAGACTTCTTGGACCTACTTGACATTTTCGTACAGCTTTAAATCATTCTGGAATACATGGTGGCGCATCGAAAACGAAACAGACGCATTTACTGGCAGCTCAGTTTTTTTTTTGGAAAAACGCTCAGACTCGTCGATTTTGTTTTCGAGGGGGACACAAGTTTGGCAAAAAATCACGTTAACACCTGCAGCCTCCTGGGCGGGGGTAACACTAACCCTAAAATCTTAAATGGAAAGGGGGGTCGAGTGATACCTTATTTTAAAGGTCTTTCAATTCTCTTTATAATGATATACAATTAATGTTCTTCAGTTCAGTATTTTTGAAGATTTATTGATTTAAAGCTTAAATAAAACTAATACATCATTATTAGTGGAGATCAATACATTTGGCAGCAAAGTAATTTAAAAATGAAGAATGAACTGACCCGTTAGGCAAGTAAATGTTGAAAATGGCCACCATGACTCTCCATGCAATAATAAAGATTTTGCTCAAAACTTTGCCGCACATTTTGCAATATTTGAGGAGTAATGTGAAGACACTCATTCACAATTCCTTGTCGCAGGTCTTCTAATGATTTTGGCTGAGTAGCATAGATTTTGCTTTTTAAATGACCCCACATAAAGAAATCCAAAGGTAATAAATCTGGCGATCTTGGGGGCTATTCAATGGTACCTCTTCTACCAATGCATCGATCTGGAAACGTCTGATCTAAATATTGTCGAACACGTAATGCGTAATGTGGTGGGGCATCATCCTGTTGGAACATCAACCTATTCGCAATGTACGCCGATCATTCTGATTTTCAATTATGGCTATTAATGCAGGATCTATGGCGTCTTCCAGTAATTCCAAATACATTTCATCGGTAAAATTTCCAGGTAAGAAAAAAGAACCAACTAAATAATCGCCAAAAATACCAGCCCAAACATTTAATTTCTGTGGCTGCTGTGTATGAACCTCATGATAAATTCTGGGATTAGAATCGGACCAATCGTCGGAAAAGCAAGTGTTGAATAGAAAATGGTCATCGTTTATAATTCGTTCACTCATATCTTCACAAAATTGTAATCGTCGATCAAAATCGTCTTCATTAAGCTCTTGTACCAGGTGAATTTTATACGGATGAAAACTATGGGCATTTAGAATCAGTTGGGCAGTACGTCGACTAACACCACACACAGTCTCCAATTTGCGGGTACTTAACGTAGGATCTACATAAACTTGCCCTAAAACCCCCACTTCTATTGCTTCGTTCCTTATGGGACTTTCAATGTTGCGTTTTTTATTGGCGACTGACCCAGTTTGCCGAAATTTAGCTACAAGTTCTAGAACATATTTTCGATGCACGTTACAGTTCTCATGTCGATGTCGCTCATTAAATATTTCTGCTGTTCTATTAGCGCACTGATTATTTCCGAAAAATATTTCGATACTTTCAACTCTTTCAGCTGTGGTTAATTTATGTAATAAAGCGTTACAAGTTATTTTAGCAACAAAGTTTGGTCAAATCAATCGCAAACTATGTACTAAATTCCTATTTAAAATAAGTACGAGATATTTCCTTATCGTTCTTCAAGAAATAACTGTTTTGCCACAATAAAAACGCTCCAATAGCTATTTTCAACAACACAATTAACCGTGGGCGTAGTGAAGAAAAGCATTTACTTATTAAGCAAATTCTTTTAATCAAATTTCTGCTGAAAGTAGTACAAACTAATCTGATGTACCTATTAAAGTCTACTTTTAGCTTTAAATCAATCTTCAAAACTACTGAAGTGAAGCTCATGTATTTTACATCATTATAAAGGGAATTGAAAGGCCTTTAAAATAAGGTATCACTAGACCCCCCTTTCCATTTAAGATTTTAGGGTTGGTGCCATCTCCGCCCAGGGGGCTGCACGTGTTAACGTGTCCCCCTCGAAAACAAAATCTAAGGGTCTGAGCGTTTTTCCAAAAAAAAAACTGAGCTGCCAGTAAATGCGTCTGTTTCGTTTTCGATGCGCCACCCTGTATAGTATCGATGCAGCCATTTCATCTTCCCGAATTTCAGCTGGATAACTTGGCCCCTTCAAAAAACAATTGAGTGAGGTCTTTTTGGAAAGCATTGTTCATATAGATATACGGATTAAAGCCTGAGTATCTTATTGAATCTTTCTTCTGTACAACGTCGTTGTCTACCGAGCACATGTTCATAGAAAGAGGATGTGTCTTAGCTTTTTAGGGAAAAACAGAAGCGAAACCTGATATTTTTTCTTTCTCGGGCATGTCGGCATGTCAATGTTTGCCTATTTTACTAGGAAGTTATTCTAATTGCGGACTACGAACATTCTTCCGCAATTTTTTGATCGGCTTCGTCAACACCCACTACACAAGTGTTTTTGAGGAAAGATATCCTCATTAGTTCTGGGGTTCTTCTAAGTCGACTCCAACTATAATTATCGATTATGGCCTAAACAGGAGTATACCATCACCGCATAGCGAATTGGTTTTTCTATCTTCAAATGTTTGTCGCGCAGGATTGAACTTCTGACAAAATTATGTACTTTGTTACTTGCTGGTAGCTTCAACCCATTTCAGAGTATCTGATCGGGTTCAACAGATAACACGAGGGATGTCTGTTAAGTTTTGCATATATAAATATAGTATGCCGCCCGGATCAAACGTCAGTATTGAATCTTAACCTCACTCTTTAGTAAACTTAAATTCAAAGTTTCACAACAATACGTGCAGTGTTCTCACTACAGTGAATTTTTAAGTGTCACCAAGTGATCAGAAAAATGGAACTCAACTGAGAACATTTTCGCGCCATAATTTATTACAACTTTCAGAGACAATTATCGCAACAAGAATGCCTTGCTGACTTGCTGTCTGTTTTCGGCAACGAAGCGCCACATCAGCCGACAATTTCCCGTTGGTATGGAGAATTCAAACGTGGACGGGTGAGTCTTAGCAACGATCCCAGGGTGGGTGCACCAAAAACGGCAGTCACCCAGGAGAACGTAGATGCTGTACGCAAACTCATCATTGAAGATAGACATGTGACATATCGACAGATTGAGGATTAGTTTCTCGTTAGATACCCCACCTGTTGACTGAAGAGCAGAAAATATTCAGGATTAATTGGTGTCAAAAAACGCTTGACGGTTTCAATTCCGGAAACTCAAAAAATGTGTACAGCATTGTTAGTGGTGATGAATCGTGGATGCACTGTTATGAACCAGAAAATAAACCTCAGTCGGCTGTTTGGGTGTTCCAAGGTGAAGAAAAGCCAACAAAAGTCAAAAGCAGGGTCATATTGCAACAATTCCTGTTAATGAGCAAAGAACTGTTACTGCGGATTGGTATACCACCATTTGTTTGCCAAAAGTCATCAACGAGCTTCGAAAAATTAACCCCGAAAGAAGAATCATCCTCCACCAAGACAATGCAAGCTCGCACACAGCCCAAAAAACAACGCAGTATTTAATGGATGAACACGTGGAATTATTGGACCATCCTCCATATAGTCCCGATCTAAGTCCTAACGATTTCTTTACTTTCCCGAAAATTAAAAACAGACTGCGTGGTCAAAAGTTCCAGTCACCAGAAGAAGCAGTTGACGCATTCAAAAATGCCGTTTTGGACCTGCCAGCAAACGAGTGGAATAAGTGCTTCGAAAATTAGTTCGAGCGCATGTATATGTGTATTAATCTTCGTGGAGAATACTTCGAAAGACAATAAAGTCCTGTAAAACTACCTACAGTGTTGTTTTATTTCCATATGCAAAATTTAAAAGACGTAATGAACTCGGAACTCATATTTGTATACATTAACGTTCCTTGACATCTTAGGATCAGTGTTTCAATTGTTTCCAGATTTGCTGTCCAGGATTATGTGCGATTTTATTCGCAAAACCTCTCGAGAGTAGAGCTTTTCAGCAACTTTCAGACATCGTAGATACATAATTCTCTCCATCAAGAGAAAATCGCAGATATTCCTATGCAATGAAAAATATTTTTCATAGATAAATCTAGCAGCAAACAATCATACACATAATATTTTGATGACCTAATTTGTAAGAAAAAATCACGTCATTTGGAAATGTCTAAGTAAGGCGTCTGACGGAAATGAAACAGTAACAAATATACGTATATTATTTACCATACAAATTGTTTTGGTCAGATAAAAAAATTGTTCTAGGAAAGCAGAGATAAGCTCGCCGTAAATTGTTTTTTAACCATCGTACGTGTGCGTGTGGTCTGAAACGTGGCTACATGACCCAAAATCCACCAAATAAAAAATAAATTATGATTTGTGATACCGAAAAAGTGTTCGTCATTTAATCCTTCAGAGTAATTATACTTTTTGTCTAATTTAAGTATAGCAAATATTGTGTTCTGTTTTTACAAACACTGATAGAAATCGATGTGCGGTATGTTTTAGTCACTAAGCAATCAAGTACAGACGGTACTCTAGAAGTTATTTAGGAAAACATAATCGCGACAGATTTGATATATGATATAGATTTTGGATGTTATATTATATGTACGTCACGAAAAACCATGTCACTCATTTCCGTCGGTCTAGCTCTGTTTCTCGGTCTGTCTGTCTGTTCGCTAAATAATCTTTGGCCAGTCTATAATTTTGAAAGTACTTCTTCGACTGGGGCGAATTTTTCACACAAAATTACTACCATTCCAAGGACAAACAAACCTCATAGTTTTTCAAAATCGGTTCACTGGGGGCAGAAGACGAAAAGAATAAAAAATAAAACTTCCTTTTGTGACGTTATAGAAAAAAGCGTGTTTTTTTAGTTTTTTTAAACTATTATTTATTATAGTTGGTCATGGGGTAGATCTTGAACATATGTCCCAGAATATGTAATTTCATTAAGTTTCATACCTTTCTAACAGCATGAAACAAAAATTCAACTAAAATGCTACAATATTTTGAGTTTTGTTACAAGAACATTTCCAAAACTCCTAAAATCATAACTATGGTTTTTCAAGGCTTTTTTCCCGGTTAAACCGGATACGTCGATTCAAAGACGAGCTCTGAACGAAGTCAATCCTTGGGTAAATAGTCTGCGTACTCGTAGATATCGAATCTGATGTCAATTTGACCCACGGCACGCTCAGACCTATATTTTGTGGTCTTCTATGAGGGAATTTTTAACGGGAAAAACGGCTTTGTTCCTCTATTACATTGGTAATTTTTGAGATACACGGACTTAGCCTTCCGTACTTCACTTTAGGTTGACAGTAAGACGCTGGAATTATGAGGATGAAGAGTGTGCTTTAGAAAAGAGGTCGACTTTGCATTTTCCAAGCAACGCTGTCTTCACTTAACTAAGCATTACGTGCGGCACAGCTATCATGAGAGAAAAGGCAGCTAAGAACATGCGCAATAAAAAAATTAAATAGATCAAGTCAGCCAGACAGAACCATACAATAAGTCCATAGTCTCCACCCATTTGATAACGCCGCGATCGAGAAATTTTTTGTCTGGCTTACCGACAGGATCGACCATCTGGCAACGTTGCTGAACCACACCAGGTATCCATGCTATAAGCCCGCACCAGCGTTGAGCGGTCGGGCGCAGACAGGATTTTGGGCATGTAGGTATACTTTCGTAGCGCTATCGCGGTATCGGTCGCAGGACGAAAATTAAGTACACGGAAAAAAATTTTATGTGTGAAATATGTAAGAATAGGCAGAAGTGTATAAATATGCTACTGAAAAATAGATATACCTGTATCCCCAACTGCAACCCTCAGTTGTTAACCCCTACAGGAGCCCTTGGAGTTTGTGCGATTTTACTATTTTTCATAGCCTGTATCTCCGCTGTGACTGGATCGATTTCCAAAAACTAGAAAGTCTGCTTCTCCTTGGCGTAGTAGTAACTTCGTGTGAAAATTTCATCAAAATTCGAGTGACACTTTCCAAGTTACAGAGGGGTCAGTGATAGATAGATACGTGTTATCTCCCTTTCGAAATTTTTCGCGATTGCAGTGCCATGTGAAGTGAAATGAAGATCTTGCTTTTTAGACCGGGAGCTGTGGGCAAAAAAGGGGGGTCATGTGATACAGCAGGAAACCTACTCAGAACGATAGTACTACATGAAATAATAACTTCTAGCACTCTGCCGTCACTTGAGAGCGGTACATGTAAGTAGAGGGGAAAATAGAATTTTCTGTCCAGAAGGGGTCGGAAAAGACTAAATGATTTTTTACGGCTTTCTTTGGTATCACAGCTGCCTACAAAATAATCACGATGCACTTAGTGCCGTACGGAAATAATGATGCCGGAAACCATACAAAATTTTTAATTTTCAGGAAATTTTCTATGCGAAAAATTCATTAATTAACGTACAGAATTGTTACAGTTACCTTTCTGTAATTTTTTACACTTAAAATTTACCAACGCCGTACATATCTGCTGGTACAGGGGTGAGAAAACTTGGGTCGCAACCCCCTACCCTTATATAGTATAATGGTGGTGAATTGATACAATTTAAAATTAAATAATTTTAATAGTATTTGATTAACGACAATTTTTATAATGCCGTACATTTTTCGTGGAATATATGGCCACACGGGGAAAACCTCGAAAACCCTCTATAACATGTTTATACTTTATATTTTTGAAGGATATTTCAAATTTCGATTGTAATTTAAGATTTAACTATGATTTAAGAGTGATTTAAATCAGTTAAATCGTGTCGGTAGCCCCTCGATATTTTCTATTAAATTAAAATAATAAAGTTCGCACTGTTGAGTAACAGTCCGTGTATAATTAATAATTAGTAAATTTTGGTATTTTTAAATGAACTTGAATAATAAAAATCTAACGATTTTCTGTGAAATCAGTCACGCGAACTTTTTAGATAATAAGATTTAAAATTATCCGTCTTTTAACAAATAAAGCTTTGTTGTGAAGCTTTTATAATGAAAAAATACTATTATTTAATAGGCAATTGCAAATTGTACTTTTGCTAATTAGCAATTGCATTAATTACAATATTTGAATATTATAATTAGCGATTATAAGAAGAAGGTCATTAATACATTTATGTACCGCTCTTACATCGCAAAGTTCTATTATCTTGTTGTCAACTTTCAGGCGCACAGCAAGTAACCGAGTCTCAAAATCGCACTCTAACTGCATATTTCTCAGAACTTCACCATTTTATACGTAATGTTCCATGTAAAATGAACGACATAATTTTTCATAATCATTTATAGTTATAAATATAATTTTGTTCATGCCATACAGTATTTATTAACCATTAGAGATACCTAAAACTTAATCAATATTTTTATCTTTGATAAACATAAAATAGCAAGAATAATTTTTAATATCACCTTTGTTATTAATAAATAGTACCTACATTTAAAAATCTTTAAATTTTTTGAAAATTTGTATTTTTTTTATTTTAATATATTTTCATGTTGTTCCATTTGTTATAAACGGCTACGTGGTAAAATGATAATATTTAATATAATTTTGTAAAAAAATTGATTGCCGTATAGTATCCTATGATTTTATTGTAAGAAAATGATATTGCACCCCCAATTTTGGTAATTATTTATCTATATTTATATGAACTAAATTTTTAATACGGCATTATTATTTAAAGTTATTTTAGATGTTAGACAAGAGATTGAAATGAGTGCCGTACATTTTCCGATGACTTTCCACCAAAGAGGTCTAAAGCAGGGGTTGCGACCCGAGTTTTCTCACCCCTGTACCAGCAGATATGTACGGCGTTGGTAAATTTTAAATGTAAAAAATCACAGAAAGGTAACTGTAACAATGCCGAAAGTTAATTAATTAATTTTTCCGTATAGAAAATTTCCTGAAAATTGAAATTTTTTTATGGCTTCCGGCACCATTATTTCCGTACGGCACTAAGTGCTTCGTGATTATTTTGTTGGCATCTGTGATACTAAAGAAAGCTGTAAAACATCATTTGGAGCAAACTTTCTTTCAATGATTGATCTAGATATATCCCAATTTTCGAACACCGTATGACCAGATTTTGAGAATTGAAACATTGTAAACCACATCCTAGACCTGGCAAACCACGAGCAAATGCATTGAATAGTAAAACAAAACAACATCCTATCAAGCATCCCGGATTATGCAAGCATGTTTTACGATTTTTTTAAGATCATTTCTCAAGAAAATGATCGTAAAAAGGCAGTAGCGGTAGAAGTAGGTTAACAACAAACGCCGAACGAACATTTTTATAAATAGGCCGGGCAGCAGGACATATCAAAACAGCGAAACTGGGTCAACTATTGCAATCTGCAGGCAGTGATAAAAAATGTTTTTCTCGTAAAACTTTTAGTTCGGCTCGTTGTTTGTTTTTGTTCTGTTTATTAATAAAAAGTTTCGAAATGGATATTTTTAGCCGCGCCTCGGATTCCGCTATTATTTTTTTTTGTGGGAGTCCCGATATCCAAGGACCGACTCGGGCGTCTATTAGTTATAGTTTTTATACAGGATGCACATTTTTGAGCAGAAATATTTGTTATCGTGAAGATACGGTTCCATTACAATAAATGTGCGCGTCATCAAGCATTTGTGCATGTTGCCGAACAAGTAAACCGAAGCAGCCAAGTAGGTAAACACCTAACAGGAGCTTAAATAAACTTCGTTATTCTGATTTTTGAACTGCCTAATGTTAGTAGAACTTCTCACGCAGATAGTTCCGCAATCTCGATGCTAAAGGAGCGGTCGTATCAGCCAGTTCTGGAAGTTTGACAAGGTTAGGATGGGAGACCGAAGTTAGGCGAGTCTGTCTGGCAGGCACAATACGCGGCGGCATCATGGAGGAGAGCTGTGAGGAGCAAAGCTCATTGATATAGCGGCAGAAGAGACCGCTTGTCGGTGCTAAAAAGTTCCGAGACTGTTTGTAAGAGGACAGCGGACAGCCCTTCTCTGAACAGCATGGTCAATGTAGTCAATGGCAGCACCCCAAACATGTGAGCAGCCTGTTTCTTATCTGTGCCTTGTACAGAGCGAGCAGGTTATGTGAAGAAAAGTACTTTTTCAATAAACTTAAAATATACCACCCTGTAACCTATTTCTTTTTGTTTTTCGTGAGCAATTATTAACGGAACGACCTCCAACTCCAGTAAAAACAACAAAAAACCTGGCTGAAAATGACTGCGTGAAAAGTATAAGTTTACAGTTTATTATTATATTTTTCGGGAATAGTTTTGGAGAAACATCGTGCAAGGGCATACGATTGATTGCCAACATTTTTCAGACATTTCCAAAGGATGTCTGGAACAAAAAGTATCAAAGTTCGGCTTTTGATTGACTAACTGGAAAGACCTTCAGAATTATCAGATAGCAATTTGTGATCGATGCGATAAAAATGATGAAAATCCTCTGTTTATCGTATTAAAAAATATACTAAGTGACATATAAATCCGAACACCCAGTTTAAATGGTTTTATTTTAATAAAAGTTGGGGAATGTATTTATCTTACTGTAAATAACAAGTGAAAAAATTTTCAGCCTTATCAGTTGGACATTCCGGTTTTTATACTGCTATTTTTAATTCACTAACGCTCTAAAAATGAATATTTCAGCCGCAGTAAAGAATCAACGTTGGCGGATTTTGGTTCTTGACATCCTTTACGATCGGTTACGATGCCTAGAGTACGGAGACCTGTACGATTTCGTCAACTTAGTGAGTTTGATAGGGGCCGTATAGTGGGACTTCGGGAAGCTGGACTTTCTTTTCGGGCAATTGCAGCTGGAGTGCAAAGAAGTGTAGACACTGTGGTTAGGTGTTGTCAGGCATGGCTTCGGGAAGGCCGTACGCAAAGAGCAAGGGGCACTGGACGCCGCCGTAGAACAACAGACCGTGAAGATCGCCGCCTAAGATTATTGGCGTTAAGGGACCGTTTCTCCACTACCAGGTCCATTGCAAATGAATGGTTTGCAGAACACGACAGACCTATTGGCATGCGAAGTGTTTACCGACGAATGAGAAGTTTTGGCTTGTTTTCATACCGGCCACACTGGGTCCTCCCTTTAACTCGAGAACACCGATGTAATCGCCTTGAGTGGTGCAGACAACGGTCACTCTGGGATCAGGAATGGAACAGTATTGTCTTTAGTGACGAGTCTCGATTTTGTTTAGGCATGCACGATGGTCGTGCCAGGGTTAGAAGGCGACGTGGTGAAAGGAGGAATCCACAGTTTTTTGTTGAAATACATGTTCATCACACTGTTGGAGTTATGGTTTGGGGTTCTATAGCTTATGGTTCCAGGTCACCTTTAATCTTCATCAGAGGTAACATGAACGCGCAGCGTTATATCCACGAAGTTCTAGAACCCCATCTTTTACCATATCTTGACACCCTGGCAGATCCAACTTTCCAACAAGATAATGCCCGACCACATGTTGCAAGAGTCACAATAGACTTCTTTCAACATAATGATGTCACATTGTTACCAGGGCCACCAAGATCTCCCGACTTATCCCCAATTGAGCACGTGTGGGATATGATGGGTAGGAGATTGCTCAATTTGCATCGTCCTCCTCAGACTCTAGAAGCACTTCGAGAGGAGTTGGTGGTTGCCTGGAATGAGATACCACAGGAGGACATTGACCACCTGATCAGAAGTATGCCCAGGCACGTTGGAGAATACGTAGCACATCAGGGTGCATCCACACATTATTAAAGGTCAAAGCGCTTTAAAGCAGTGCAATCATTTTGAAATTTTTATCATTTACTTATTATGCTTCATTAAGTACTTATACAAAATTTTATTAAAATAAAACCATTTAAACTGGGTGTTCGGATTTCACTTAGTATACTATTTGTTAAAGAATCGGATACTCGAAAAACTCAATCAAGTTTGAACCCTTTTTGTTTTAACTCTAGAACATTTCACGACTTCGAAAAATAAAGTAATGTAATGTGCTATGTTTTTTTTTATCTAATGTTATAACCTTGCATTTCAAATATTTTTTTAGAAACTACTCAAGATAAGCTGAAGCCTGATTATTGATAGCTTCATGTAAAAGAATTATTGCCTCTTGAATGATTTGGTGTATGCTTAAAAAAATCAATGTCAATATCCTTAACAAAACCGGCATTCATTTATTTAATAGGACTTGTAATTTGCTTTTCCTCATTTATACATGTAATGAAAAGTTATACGCAACAAGTAAAATGCGGAAAAATGATTGTATTGTAAACAATTCTTCTGCACCAGGGACTTAGATTGTTACATTACGAACATACCCGATCCTTTTGCCTAAATTTCGACACAGATAGCCAACATGTTTCTTGAAGATTAGTTACTGATCTATTATAATACCTAAATACTTAAAACTATCTACAGAATCATGTACCTCTCCCTCAGTTTTCACTGACAAATTTAAATCTACTAACTGCTTGCGTTTATTTTCCGAACCTATTATCATACATTTGGTTTTTTTTCACATTTAACTTAATCTGATTTGTTTTTAACCATAAAGCAAGTATGTTTATTTCACTATTCTTTACAACTACAATTTCGCTACTTACTGAACCACCAACAACATTGGACATATCATTGACATACAGAGTAAAGAGCAATGGACCTACTACGCTGCCCATTGTACACAATGATCAAAAGACACATTACTTAGTATTTTACTTTCAATTTCTATCACTTGTAACCGCTCAGATTAATAATAATAAACCACCATCCCACCCACACACTTAAATTCCATACAAATCACATTTTTTCAAATAAAATTTTCTGACAATACTTCCAAACGCTGTTTTTAGGTCAACAGATACAGACCATCACTTTACCATCATCCACATATACAGGGTGTTCCTTAATGATATGCGAATATTTAAGGGTGTGAATCTACTAGAAAAATTAATGTTGTTTGCTTTATAAACTATGGTCCAAAAATTTTAGGAAAAAAAGGGAAATTAATTAATATTTTCAGAACCGCAACTTCAACACCCCGAGTTTTTGTAAGGAAACATTCTTAGAGCATAGTTTATAAAGCAAACTAACATTAATTTTTCATGTAGATTCACACCCTTAAATATTTGCATATCAATAAGGAACACCCTTTTTTTACTTTGTATATACAAACTAGCATGCAGTTTTATAAGAATGATTTCTTCTGATTCTGAACCCGGATTGCCTCTCAAAAACGCGGTTCACACGTAGCTGCTTACTCAGATGTTCATGCAGTATTTTTTCCAATATGATACGATTTAGTGGGCAAAAGGACCTAATCTCAACCAATCTTATATGTAGCAAAATAGCCCTTTATCGATCTCTTCCCAGTAGGAATTCTAGTAGATACATCGCATATGTATAAACCATTCCACAAAAAGGAAAAAGCAATCCCCTTGAAGCTGGCCCGCAATGTATAAAACATTTTCCAGGTTCATTTGAATAAGAAAGAAATTGAGAAAATACACTAGCAGCTTTTTGGGTATATATCTGAGGATGACGGGGCGTGTTTTTTTTGTTTGTTTGCGAAAACAACTCGGGAAAGGGTAGCTGAGGACGAGGGGGTAGTTTTGATGGCCGGGGGCGGACAATCGAACGAAAAGAGGGTGGATGTGCGAAGGGTCGGAAAAAAGCAAGGGGTGGCGACTAACGACGGCTTCTCCCAGCTAGAGTGATTCATTCATCTTCATACGGTTTCAAAAAAGGAACTTATGTGTATTATTTTTTTAAGGAGCATTAATTAGCACCTGGGTACTAATGGGCTCCATGTATGTCCTACCTTGGAGTTACTGGGAGATGGATTATCAGCAACAGCAAGCTATTGATAAAACTGGCGATTCTATCAAGCGCGGATCCAGGGGGAGGTCATGGGGATGATGAACCCCCTGAGCAAATATAATTTGACTAGTAATATTTATGAGTTTCGAATCTCTTTTATAAATTTATTAAGATTCAGACTTTTGCAAATATGTGGAGGATACAAACGGGTAAAAAGCACCAGATTTGGTGAAAAATCACCACACCTGGCAACCCTGATCAATTTGATGTCGTGGAAATAAGAGGATTCCGTAAGTCTGGTGCCTATACGTTCAACTTAATGTAAATATAAATAAAATGATTTTGCGTTTTTCGGATTGGTAACACTGCAGGTTGCGTTATTGGAAACTTAGCCTCATGTGTTTTGTAATTAATAATAATAATAATATTTATTCACTCAATGTACAAAGATAAAAAACAATAAATATAAAATCAAAACAGGCCCAATAGAAGGCATCGCCTGTACATGGACCAATAAATTTAAGTTGAAACTGTAGAATGCAAATGACAAAAAAGGACAAAAATTAGCTACAGTAGATTATGTATTTAGTTGATGTTCGTATTTATGAGTTTATGAATTTCAGTCCTAGATATAGAATGTAGCCACTTTTTTAAATTTCTTTTGAAACAATTTCCGAAACGTAAATCTTTTAAGTCTTTAGGTATAATTTCATAAAATTTAGGCGCTAAATAGAGATATGATCGCTGCATTATAGGTTTATGCGGTTGAGGAACTACTGTGCCACGAATTTTGTGCCTGGTATAATGATTATGTTTAATTTTTTGGTCGGTGTTTACAAATTTATGGTAGTGAGTGATACTGTGTAAGAAATAAAGCTGTCTTATATCATACATTCGAACATCTGCGTATAATTTTTCAGTGGGATAAAGTTTCGGTTTTTTAAATATCATTTTTAGAATACTTTTTTGAAAAATTAAGGGAGTTAATTGAATATAAGAAACAAGCGGTTTCATTTGGTTGAGAGGAGATGGTAAGTAGTAAGCATCATAGTTATCTAACCCTATTTTTCACAGTTTTTGTTTGTAAGTTAGCATGCTGGTATTGTCTCAGTTTAGTCATGTACAGGGAGTTTTCCGAACATGGGGTAAGAACTCAATGGGTGACTCTTGGAACTATTCTGAATCTATTGTATTTGATCCTCTCGTTTAGCAAAACACCTCTTGATTCCGGACAAATAGGTCCTGAAGGAGACTTCGTTGGAAATAGGTTTTTCTTAAATAATTTTCACACATCGTCGCTTAACTCAAAAAATGGCGCCATCAAGATACGTGTCATTCACGAATCCAAAGATCTGCCGTTTTTTCTCTTTTCAAAATTCGCCAGTTTTGAGATACGCCATGTTAGAACTTAATCGACGATATAATCGAACGTAAACTATTAACTCATTTAGTTCGCAATACCTACATTGCTATTTTTTTACACCTTTATACAATAACTTGAAAATAATATTTTTGAAATTGAAATATATGCTTCGATAATTGCGCATGAATGTGGGCTGTGGATGGCGAAATGGCAGCAAGTGCAGAATATTCCGCGGCCGATTCCAAATCTTATTGAAAATTGCGATGCCGAAATGTATCCCAATATGAAAAAATTCTTATGTATCCTTGCTACATTAGCAGCTAGTGTATAGATAGCAGAGAGAGGTCATCTTCTACGCTCAGGAGGCTCAAGGCGTGGTTTCGAAGAAGAACTGAGCTGGCACTTTTATATGTTGAGACAGAAAAGAAGAATTGGTTTTTTCGCTTTTGAATTGGATTTATTGCTTAAATCACATTTAGGCTACTCCCTCCATCGACAAATACCTTCCAGCGGAATCTCTCTTATATTAACTGTTTGGAATAATTCTGGGGAATCCCGGTACCATATTAACCAAGATTTCAATGAAATAATTGAATTTGCATCGGGCTGAAGAATCTGGACCAAATTACCTTGTCGTGGCTCTTTTGTCACTTTCGGTGCTAAGTATAAGTAAAGTTCTTAGTAAACATATGAGTTTGACGCCTATTTTGCTGGGGGGGGGGCACTATTTACTACTTTCTTGAACACTGATTCATGGATAAGAATATTGTCTCCTACAACAAATAATTTGAGACCAATGCAATGCCATTTTTTTACAAAAAACAATGTAAAATGCCAAACATTTATTGAATTGGAAAGAACCCCACAGCAGTCTACTGTAACTTAAGCTTAAGACCAAAACTGAATTTTACCCTAAAGTTCTGAAAGTCCCGAAAATCCCAAGAGTTCTAGATACTTTGACGGGCAGAGAACGGCTGAAGGAAATCCTCTACTCGTTCATCCAAAGGTTATGTTTGTTAATAAAGGAAACACAGAATTCTTTTCTCACTCCCTTTAAATTGATACAGTTATGGTGTACGATCTCATATAATATCAGCGTTAAGGCGAAAAAGCACCAACTATCATCTAACCCGCACACCGAATCACCATTAAAGCTAAAAGAGAGTGTAAAGCTAACGCCCTGCAGTATGGTCAGGCGTCGACAAGATCGCGGACCACGGCGCCCGACCTCAATAGGGTTGCTTAACTTGATTAGGAACTCAATCTTCAGTTCCTTCGCTAAAAACGAGATTCTGATTAGGATCGCCGAGAGGAAAGATATTTACCCAGTTTAGCATCCTGCTATATGTTGAACTAGGGGATTAACTACCCGTGAAAACTAAGAAAGCTGGGATCAAGACGCCCATTCACTCTCTTATGCTGAATCTGTTAGTCAAGTCGTTTGGATTGACCAAGCAGAGTCGAGCTGTCCGGTGTGGATTCCGAGCCACAAAATTCCATAGCCTAGTCGAACAAGGAAATGTTGTGATGAAATTGCCAGTTCTTCATTCCCTTGTACACGTAAGTGTGTGATACCTGGGCAGTCGCAAGACATGCGCTCAACTTTATATTTTTTTATCCACATCCCCTGTACAAGGATGTGTTAATTGAACCAATATTGCAAAGATGTGTGTTCAATTGTAGTGCCACTTGCAAGACTGATCGCATTTCTATACTTCATCATTAGAACGACCGAGGAATGATCTAAGTATATTCTTTCAACAACCTGTCATCGCTCGGATGGGCAAAATGTAAACGGGCTTTGGACACAGAATTTTAGTTTTAACAGCCCTACTTGTCAGTCAATTAGCCGCGAACCAAAAGCGACTAGATACGTCACACTCTATATTCTGCTGTATACCAACTGCTTAAAGCAACCATTGTTGCTGGAGTAGGGAGTATTATGCACCTAAAAGCGTCCTTAACATACAAAATATATTATTTCGTAAACATAATTATTATTTTTGAGCGCAGCATCTAGATGGCGGACAACGTCATTGGATAACTCTAAAATAATGGCAGTGAAGAGAAAGCAAAATATAGAATTGGTAATGGAAGCGGAGGAATAAACAACATATTGGAGGATGGGTGAGGTCCTGCAATATATCACTTTTAGACTTTTTGGCAGCCCCCAAGAGCTCATATGCTTGCCAAAATCGTTATATTATTCATCCTGCTGGAAATCCGCGCCATATACAAAAAGCAAAATAACTCATCTTTTATTAGACTATTCAGGCAATTGCACTGTTCTTTTAGACGATAACGCCATCCGTTTGTTATAGTCGAGAACTGATATTAAAATCAATATATCATTATTTTATGAGAAATACGAAGACGAGCTCGTAATCTGGAGAATGGTTTTCGTAATGTATTATGCCAAGGAACGTCTACAACATATTATCTTGAATTGTTCACAATCAATAGCGTCATAATTTAAAAATAAAGCAGATAGCAGATACAGGTATTAAATTAGCTAAGCCCTTTATGATAATGTACTTACTACCTTAATAAAAAATATGCAATAGCTCCATCCCTATAAAATTGTAAACTTTGTTGAATGAATGTAGTGAACTATGAAGTATGAGCTATGAACTATGAACTAGGAACTAGGTACTAGGAACTATGAACTATGAACTATGAACTATGAGCTATGAACTGTGAACTGTGAACTATAGGCTATGAATTATGAACTGTAAACTGTGAACTATAAGCTATGAACTATGAACTGTAAACTGTGAACTATAAGCTATGAACTATGATCTAGGAACTGTGACCTGTGAACTGTGAACTATGAACTATCAACTATAGCTGCAATTTTAATAATGGTATCTCCTGTAATATTCATATAGATCTTTTCAAAAGAAGACCGATGATGTATTTTGATGATTAGTTGTTGGAGTGCAAAATGCTCAACTTTGACAGCGGTTTGACTTTTTGATTACAATATTTCTTCATCGGCGTAGGAAGTAGAAAAATAAGTGATGCGTCATCGGAGAAAAGCACTGCATGCATGCCTCCGGATTCTACCATATTTTTTGACGTCCAACAAGGTTTTAAATGAAGCAAGATAAAACCCAAATTCTGAAGTGAAAAATCTCCTTATATCGATTTACAAATTTGCGTGAGAACTCATCTTCATCGCCCACGCATCTGTCACTTGCTAATGACGTTCGCGTTGTTGTTCCCACAGCCACCTTTGACTCTTCCTGCCAAGTGTCCGGCACCGGGCCAGCAGGGGCGATCGTCTTTTTTTCTTGGTGTCCGCGTATCATTAGGAGGCATTCCGATCATAGTTGGCGGGTCAGGAATTCGCCGTTTCCGACACTGCCTCGACCCTTAACGAGACACGGTGGGCGACAGTTTGGCTGACAGGCTGGTGTGGTTGACATTGGTGCGAACCGCTGATGGCCCAATTCTTAGATAATTTTTCAAGAGGCCTGTCAATCCGTTTGTTCAGAATGCGCGGTTTACTCTTTGAACAGATGCATGTCTGGCTTATAGAATCTTGGTACAGAAAGTGCAGTTGAAAATCCGGCTAGCGCAGGGAGTGAATTCTTGAAATGAGAGGGTAGAGTAATTGAGCGTGCTTCTGTTGCCTTTCCGGAAAGACTCATATGTTTGAAGCATAAACAAATTTGTTTACACCGTGTCTCTACCTCTCGTGTTAAAATGTTCATAGAATCCCTTCCAAACTTATGCCTAACAATATTCACTAATTTGTCTTTTAAAGAATGCAACAGTCGTGTTGCGAAACATACGCATATTTGAAATACTTTTTCCCAAGCGTATAGGAAACGTTCTTTTGTGATGAATAGATAATACCCTGCATATGCTTCCTCCACAACTGACATAGAAATCATCTCCGTGGTTACTCTACAACAGCAATGCGCTACTATTCGTCATTGTCTGTCAGAGCGGTCCGTAGGACCTTTGCTCTTGGTTGAAGTCTTGTAAGTCAGTAGGTCTGTCAGGTCTGGTTGCCCAGATACCAAACAAAGTCAGGGAGAAAGAAGGGAAGAAGAAAGGAAGGAAGGAACGACGGAGAGCAAAGAAAAAAGAAGTGCATCAATTTGAGGGGTGCCTTGGCATTGCTAGTTAGTATTCGGCAATTTTAAATTGACCCTAAAATTAATTTTGGGATTGGTTGTTGAAGAAAAATTATAATTTTGGTTGGACCTAAAATAGCACGATTTAATTTTGTTCACAGTGCGAGTCACGGCCTTGTGGACTTGGGAACTTGCTCGACTGTGTAGTCTACTGACTCGCGTAACAAAGGGTTGTTATGCGATTCTGCTTGTTGTTTGATGTAGTCCCTTAGGTAAGGGATGTCAAGGTCACTGTGAAGGGTCTCGTTGGAAACATACCATGGGGCGTTAGTGATTGTACGCAAGTTTCTGTTCTGCAAAACCTGCAGGCTAAGCAAATGCGTTTTGGCGAGAAAACACCAAGCCGCACTTGCGTAAGTGATCGCTGGTCTAATAACCATCTTGTATAGCCGAACTTTGTTGATCAAACTTAATTTTGATGTTCTACATAGCAAAGGGTAGAGTTGCCGAAACGAGATTTGGAATTTAGTTTTTAACGCTTCAGTGTGCTTCTGCCAGGTTATCCCCTTGCCAAGAGTGACACCGAGATACTTAGCAGAGCTTTCCCATGGTACCCGAGCTCCATTCACTGAAACCTCAGATTGCCTGCGTTTTCGAATGATTAATTTTGATGAGCCACCGATTCGCCCATTCCAATACCTCGTCCACTGCACTTTGAAGCCTGTCGGGAACTAGATCCCCAGAGCACGACTGGACTTCCAGGGCAGCGTCATCAGCATAGAGATAGGTTTCACAGCTGCTGGGGCAAGGGACGTCATGAATAAAAAGTGAATAAAGGACTGGTCCAAGAACCGGACCGTGAGGGACACCGGCTTTGATGGGCCGTGTTGTCGACAGAACGCTATTAATTTTGATCCGAAATTTCCTACCCTCGAGGAAGGATTTCAAAAGTTTTAGGAGCCAGACGGGGAAGCCCTTATGGATCAATTTGTAGAAAAGGCCCTTGTCAAATGCCTTTGAGACATCCAGAAGCAAGATGCCAGTACTTTCGTTACGGGTGAACCCACTGGTTACTCGTTCAACAAACCTTATGGACTGTAGCTCCGTACTATGCTCAGACCGAAAGCCATATTGGACGTCGGGAATCACATTATGGTCTGACGAGAAATTTTCAAGGTGACGTAGAATCACCTTTTCAGCGAGCTTAGAAGGAGCTGACAGTAGACTAATGGGGCGGTAATTCTGGGGGAGTATCGAACCCACCTTCTTTGGAATCATTATGACATCAGCGGTCTTCTACGCCGTTGGGAAGTGCTGGGTCCTTAGAATCGCATTGATTATTGCCACGAGATAAGTTAAGGACTTCCGCGAAAGTAGCTTCAGAGCCTTATTAGTGATTCGATCCTCTCCAGGTGCTTTACGCAACTTGAGGTCTTTAATATGACCTTGGAGCTCTGCTGGTTTGCAATGCGGAGTCCCAGGAGATTCCGCTGATGTGCCGTGCAGCTCTTCAATTGAGGAATCTTCTGAAGATTCCTCTGAGGAAAAATCACTAAGGGAGGCACTACTGCCACTGACGCCGTTGGCCCTAAAATATCTCCTGACGGATCTTACAATATGTTGCTCCTCGTCGAGGTCATTATCAAGGTCATAGTTGGGAGAGAACCGACTTTCCATTGCATCAGCGAAAACCTCGACCTTTTCCTCTGTCCTACAGACTAAGCCCCTAGGACCGTGGATGTGTGGGAGTTGTACTCGCTTTCCGTTTCTGAGCGACTTTGCATCTTTCCAGAGAGGAATACTTGAGTCAAGCATCCAGGACAGAAAGTCGCTCTATTTATTTATTTATTTCCAACAGGTGAAACCCAATTACAGGAAACGCTGAAAAAAATAGCAATTAAAGAGACATGGTTCTTGGACTATAGTGTCACACATTCTGAATAAGATTGGATGATCTATAACAGTTAATAATCGTTGCACAACTGTCACTGTAAATATCACACGATTCAGTAACACTGTTCATGACGCAGCACATGAAATTAATTGGCGATTTTGTCATAACATTTGTACGGCCAGCTTGACAATAGAATGCCATTTGTTGTCGACTCCCTAGCCTTGGAACGCGGAAACATATTTTTTCAAGTAAATTTTGACAGTCAATTTTGTTGTGAATGAGGCCATACAAAAACGACAAAGCAAATATGTTTCGTCTTGTTGACAGTGAATCCAAATTGAAAGACTCTAATAGGGCACTATGGTCACAACCTCTTTCTGGATAAGAACCTGTGCATTTAAGGTGAAAATACTTTAAAGCTTTACGTTGAATGGCCTCAAGGATCACGACAGAATTTTGGTATATAGGAGACCAGATCAGAGTCGCATACTCCAACTTGCTCCTGACAAAAGAAAAAATAAGGTACTTAATGTATCAACATTGGAGAAACCCTTCCAGTTTCTGATACAGAAACCAAGTAGTCGAGTGGCAGCCGACGAGATATTGAGTATGTGCTCAGTAAACGTTAGCTTGGTATCAAATATGACTCCAAGGTCTCTATAAGAGGTGCATCTGTCTATAACCTGACCATTGATGTTATAATTATCATAAATTAAATAGTTCACTTTTCTTGTATAAGTCATAACTTTACATTTCGAAACATTCAGACTGAGACAGTTTCGTGAACACCATGACGAAATTAGAGCTAAGTCATCTTGCAACATGACGCAATCATCGACTGTCTTGACTGACGTGCAGATTTTGAGGTCATCAGCGAAAAACAAATGGAAACACTTCAGTTCAAAAGACAAGTCATTAATAAATATTAAAAACAACAATGGATCTAGATTTGACCCTTGAGGTACCCCAGACGTGGCCCGATAGTAACTCGACCTATGACCACCATATTCTACAAATAACCTTCTATCCCTCAAATATGAATTCATGAGCGACAGCATTGCATCAGACATACCCACTGTTTTAAGCTTATCCAGAAGTGCATAATGATCAACTTGATCAAAAGCCTTCTGAATATCTGTGTAGATGACATCAACTTGTCCCTGACCGTCCAGTACTTCAGAAATGTATTGAGTAATTAGAGCCAAGTTGGTGACCGTAGATCTGCCTCTCATAAACCCATGCTGATTAATAGAGACTGCACCCCTGACCGAGCAGTAAACCGTTTCATAAGCGATGATCTCAAACAACTTGCTGAAATTGCACAGGATTGCTATTTGGCGATAGTTGGAAATATCAGAGATATCTCCACTTTTGTGAATAGGACATATTTTAGAGGTCTTCCAGATATTTGGATATGTCTCTGATTTTAGAATTAGGTTGAATATGGAAGCCAGCGGTTTCGCTAGTATATGAATGCAATCTTTAACGAAAAAACTTGGAATACCATCACATCCAGACGTCATTTTGTTCTTTAATCTTTTCGAAGCCCTAATTACGTTTTCTTTACTTATATTTTTTAAAGAAATGATATCGGTAGAATTATTTGTTGGAGGAGATGACCCTAGTACACCAGACGGGATAAAAACTGTTGAAAAGAAGGTAGCAAAACTGTCCACTATATCCTGAGGCGTATCGCAGGCATTGCCGTTAAACGTCATCCTGGGGGGGATTCTAGATTGCTGTTTTTTGATCTGGGCAAATGACCAGAATTTGCTAGGATCATTGACAATGGCATCCTCAGCCGATTGGACGTAAGCGGAGTGGGCAACACTGATCTGGTTCTTAATGAGCTTCCTAAAATTACTGAACTGATCATAAGAAAACTTAGTACCGTCACGTTTCCAGTTCCTTCTTGCTATGTCCTTCTTCTTGATATTAAGTATAATTTCACGTGTGAACCATGGGGGATACGAAAACATTTTATTTTTTTTACATTTAGGGACATGGACCTCAAAGATGTTATTGATAACTGAATACAAGGCGGTACAAGCGACATCAACATTAACTGCACTGATCACCTCCGTCCAATTAACATCTTGCAAGGCTATGTACATTTCAGGAAAGTTAGCTTTGCGAAAGTTAAACCGTGGAGAATTAGCAAATGGGAATTTCGTTGGAGATCCGGATGTAATGAATTCCATGATCAGTGCAGGATGATGAACGTCCTCTTTAACAGAAGGTGTATTATCTCTGAGGACTTCTATTTCGATATTTCCTAAAATTAAATCCAGAATTCGACCATTTATATTTGGAATATTATTAAAGTTAGTCTATTGCTCATTACGGAATTCATGAAGAGCATTTCTCACTTCATGAACAAGATTAGTTGCTCTGTGAATGTCATCTGGGTGACAAGACCTCTTCGCTTGCTTAATTGCAGCTCTATTGTCAGAAATTTTCTGACGACTGTGTGCAGGGAGAAGCAATGCGCTTTACTATTGTTATCGCTTTTTGGTTGAAATGTCCGTCAAAATTATATTACGTCAATTGTACAATTTTTAAATAACTAAGTATGTTTTGGTGTTCTGTATTGTCCCCATTACCAGCTTTACTCCGACACCATTTTCTATCAAAAAATCTGCGATGGCGTAGTGGAGTGTCGTTGGAGTAGATCATTACAAATAATCACTTTCTCCAAAGCACAGCTAAAAGCTGTTGAAGTTGCATACAGATTATCCCTGACTTATGGAAATACAAGTTTCATGCAACGGTCTTTATTTACCATTCCAAGAATTTTGATGTTTATCTCTCCTTTTATATACCAATCCCCCAATCAACATATGATTTAATTTCCTCACAATTAGCAAGAACACCGACTTCCCATGTAGCTTATTTGTAACCTAAATAAAATCCTCATAAATTCTAATAAAATTTTAACAGAGTTACAATGCCCACCGAAATCTATAAGGGCTGTCTCTAGCGTGCGTATCTTTGTCGCCGGTGTTTTTATCATCGAAACGAGATCTGACGGGGTATGCTGACCAATAGAAGAGTTCCCTGTGCACCCCTATCTTTCCCCTGCAGGGTCGTTGGGTTTAATGGGAAAGGCTGTATTTTCTGTTTTATGCATTCTGGACGGCGACATTTGGGGTGATTCTCATGCTAACGATGTTTTCGCGGACTGAGGGTCGATAATGGGGATAATATTGGCATCTGTTAAACGAGTACTTTGGTCCAAAACAAAATATATTGAAGAATCAGATATCCATCAGTGGGATTAGAAATTAAAGAAATGTTCGTTACCATTGGCTAAATGCTATTGAGTCGGTGAGTTTTTTGTCAAGTAGATTAATAATAATAATAATAATAATAATAATAATAATAATAATAATAATATTTATTTACTCTAAAATACAGGGAACATGAAACGAGTAAATAAATATAATATATCCATAGGAGGACAACGCCTGTGCATGGATCATATGTATGTTGAATTGCAAAATATAATAAAACAGAGAAAAAAGAAATTATTGGTAAGAATGGTAGAGCATTTATTGTGTAATATTTGAGATTATTTTATTAATTTGATTTCTCCCAATCGTGTTAATAAATTTTTTTAATTTTTTTTGAAGTCTAGTGTATTGCGTAATTGTTTTAAATTATTTGGTAAATGTTCGTACAATTTTGGAGCTATATATATGTACAGGTGACATCGTTTCATTAGGGATTTGTTTGGTTTAGGAACATTTTTTGCGCGTAATTTATATCTGGTTTTATGATTATGTTTAATTATGTTGTGTTCACTAATAGTTTTGTGATAATGAGTGATGGTTTGTAAGAAGTAAAGTTGTTTAGTATCATATACTTGTGCATCATTATATAAGTCATTAGTTGGGTATAATTTTGATTTGCCTAACATTGATTTTAAAATTCTTCTTTGAAGTACATCTAAATAGTTAAAGTATGTCGTGCATGCAGCACCCCACACTACTATACCATATGTTATGTGTGGCTCGACTAAAGCTTGATATATTATTCGTAGATAATATTCAGTTAATATACCGGTTAGAAATTTTATTTTATATGCTATGAATCTAATTTTCTTTAGTATGTGAGAAATATGTACATCCCATCTCAAGTGGGGATCTAGATAAATTCCTAAATATTTTGTATCATTAACTCTATTGATTTTTATATTTTTATCATTTACCTTAAACCGAAGGTGGTTATATTTTGGTAGATGATTAGATAGTGATGAAAATGGTAAAAAATGAGTTTTAGTAAAGTTAATTGTTAATTTTCGGTTATTAAACCACTGAATAATTTTGCAAAAGTCATTTTGGATAATATCTTTTAAGTCGTTCCAATCCTTACCTTTATAGAGTATAGCAGTATCGTCTGCAAAACTGACTATTTTACCAGTACTGTTAATTTTGAATATATCGTTTAAATAAATATTGAATAACAGAGGACCCAAAATTGTACCTTGTGGAACACCACATTTAACAAACATTTCTTTACTATACGAGCTTAATAATTTTACTGATTGCGGTCTATTTGATAAATAATTTTCCATTAAAGTATACATCTTCCCACGAAAACCTATTCTTTCTAAGATTTCCAAAAGTATATTGTGGTTAACTGTGTCAAACGCTTTTTGTAAGTCCACAAATACGCATATCGATGGTACTTTTCCATCTATATTTTGGGTTATTTCATCTACTATACTTAATACCTCATCTGTTGTAGATTTGCCCGCTATAAAACCATATTGATTTGAATTTAGAATTTTGAATTTATTAAGAAAATTAATCATTTTATTAAGGAGTAATTTCTCAAAAACTTTAGCTAAACTTGATATAAGTGAAATAGGTCGATAGTTAGTGACGTCCGTATTATCATTAGATTTATAGATAGGTATGATGATTGCTGTCTTGAAAGCTGATGGAAATACTCCAGATTGGAAGGATTTGTTAATGATATAAGCAAGTGGTTCTGTTATTTGTTTGGCCAGTATCTTTAGATGTTCAGCTCTAATTTCGTCAACTCCAGGGCTTTTTTTATTTTTTAGAGTCATAATGGCATTGAAAACATCCTGATAGTCTACTTCAGTTAATACAAATGAATTATTCAGTCTTGTTTCATGCAGATGAATATCAGCATTTTGTTTGATATTATTTGCTAAGTTTCCTCCTATATTCGTGAAAAATTCTATGAACTCATCACATATTTGCTGAATATTGTCTGTTTTCTGTCCTGTTTTTGTTTTTATTTCATTAATATTGTTTTTTGAATAGAATGACTTATTGAATATATCATTGACTGTGGACCATAGGTGTCTAGAGTCATGTGAATTATTATTCAATTGTTTTATATAGTATTTTTTTTTTGCTTTTCTCAAAAGTTCTATAAATTTGTTTTTATACTGATTATAATGATCTATATTTTCTTTCGTGGGTAAATATTTCATGATTTTATACAGTCTTTCTTTTTCGTTTGCAGATTTTATTAGTCCTTTGGTCATCCAATCATTTCTGCTTTTTTCCTTGTGACTTATTTTAACCTTATTAGTACTAACTTCAATTACTTTTTGAATTTTGTGTATTAATAAATTTGTAGCTTCGTCTAAAGAATTTGTTAAAAAAATTTCGTCCCACGATTTCGTTTGTGCGTTAAATATTAATTTTGAGTTGTCAGTGAAATATTTGTATTCAAGGTTTCTTTCATTTTTTGCCCTTGGGCAGTTCTGGTTTTTATTTTGTGAAGATATCAATAATACAGTGGAATAATGATCTGTAATATCGGTTTCATAGATAATAGGCATGTAAGAAAAAATATTGGAAATATCCTTTATAAAGCAGTGATCAATGCAGGTTTTACTGGTGGGTCGTGTTACTTTATTTATGTATGATAAAAAACCATTACTTGATAAAATGTTTAAATATTCTTTCACTATAGAATTTTCCTCTAAAAAGTTTATATTGATGTCGCCTATAAATATTTGATTATGAAGGTGATTGTTTTCATTGTTTTTTTAATAGTTCATCTATGTCTCTTATAAATGTATGAGGATCTGAAGATGGTGGTCGGTAAACACAAGTAATTTTGACTCTACGATTTTCAATTTGCATTGTTAGATTGATACCTTTTAGTTCATTGTTGATTGTAAATATGGTATGGTTATAAGGCAGATTGTTTCGTACATACACCATCACTCCATCGTTTTGATTATGGTTACCAAAATTATACAATGTATCCTACCCTTCTAAATGAAACAGAGTTACATCGCCCACTTGCCATGTTTCGGATAGAATGATTATATCTATATCACTTTGTATTCTTTTCAAAATTAATTTAAAGTAGTCAAAGTTATGTTTTATACTTCTGATGTTCATATGATAAATTCTAACAGATATTTCAGGATTTTGTAAAAAAGAAACTAGCTCGCTAGACTCTGTACTTCGAGGCAAACTTAGTTACTTAAAAAAAAACAGAATTTCTTAGGTGGGTCTTGCAATTATGATTTGTTTCATATACCAGATTTACCGTTTTATTTTTTCTTACTTAATTTGAGAATGAGATTGTTATTGCCAGTTTTTTTCGTCTACAAGATCGACTATTTAATTTGTGTTATCTTCTTTCGACTGCCATCACTAACTTTGGTTTCTCATATGGACGCTATACCTGTTGCAATTTTGTACATTGAAATGGGGTTGTCAGTCCTAAATTCAGCCATGTTAGTGGACCATGAATTTGTTGTTGGAATGAAAATTATAAGGAAATAAAAAGGTATGGTGAAACTTTAACAAAAAATGATAATTTTATTGATGGTGATAACAATAGGCAAACCCTGATTCTCCCCTGTGTGTGACCATACCATATTTAACTAAGGTTTGTCAATGGAAATTTATGACATATACGTTTTTGGAATCAGAATTAAAAACCCTATTCAACCGTGCAAAAATCCAATATGGCGTTCTCAAAAGTTGATGTTGGAGGACGAAAGACGAAACGTGATATTGAAATTCTAATTATATCACCTTTTAGAGGAGAAAAGTGGTAACGTGTGCATGTTATTTCAATATTTAAAATTGAAACTATTTTGGGATATTTCGGTCTTCTCCGTCTCTCTCTGGAAGTACTTTGAATTCAGAAGCTTTCTAAGCGGCATTTTGTTAATTCCAAAATATGCAACCTTGCTACCATTCAAGCGACTTTGTATCTCTTACCGTTTCCGAGATCCCAATGGTAAAAGTCGAAATTGAAACACCTGGTATATCTTGAAAAATCGTATGTTTTCGAAAACACACATTGTGATCGCTAGAACTAAATCATTTGCTTTCAAAAACTAGAGCGGTTCTCACAGATGGCAAAACACGTCTTTTTATTATTTCCTAACCACATCTTCATATCTCCAGGGATTAATATATCGTAGATGATTCCGGTCCTGGTCAGCCCATATGTCCATCTTGTAAGGTTGAAAGGTAGGAACCACTTGAGGTTTTACAATACCATACAAATTAGTAGACACGTTGGCCTCTGTATTTTGATACTCTTAAGTGGTCGGATGGTCTGCACAATTTATTGCCGCGGAAGTTTCGACAATTTTTGTTCGGAGAAGGCAGAAGGTTGGTTCGTGGAAGTGTATTTTAGGGTTTGGGAAGATTGATTCTTGCATTTCCCACTCTGTCAAAAATGCCTCTGATTGAAAATAACTTTTTCAACCACTATAAAAGGTGGTTAACACACAATGGAAGCAGAAAGAGTACGTGTATACACTTGATCTAGGACTTGGAACTTTTACTCTGAAAGAAGACAGAAAGGTTTTGTGTCTCACTGTTATTACTAAAATTTCCATAACATTTTTTGACAAGGTACTTAACGGGGTATTATCAAAAAATTCGTTGCGATAGACTGTCAATATTTTGTCTCCAAGAGGAATTTGTTGATTATTTCCAGTGTCTTCAATAAACGGATAGAAGCAAAACTTGCTCTTCAAAGTTCGAGTTAAAATTTCACGACAAAGCTGTGCCGTAATAACTTCCAGAGTGGCGCATTAGATTTTTCTATTTTCTGTCATTAGAATGTCTCTCATTCTCCATGAAGCTAATCTTACATCAGATTTAAGGAAAATAACCTTTATTCTCTGATGTTGACAGTTTGATATGTAATATGTGGTCATGACCATTTGACCACGTTTCAGCTACATATCAGGTACTAAAGTGGATGAAAATAAATGATTTAGCAGGATATTATTACTTAAATTTCATGCTTACACTATTGCTAACATCGAAGCCCCGTTATCTTAGAGAAAAAAATCTCTTAACTTAAAAAAAATGCAAAGAAATAAAAATATTAATACACGACGACATCGCTCAAACCTGTTCAAACGTGGTTTTACATACAGCGTAACACAAAAGTCCAGGGATGGCTCTGTATTTTCTCGGATAAGGTATTTGTGGAAAAGATCAAGGTTTCAGCAAGGAATTCAACGGTGACCTTGACCTTCGCCTTCAGGGTTAATTCATGATAAACATTCTTTTTTTAAATAGAAACTCTAATCTGTGATGATTGGTAATCGAAAGAACAGAAAGTTTTATGTTCAAACACAATTAAAGTGACCAGGTTTTTGGTAAATTTGAACGGAGAAGTGAACGCTGACCGTGTATTCGACCTTTACCTTCACATTCAAGGTTATCTCAAAGTCAACTTTATTTTGGTTTAATGAAAAACTGAAGTCCAATGTCAGGGTGCCATCAAAGGTCAAATATGTGCAGCTAGGAAAAACTCTGTAAATCTCTGAAAACAGATAACAAGGTCAGGTCTTTTACCTTCAAGGTCTTTTCAAGGTCAACTTCGTTCTTTTAATGGAAATCTCTATTTGTGATGCCGGCAATTGAAAGAGCGGAACATGTTACGTTCAAACACGAATTGAAGATCAAGGTTATGGTGACCACTAAAGGTCAACTGGAGATCGAATCTGAGCTACTAGGAAAACCACTATGAACTTTACAGGATTAGGATTAGGAAGAAAGTACTATCAAGGTCAGTTCTTAAGTAAATTTTGACGAGTGATCTTGGATCTGACCTTGTACCTCACCTCTAAGGTCGTGTTTTCAAATAGAAACCTGGAGGAACAGTATCGGTTGAAAATCATTTCATCAAAGCCAACTTGTTTTTTTTAATGGAAACCCCTATATCTGATTCCGGCAATCGGAAGGTGAAAAATTTTACATTCCAGTATGCATTGAAATTCAAGATCAAGATGACTGTTGGAGGTCAAATAGGTTAAATAAAGGTCAAATATATGCTGCTATGAAAACCTTTAGAGATCGTAGCGAAAATAACTGGTAAGATCAGGTCTTTAGTGAATTTTCACAAGCAGCGGTGATCTTGGATTTGACATTGAACCTCATCTTCAGGGTTAATTGATGATTAACTCTATTATTCTATATAGAAACGCCTATTCGATGCCGACAATCCATCCGGAGATTTTATGCTCAAATGTGTGTTAGAATTCAAGGTCAAGGTGACAACCAGAGGTCACATAAAGGCCAAATGTGTGCTGCTAGGTAAACTTCTAGAAATCTCACACGAATGGTAACGAAAACAACTGGCAAGATCAGATCTTTGGGTAAGTTTTAAAGAGCGAACTACTGTGCTCGTTAAAAATAATTTTTCTATTTAAAAAAAAATGACTCGGAAATGACCTTGTAAAGTTCAAGGTGAAATCCAAGATCACTCGTCAAACTTTACTACAGACCTGACCTTGATAGTTATTTTCATCACTAATCCTGTGAGGTTTATAGAGGCTTTAGAAACACACAGTTGATCTTCATTTGACTTTAAATGTACTTAAACGTGAATTTCTCGGTTCTTTAGATTGCCGGTATCTATTTGAAAAAATAAATTTGACCGTAAATTACCCTTGAAGGTGAAAGTCAAGGTCAAATTTAAGGTCACCGTTGAATACCTTGCTGAAAGTTACTAATCTTTCCCAAATATACTTTTGTGTCACCCTGTATAATGTTGCCATATAAAAATATTCCCTTCCGGTGTTCCGTAAAAAAGTTAAACTTCTGTTAATTCCATCAACCGTTTGATCATGCGTGTAAGATGAATTGTTTTCAAATATATTAATGCAGCTCTGTATGTTCTTTTTAATAACCATTGGTTTGTAATTTTTCTATTTTAGAAATTTCTGTGTTGCTAATGTACCACTGAACGCATCTAGTGAACTGATTGGTTAAGTGTAAGAGTAGCAAATGCTAAACTTCGACAATCAGTAGATTTGAATTTCTGTAAATAAAACGTCTATTAATTTATTTATTTTGAGAGCCAAAAATGCCTCGGCTCGTAATATTTGCCATTTTATTATGTGAATTTATTTATTGTCAATTTTTCTATGTCACTCAGCATATTTCGACGTAATATCGATATTTTGTCTCAATAAGTATATTCAAGGTGTTATCACTTTTTGTATATTTCCTCTAATATTGACAGCTTGACATATAATTAATACATGGTCGTATTCTGTGGGTATTAGGAGGTAAATTAGTTCCATTTCAACATGCTAGCGAAAGAAATGGTAATCATTCCTCCATTTCAGATATTAAGGGGAAAAAGCTAAAATCTAGTATTTTTCCCGTGTAATATACAATTTTTTTTCTGTAACGGGAGAAATGACGATTTAATATTGAAAAATTATATTATCACAATCACAATTAGACCTGCGTTGCTAAGGAAACTTTTAAAGTAATGAAATAGCTGCCAATTTAATTTTGCGAGTTTATTTAAATATTGTGAACTTGTTTAGAAGTTATTTTAATACTATAAAGTAAAAACTGTCCGATTCCGAGTTTTCTTTGACTCCACCTGAATTAGTAGAAGTAGCCAAAGTAGCGTCACAAAAACTATTGCTAAATCGTTTATACAATATCCGGGAAAAAAGTTCTCATTTTTTTCCCGGGGAAAAAGTAATATCATAAAAAGTGATATTTTGTTATCTGCCAACAGAGATAAAATGTCAAACTTTTTTCCCGTCACAGAAAAAATACATTTTTAACTGGGTAAGGAATACCCAATCCCATATGAATTATCTCTCTCAGGTTTATGTCAAGAAGAAAGTGTGCAACTAATTTTAGGATAAATCTCTAAACTGACCGCGTTTCCATAGTACCGTACAAACACGGATGCCTTTCTGGTCCAATGCTTGACATTTTAATTGGATCATTTTTCCTGAAAAAAAAGACACATGATATTTTTCGTTTTGAAATAAATCACGAACAAATTTCGCGGCAGCGGATTTTTGAAGGTCAAATGGCGTGTCTAAAAACACTTTATCAAGCAAGATGCGGAGGGATCACAAGAAAAATGCGCCCTACGTGGTGGCCAACACATTTCTCGTCTTTTTCTTGAATGATAGATGACACATCTGTAGCTCTAGTTGGATGCGTTTGTTTCGGATTTATCACGCGATGGAACCAAATTTTTCTACTCAAGTCTCTTCAAGTTCTTACAGAAATTGTCATTTTGCATCACTTAAAAGTTCTTGTATTATCTATAGTGAAGCGAAAACGTTAAAAATGAAGTTATATGCAATTCACTCATTTTCTTTTGCAAAGCCCAATGTAAATTCATAGCCTAGGATTCAGAAAAAAAAACAGGTGTTTCTTGTAAAAAGCTTAGCAGATATTAGGAAGTTTTAATTGAAAGGGAGATATTTCTAATGACAAATACATAAAAAGCCAGATATGCGTTGTTTTTTTATAAACAATGCGAAAAGCTCAAAATGCAGTATTATGCTTGTATAATATCCAAATTAAATTTTTTGAACAATCGGTAAACTGGAGATTTTAGAACATAAAAGGACCTTCAATTTCATTTTTTAAGAATTAAAATCGATAAGCAATTAAGCTAAACACAGGGCTTTTTAGCATAATTGAATAAATGTTTATAACTATTGCAATAACAATTGTAAAAAGCTAAAAGTTTGTTCTAATGAGTGAATTATTGATGTTAATATGTGTGCTAAATTTCAGCCGGATCGGTTTAATAGTTTATGTAAAAAGCTAATTGTTTATCCCAGAGACGAGTTATTTAAACATCTGTTGCACAAGATATCGTCCTAGAACATTTTACAAAAGTGAAATGGATTCTTGAAGGTTTCAACTTTAAAAATGTATGCAAGAAATCAACTATGTCAAAATTGTTGTTAAAAATGATGTTAAAAAATAGCCATTTTCATAGTTATAAACAGTTACAATAGCTCCGTTATTTTTCAATATAATTTATTTTAACAAGCTTATCTAAATAGGTGGTTAAAAAACGCATATTTAAACAACCTTCTACGACTAATAGGAGCCAAGATTTTTTTTTTAAATTCATATCTCCTTTGTTTATAAACATTAAGAAAAGAATGATTTTTACAGATTTTAATCAAGGATCTTAATGTTTTCGTCCAATTTTTAATTTTATCATTAGTTCAAAGGTCTTTAAGAAATAGCGACCTGAAGTGAAGGTACTCGCGTATCTATTACTGGGTGAAGTGGTGGGGGAATCAGCTCTAGCTAGATTTGCTTTTTAAAATTGAGTCTTCAAATTGGCACGCGCTGTAAAATTTTGAATTATCTCGGCTTCTAAGCAACGTCGAACCTTCTTTATATTAATTTGAGGTGAGCCCTCGAAATAATGACATCTAGCACATTTTCATTTTTCTGAAAAAAATTTCAGCACTAATAAAAAATAAAGGTGATGTTACCCAATGGTAATCTTTCAATTGTTGCTTTGTTAACTTCGCGCATTTATTCGCACATTTTTTATTTGTTCAGATTGATGTTCTATTAGTTATAGGTCTAAGTGATTTCAAATATGTATTTTTTACGACTAGAGTGTATCTAAAATGTTTTTGAGAAAATAAATTGTTTTAGAAGTAAATAGTTTCGTCATGTTTAGTTTATAAAGGGATATTTTGGTACAAATCTTGAAGTGGACCAACTGAAGTGGGAAGGAGCTCGTATATTAACAATAAATCACTCGAATGAAATTATTTATAGTTTACAATAACATTGTTTAAGCAATTCATAATTCGGTTAATTGGTATACCCTTAACAAAATACTTTCTAATAAATTGTTTATCGTTTTTTATTCTCAAAAAACAAAAGTGAAGGACATTATATGCTCTAAAATCTCCAGCTTACCGATTATTTATTGAATTTATTTAAAAATTACATATATCTACATATGGGCAAAATACTGAATTTTGGCTTTTCCCATTGTTTATGAAAAACAACGCATATCTGGCTATATCTTTTTATGTATTTGTCAATAGACCTCCCCTTTCATTCAAACTTTCAGATATTTGCTAAACTATTTTTCACCTTTTTTTTATCTACCCAGGACTATTAGGCAAAGAAACAGACGGGCATCATACGGACGGTATCGAGCCTGGTATTGTACACTTTTTTGAAAAATAAAATAAGTTTGTTATGAAAAGTATGCAAGAAAATAAATTTTTATTGATTGAATCATTTTCTGGAATACCCTTGATATTATACAAAACTAGATAAATGATCTAAATTAGGTCGAAATTTAGTCCTCTTCGGTTCACATCTAGAACACTAATGGTAGTTATTTACAGTATTTTTTAATGTTGCTCAGAATCAGTATGTTTTTCTAAAAATAATGACGCTGTGTTTACAGTTACATTATAATCTAACGTAAATGTTTTCATTCAAGTGTATTTCCCAATTTTCATCAATGCCAGACTACATATTGTTGATATTCAAAGTTTATAGTCGGATCTATGAAATTTAATAACCGAATAACATACTTTAATTATTATTTATGAACTATGCAGGATCGGGTCTAGGAAAATCCGCATTTTCTATTCAATAACATCTACTTGATGTAATTTCTGAAAATCATGTAGCTGTCCTTGAATTTCGCATTCGAGATTTGTCGCACGAAAATTGGGGATTCTCGTTTCGACATCTGTGCGAAAACCTGCCAAAAAATGAAAAAATTAATTGAATCTGCAACCTTTATTTGATATAGATTCTGTTACGTATGATGCCTTTGGCTTATACAGGGTGGGCCATAAAGGTAATTCCAATATTCAATTAAAATTTATTAAAAAATAACTACGCAATATAAAAGAAAAATAAATGTATTTTTAAAAAGTAGAAAGTAGAATTCTTAAGACTTGAAAATAATGTTGTCGGCTGCTTGGCACTCTTAAGCTGTAGTTTTTGGTAAAACTCGTTGAAAAGTTGTTCTGGGTATTTTGTTACTTTCCTGAACAATATTCCTCTTCAGCTCCTCTAAATTAGTTGGATTATTCTCGTAGACCACCGATTTGAGGTAGCTCCATAGAAAATAATCGCATGGAGAGAGATCGGGGCTACGTGGTGGCCATTCAATATCCCCCCTTTTCGAATTGAGTTTTTCGGGAAAGACATTTTTCAGCAGCTCTATAGATACCCTAGCTGTATGACATGTGGCCCCATCTTGTTTAAACCACATTATACGAGTCGACGTATTGCCTTGGAGTTCTTGCAAAGCTGGCACCAAAAAGTCTGTTATCATATTGCAATTATTTTTAACTTTAACTGTCATCGTTTGCCCTCTTTCGTGGAATCATCACTAAACATCACGTTGTTAAAACTATTGAATCGATCGAGCATCACATTGACAAAGTTAGTCGGTTATTGGCATCATCTGGTTTTGATTCTTGGACTAGTTGAATCTTATAAGCCTTCAAATGCAAATCACGCTTCAAAATTCGTCGCAAGCTCCTTCTTTTGATGTCCAAAGCCTGATTTCTCTTACGTGTTGACTGTTGCGAATTTCGCTGAACTGAAGCACGAATACGCTCTACGTTGTCGGCTGATCTTGCAGAAACTGGACGACCACGAGCCGTTATTGCTACTGTCGAGCCGGTTGTTTCGAACATTCTGATCCTTCCATTTCTGTATCACATTGGCGCTTTTAACTTCTCTTTAATCGTGTAAACCGTGTTCATGTCGATACAAATGTCGTGCAGTAATAACCGATTTATTGTTTTCATAATACGCTCGATACACAGAATGCCCGCTGCGCACCCGTGTAGGGCTCCATGGCGACTAAATTTCCAGGCAACGGCGCGGCTAACAGCTTATCCCCCCAACCCGCGCCCCGCGTTTCCGAGAAATATAAGATTTCGCCAACACTCTTATGGCCCACCCTGTATATAGGGTGTTTCAAATTCGACCCTCACCATTTGGATCTCGGAAACTGTAAGAGATATGAACCGCTTAAAAGGGTGCGTAATAAGTTTCGAAAATCAAAGTACCTCCGGAGAGAGACGGATAAAACCGACTTTTTTCAAAACCGTTACATTTTTTTTCCTGACTATATTTGTGGTGGGGTTCTAAAATAAATTGCACATTAACATTACTACTTTTCCTCCTCTACAAGATGGCATAGTTAGAATTTCAATATGACGTTTCGTCTCTTGTCCTCAACTTTATTTTTTCTTATGGACGCCATGTTGAATTTTTGCAAAGATGAATAGAGTTTTCAATTCTGATTCTAAAAATAAATAACACGTGACACATTGACATTGCCAAACCTTAGTTATTCCAAAAAAAATCACTTTTATTTGTTCTTGACTTTATTTGAGATGGGAATCCAAAATAAAGTTCATGTTACATTGCTACTTTTTCTCATATACAAGACGGCATACGAGCCCATTCCCACTTCAGTTGGCCCACTTCAAGATTTGTACCAAAATATGCCTTTATAAATTAAACATGACGAAACTATTTACTTCTAAAACAATTTATTTTCTCAAAAACATTTTAGATACACTCTAGTCGTAAAAAATACGTATTTGAAATCACTTAGACCTATAACTAATAGAACATCTGAACAAATAAACAATGTGCGAATAAATGCGCGAAGTTAACAAAGCAACAATTGAAAGATTACCATTGGGTAACATCACCTTTATTTCTTATTACGGCTGAAATTCTTTGGGGCATAGTGTTAACCAAGTTTTGGCAAAAATTTGGTGCAAAATAATCCCATATTTCTTGAAGCTTTTGCCTCAGTTCGGTGATTGTACGAGAAGGATGTTGTCGTAGAACCTTTTTCATCTCGTGCCACAAAGTTTCAATAGGTGACAGATCTGGACTGCTAGAAACCCATTTCAAAAGTGGTACATTATTTTCTTCCATCCATTTTATAGCCTTTTTTGAGGTAGACAGTCAACATGGAATGCTTCATTTTTTTGGTGAATAACTATACTGCAACTATCACCAACACAAACTTCGAATCGGGCCTCATCACTCCATTGTATTGCACACCATTGTTGAGGTGTCCATTGTCTATGTTCTTTAGCCCATCTAAGCCGATTTTTCTTTTGCAGTGGAGTTAATAGTGGCTTTTCTTTGTCCTATAAACAAGTTGTGCAACTTTAGAGTTTTTACTTCACTTTTTTTTTATAAGAAAACTTGCAAGTGCTAAATCCCAGTTTGTGGGCCTCTCTATGAGTTGTGTACTTCGAAATTCTCCTTCCAACAGCGTCACTCCACAGAGCACTTAATTGTAAATAATTGGCACGCCTGTTTTTCACGATTATTCTACTTAATGCTCTTCGGTCGGCATTTGTGATATTACTTTTTTTTCACATATAGTGGCTTAATATTAACTGAACCAGTTACGTTATATCTTCTAACTATATTTCTCACACTGTACCGGGATAAGTCTAACAAAGTTGCAATTTCTGAGTTTGATTTCCCAGAATTAAAAAATTTAATTATCAGTAACCGAATTTTCTCAATAATAACCTTTCCTCTACACATTTTGAAAACCTTAACTACCCAAAACTATTTTAAACGTATTCTGACTGCTGTGATTAATAAAAACAATTGTCATAGCTTTTATTTTTCACAGCCACCTATGCGTTATAGACTTATTTTGCATTGAAATGAAATTAGGTTGATATGCTGTAATTGCAACATGTGTTATTTTTATGCTGAAAAGATGATCTTAGATATTCCAAATATCGCGAACAATTGATATAAATATTGAAACGTACTATATGCTCAGGCGTTCAGGATATGTATTTGATAATTTTCTCTCAAAAAGGATCCTCTCTGAAGGTTAAAAAACGAAGTTTGAGCTTCTTCGACTTTGACATAGTAACCTTATGTGAATACCAATACTTTCCATGCTATAGCGGGGTCAAGGATTAGCGGACAAACAAATATACTGATTGACAAAAAAGGTAAACACCTACGTATGTTTGTTAGAATTCATGTACATGTCATATAACATCCAAAATATAAACATAACACCTCATTTTCGAAAATGTTCGCGATTACAATACTTCTACTTCCACGCCAGTTATCAGTACTTTACAATTGTACAGTGTACGTGTCCTATATTTTAAAATGGCGGATTCGCGGTCTGTCAAAGTTGAGGATTTTTGTACATAACTTATAACTGAAGTAGTCATCAAAACGTTATGGTATGTTACAGCAGCCTTCTTCTCCGGGAAAGGTCTATCTGAATGTGCAATTAAAATATGAGATATTCAAATTGGCAGATTTCGATGATCTTTTAAGTGGAACGTCCCACATTTTATTACATACTCAGATAGCGTTTTGATGATTGGTTGTTGCGTTATAAGCGATTTGTTATATAAAAACATTCATATTTGACTGCATGTGAGCCTGCCATTTTGAAAGATACAGATTTCATATTTTACAATAATTGTGAGTACTGTATAATTATTATACAGTACTCATCAGGTATCACACGATCTCCCGTTCCATTAAAAAATGTTTCAATATGGGCCCGTTCATGACTTTGACATTTTCAGCTGTCACTTTTATACTTATCTAATATTTATGGATCGATTTCATTTATTTGTCTCATTTGGTTGACCTTTCTGTTAAAAATTATTCTGAAAGAACGTGATGTTGCACTTAGAAAATATAAATCCGATAAAACAGTATCAAGCTCGTTAAGCTACAAAGAAAAACGTATTTTGCTCTTGCGTCAATTAGGCGTGAAAAAGCGGGTTACCTATTTTTCTTGCAAGAGCATCATATGTCGAAAGAACTTTGGAGAGCTTTAGGTAACATAAATATCGGTGGCTTTAATTCAAAGACAAGAACTGAAAGTATTCCGTCTCACCTCAATGATCCAAGCGCTATATACGACTATTTTGCATTAGTGTTTCATTGTGCTCAGCCCGACGAAGCAACATTCAATTTTTATCACAATAAAACGTTTGGCAATCGGAGATTTTCCTTCACTCTGGTTGAGCCTACTACTATCAAAACTGTTGTGAGTGACCTTAAGTCAAATGCAAATGGTATTGACGGTATATCTCTTTTTATGATCAAGCTATCTCTCCCTATTATACTACCTTACTTGACCCATATTATCAATCTGTGTCTTGAGAAGGGCTACTTTCCTAAATCTTGGAGACGAGCAATAGTAAGGCCAATACCTAAGGTCAGGAAGCCCACCGATTTCTCGGATCTTAGGCCCATCAGTCTTTTGAGTGTTTTGTCAAAGATCTTGGAGAAAATCATTTAGTTGCAAATCTTAGATTTTTTAGAGTCAAATGACATACTCCCAGTACATCAGTCTGGGTTTAGAAAATCATACAGTACCACAACTGCTCTTCTTAGTTTAGTGGACATCATCAGGGCCGTCGATAAAAAAATGTGTGCCGCCTTAGTTTCACTGGATTTCTCCAAGGACTTTGATAGAATTGATCACGCACTGATGGGTGCTAAGCTAAAATTTTATGGTTTTGATAAAATAGTATTGCAGTTTTTTAAATCATACCTAACCCACCATTGTCAGCGCACTTTCTGGAGTTTTGTCAAATGAGCACTTTATCACTTCGGGTGTGCCTCAGGGCTCAATTTTAGGACCCTTGTTATTTTTAATTTATGTAGCCGATATTGTTAAGTCCATTCATAATTCACAGCTACAGTCTTATGAGGATGACACTCAACTGCTTTACTTCTTTTATGCTGAGAACCTCCAGATTGCTACTATGGAAATTAACGAGGACATTGACTCTATTTGCACCTACTCAGCCAATAACAGCCTAACCGTTAATGCTTCTAAATCTTCCGCTGTGCTGTTTTGTCCAAATCACAGAAGAGTCGAAGTCAAAGCTTCCTTGAGTATATCTATTAACAATCAAAATCTTCCTTTTTCTGAAACTGTCAAGTGTCTAGGTGTGTTTATTGATGAAAACGTGCGGCTTCGTGAACATTTAAATAACCTCTTACAAAGAAGTTACTTCCGTCTGAGAACTCTGTATGCGAACAAAAATTTGCTGAATTTTAAAGTGCGAAAAAAGTTGTGTGAATCTTTTGTGTTATCTATTTTTAATTATTGCAATCTAGTTTATCATCCTTGTTTGGATGTTGCAAGTCGTAACAGAATATCTGTAGTACAAAATAACTGCGTACGATTCATATTTAGTTTAAGAAAATTTGATCATGTTTCGGATCGTTATCGTTTAATAGGTTGGTTAAAGATGACAGATTTAGTTAAATACAACTATCTAACCTTTATACATAAGTTACTTGTCTCTGGAACTCCAATTTATTTACGTGAAAAACTAATTTTTAGGTATGATGTTCATCAACGACATATCCGTAACACATTCGCTTTAACAATGCCACTTCATAGTTCATCTCTTTTTAACAGGTCCTTCTCATATAATGCATGCATGTTGTACAATAGCTTAGATTACAGAACAAAAAGCCTGCCGCTGTATAGTTTTAAAAAACACTTAAGAGCTCTTCTGCTCAATGGTGATTCTTAAAGGTGTTTTTCTCCAGCAGTATATTTTTAAACTAATTTTTATTTAGGTTGTAATCAGTTACATGGGCATTTTCCTCCTTTTATTTTCTTTACAGCTGTACTTTTTTACCATCTATTATTCTTATGCAGTTAATGGTTAAGTGTAAGAATAGCTGCCATAGCTAAACCTCGCCATTAGCTGCTCACTAATCTAATTATAGATAATAATATATGCATTATCTGTAATTTGTTTTTTCTAATAAAAGACGGTTTATTATTATTATTATTATTATTATTTCTTTTTGCGTTAATGTCGAACTTTTGTAATTATTGACTACTAGTGATGCATGAGCATTGGTCATGGACCCGAAATATGAGAAATTGTACTACGATACATAAAGGGCATCATATTGTTTGTATTATTGTAATTTCAACATCAAAAATTAAAAAAATAATAGCGATTAAAAAAAATGTAAGTAAAATGTTAAATGCTCTATGTAGCGTGTTAGGCCATAGTTTCAGTTCAGTCTTGTGTTGGCAAATTGTAGGTAAGGTATGTTGTTAATTCGTTGTCACATATCTGCATGTTTTGTTTATTTCTAGATCGTTCGATATATTTCGCTAAGTTTTTAGAGCTCTTGATTAATTTTTCTAGAAGGTGATCTTCACATGTTACAAGAGTATATAAGGCAGTTTGAAGTGGTAGATGAAAGTTTTGAGCGTTTTGAGATACAATGTGAAAAATCGTGAAGTATTCTATTTCTACTGTGACAGTGTAGTGAGAAAACGAAGCAAGAATTTGGCTACGTGGTTGCAAAATAAGATGTCTGCACATTTGTGGTTCAATAGCCATAAAAATCAATCATATAGCGATTTCAATGGAAAATTTCATTATCTCGAAATAAAAATTGTCAAAAGTGTGTGATTAGGATAACAATTTTTAAGCCGCCTAACACTATCACGAAAATGATGCAACTTGCTCTATCAATGCCTCCAGTGAAAAAGTATTCAATAGCAAACCTCTCGAGATAGACCTGGTGATTTAGATTATGGGATTTTTGAGTTTGTCCTATCCCAATAATATTCGCATGAATATCACGTCAAGGTTAATTTTCTATATAGGCTCGAATCGACTAATAAACATAAAACAGATAAAGACGATTACACTGTATCAGTCTGGTTCGAAGTTTAACATATTATTGCTTTTGATCAAAAACGCATTTTAATGCTTTATCGATCTGCCAAAAAATTTGATGCAGTATGTTATCACGAATAGTCATGGGTTTCCGCAAGAATTACTCTCGGAGGGAACGATCATCGATGAGTGATAACTTTTTGTGAAAGTCTACCTGGATGGGGGGAGGTCAATTTGTAAAAATTCACAAAATTATACATAAAATCATGCTAAATATGTAAATTCTTACGGTATGAGATTTGTGTGATTGGTAATAACGAACCCCAGACCGTCCGTATTGTCATTGATCAGTCGAACAGCCCTCCTTTGGACAGTATAGTGTATAGACAAAGTAGACGGGGTAGCAGAACCTGAAACATGTGAGCAGTACTCGAGACTAGGTCTAATTTGGGCCTTGCTCAGAGTGGGAAGGTTGTGTGCAGAAAAGTACTTCTTAGCCCTAAGCAAATAGCCTAGCTTGTTCCCAGCAGCTGCCGCTATTGACGAGATATGTTAGATATGTTTTGGAGGCATTGAACTGTACCAGATTGTTCCGTCCCCAAACTGTGATGACTTCCAGGTATGTGGTCAGAGTCTCCTTCTCTCCAGCTCATGCTGCATGTAGAGTGCTGTCATCGGCAAAGCTGTGAATGGGAATCGGCAAATCTGTGACTGGGATTGATCGTGCAGCAGAGGAGGTCGTTGATATGTGTGTTGGTTGATCTTCTGTTTTAGAACTATAAACTTGAAAAGAATGACTGTAGAAGAAATGGAATATCACCTCTTTATTATTTTCGGATGCAACATACCTCTTGGGTTCAATTCTAGTTCATAGCTACTTTAATAGATATTCTTTTAGGGTCCATCAAATTGGACATACCAATTTTCTAGGAAGACACACCTACCAGATGTCATGTCATGTCTTTTTAGGGGCACAACAGAGTGAAAGGTTTGCCTTGCCGTTTATACAAAGGAATGACCATTGCGGAAGTGGGTAATATGATCCATAATGCCAATCTTACACCCTTACAGGATGAACTGAAGTAAGGATGACATTTACTTGATCAATGAGACAAAGAATGTTCGAAGGAGTGCTGATATTGTAGTAGGAAGAAGCGTTAAATAATTTGTTTGCCTTTTGAAAAGCGATCTTATATTCCTCCACAGTGACTGATTAAGGTCTCAAGGACTTACTTTTGCTGATTCAGAAGCATAATGAGCTTCAAAACATACATTTTCTGTGGTCTGAATAGTTCCAAACCTTTTTACTTCCCACGCCTACTGGCGAGGAAGTATTGTAATCGCGAAACATTTCGAAAATGAGGTATTTAGTTTCTTGGATGTTATATGACATGTCAATCAATCAATCAATACAAACAAACAAGTTAGTAACAAAACAAAAATAAATGAACGAATAAAGCGTAGTACCGATAAGTATGAGATACTTGTTTCGGTATAAAAATTTACATCACGACAGACCATGTTACTCATTTTCCGTCTGTGTGTCTGTATGCCTTTATTACCTAAGGATGAAAAAGCTTCATAGTTTTTGACAAATAATCGGTCCACCGGCAGTGGAGAGGGTCAAAAATGAAAAAATAAATATTGCTCACTCAACTTTTCAGAGGCTCGTGATCCGGTTCGGAAAAATGTTTGTAAAGGTTAAAAATCGGGGTTAGAGGTTACAATTTTTTGGAGTTGGTATATGTATACGCCCCCAAACCCAGTTATTTTAAGCACCTATTAGGTATATGTCACTTATCATAGTGTTTCCCGCATATTTACCCTTAAAACTTAAAAAACATACCTTCAGCAGTGGCGTGTCGATATATGCGTGGTGTCATCCATGTGAGATGCCATAGCAACGACCATGTGCGCTCGCAAAAATTTCTCTCAGATATGAAGGGGAAACAGATAACTTTTTGTGAAACCGTACCTGCCTTCAAAGATGTTTGAAGAGCAGGGGGTAGTATATTTTCTCAGGGGTGCCTAGTTCCAAAAATTCTCAAAACTGTACACAGGAGCATGCTATATATGTAAATTTTAATTATATGAGCCTGTTTTACTGACTTGATCCATTATATTTTTTTGCTATACTTGTTCGTAGCTAACTTTTTATCAGAGCCAAACATAATCCTTTATGAACTGATGACGGCTTTGCGTGGTGAGTGAACCTACTTGACGTCTTTTTTCCAACTTTAATGACTCACAAAAATGTTTTCTGGACGTCTTCTTTAAGGTCATGGGTCAGGTATAGGTCATAAGACACCCAAAAACGTGTTATTTTAATTTCAAAAGAAGTCAAATTCAAATAAAAAACGTCAAGTCGTGGTATAGTTGATATCGTTTAATATGTCCCTCTTTCTTTGTCCATTTGTAGGAAACATATATTTACACAAAGTTTTTAGGTTTAACGTGTGAGAATAGATCTAACCGAACGCACCCATCAAATCCGTTATGTGCGGCAACCCCACAATGTGCAATAAATTTAAATCCGGACATATTCCGGCCATCCGTTCGCAAGGAAAGTATTGAAAAATTGCCGATATGTTTATCCACGGTACAATTACAAGGGGTCAAAAAGTTTAACCCTCAGTCCGATCCAGACAAAGGCACACCACTGAAAGGCCACGCATTAAAACTGAGCGCGATAAACTGCCCCTTTGTCCGAATCTGACCTATGGTCACTTTTTCAATCGAACGGCATAAATCAAGTATTGTGCAGTGCGGTTTGACTTTTGGCCCGCATCTGTTCTTGAAAAGTGGAACGTTTAATTTAGGGTGTCCCAGAATATGTGGGTTGATCTACATAGTACTCCGATCCTTTCTGCAAAAATAGCGTTTTTTTTATACTCCAACTACCACGAAGGCCTAAGGCCTAAACACCCATTGGGTACCGTGGGGCTATAGGGGGATACAGGGGAAAGCGGGAACGCCACACGGACTCTGGCGAGGGAACACGTGTGCATGCAACATGCACACATTCTGGCTCCGCCTACGAGATCCGCCGGGTGGTACCTCCACGTTCGACAGTCAGAGACTGTCTACCACCTACGAACAATCACAACATCCATAGCCAAGAGAAAAATTTCTCCTGGGACGGGACTCGAACCCGCACAGCGCACAGCGACTGATCAGGAGACCGAAGAGTCTACTACTGCGGCCACCGCTGCTGCCTGTTAGCTAAATTATGTTAGTAATCTTCCACGTTTAGACAAACCACATGTATTTGAAATTCTTCTTTAATGTAGTAAACGTTTCGGTCATAACGGTGGCGTTCTTCAGTACATGACACTTTTGACCACAGATTATCTACACTACAGAGCTATTTTTCAGTGACCCTGTTGAGCAACTTGGTCTAACTCAGTAGTGCTTAGGACGAATACCGTTTCACAGTTAGTTGTATTCTCATGCATTGTTTCTGCAGCAGTTCAGGAGCATATCACTGTCAAACCAAAGACCACTGGAAAACAGCTCTGATAACACTCTCTCCCATACTTCCTGGTACCAGCGTTAGCAGCGCCATCTGATGACTGTGCTGAACAGTAACACATAACAAACGAAACTACCGATTGTTTACAGGATTCTGATCAGTGACACTTGCCTCCTCTGATATCCTCGAGTTGCATTGTAGTTGTAAATAAATGTACGAGGGGAGCTATTTATTTTCAACTTTCCCACAAAGTAACCTTATCTCCTTCAAAATACTAATACACTTGTCTCACCGGTACTTCCATTGCTCGAAATATTTTTTGAAGTCTTCCTTAGAAATGTCTTACAGCTCCTCCCTCGTTCTTTTCATCCACGGAAATAAGAAAAAGTCGCACGGAACCAGTCCAGGCGAATAAGGTGCGTGAGGCAGCGGAACCATGCCATTTTTAGCCAGAAACTGTCGAACAGAAATGGCTGCGTGCGCAGGTGCATTATCGTGGTGGAAGAACCAGTCTCCTGACTGCCACAAACCGGATCTTTTTTACCGACCACTGTTTCGCAATCGTCTTAAAACCTCCGAATAAAAGGTCTGATTGGCAGTGTGACCTGGGGAAAAAACTAGGAGTCAAGTCATCGTTGGTTGTCAGAGCGGTCCGTGGGACCTTAGCTCTTGAGTCACAGTGTCAGTGTGTAAGTCTGTCAGGTCTGGTAACCCAGAAACCAGACAATTTTAAGGAAAAAAGGGAAGGAAAGGAGTGAAGGAAGAACGAGAGCATAGGGGAAGCAGAGAATCTTTTAGGATAGGCAGCGCTTAGGCATTGTTAAAATCACTTCACAGACTTTGATATGGTCTAAAAATATACGATTATTTTAAAGATTTTGTCAAAATGCTCCAATTTTGGTTGTTCCAAGTTCACGAATTAATTTTGATTACAGTGCAAGCCGCGGCCTTTTGTGCTTGCGAACTTGCTTGACTGTGTAGTCCACTGACTCACGCAACAGAGGGTTGCTGTACGATTCCGCTAGGCTATAGCGCCGCTGCGCCTGTTGCTTAATGTAGTCCTCTAAGTAAGGTACATAGAGGTCTCTATGTAGAGTTTCGTTAGAGACATACCTTGGGGCGTCAGCAATAGTGCGCAATGTCCTGCTTTGCAGAACCTGCAGATTTCGCATGTGTGTTTTAGCAATAAAACACCAAGCCGTACATGCGTAAGTCATTGCTGGTCTAATGACTACCTTATAGAGTCGAATCTTGTTAATCAATTTTAATTTTGGACGTTTACATAATAATGGGTAAAGCTGTCGAAATGTAATTTGTAATTTAGTTTTTAACGCTTCTACAGGGTGACTTTGAAGTTGAATCATTAATTTTCAGATAATGATTGTAGAAGGAAGATAAACCAAAATATGTGTGTAAAAATAAAAAAAATTAAAAAAAATGTTACCTTGTTTTATAAAGTATCCTCCCGACAAGTATTTCAGTGCGGACCTGTATTTGATCGTGCGGTCTTGGAGCACCGGCATGCCCTCCCCTGTGAGGTCTTAAGTCATCTGATTCACGAGCCCTTTGTACTACATTAACAAAGGCACGAGGGGTTGGTTGCACTCGATTGGGAAACCGATCCGCATAAATCCGTGATGCCGCGTAAATAAGAATCATGTCCACAAGTTCAGAATTTTCGTAAACATGTGCCACTCACGCGTTACCTACTGACACTGACTGTATACAACTGAATAAAATAATTGTAAAAACATCGGTCCAAATTCTTTCGCTTTTTTGTTTCCGATGCGATGAACCGATAAGGCGGATTATATCCGTTGTTGCCAAACACCAGCACATAATATTATTATTGTCACAGGGCGGTACTCAAACTTCCAAAGGGCTATAACTTTGTTACTTTAATTTTACCAGAAAAATGGTAAAGGAAAAAACATTTCTTTTGATCAGATCTACTCACTGTTAAAATAAATGACTCAACTTCGAAGTCACCCTGTATGTGATTCTACTTTTCCCTTTATCCAGAATGACACCGAGATACTTAGCTGAGGATTCCCATGGTATACGAAGTCTATTCACTGAAACTTCAGACGGAACGCCGCGACGTCTTTTGGTACACTAGATTGCCTGCGTTTTCGAATGGTTAATTTTAATTAGCCACCGATCCGCCCAATCTAATACTTCCTCCACCGCACTTTGCAGCCTGTCATGGAGTAGGTCACCAGACCACGACTGAGCCACCAATGCAGTATCGTCAGCATAGAGTTAGACTTCACAGTTGCTGGGGCTAGGGACGTCATCGATGTAAACAAAATCGGAATGGACTACGCCTTTGGCATCAAAAAACAAATCACCATGGTTTTGATGTTTGATTTGACTTGAAGACATTTTTTGGACGGCGTGACGATGGCGTCTTTCATTGACTTGACTGTTGCTTCGTTTCTGGGTCATAACCGTAGCACAAAGTCTCATCACCAGTGATGATCTTTGACAGAAAACTTGGATCAGATTCAAGCTGTTGTTTCAAAGCACGACATGTTTCAACTCGGTGTTCTTTTTGATTGTCAGTCAGAGCCCGAGGACCAATCCTTTTCATTCCCAAATCTTCTGTTAACATTCGCTGAACCGAACTCCAGGACAACGCACTACTTACGGATAGTTGATCGATTGTCTGCAAGCACAAGCTCTCGAATTTTTTCAACATGTCGTCATTTTTAAATCCAGCAAACCACTCGTACACCTGTGTTTTTCTCATAGCATCATCTTTGTAAGCTATTTTCAACATTAAAACAGTTTCAGCAGCATTTTTACCAATTAGAAAGCAAAATTTCACAGCTGCACGTTCACTGAAGTATGCCATCTTAAAAAACGAAACTAGCACGAAACAGCTCTAGCAAAAATAATGACTACCGAGGAACAAAACAAGCCAGATCGACAGCTCAGGTGGCATTGAACTGGTAACGAGCTGCGCTGTATGCCTCTAGGGGTAGAAATAGGTACTACACAAGCTCCGCCCACTGCAATGCTATTCCGCTTATTTTTGAGTACCTCCTCGTATACAACGTGTTGTTAACTATGCTTAAAAAATATGTATTTGTTATAGGAATTAGTCATTAAAACATACAATTTCCAAGTTTTAGTCCACTTTTATTTTGTAAAATAACAAGAGTTCAGCATACCCTATCAAGCAAACTCCCGGCAACATCTGTAACCGAAATCCCCATCTTAGAACACGCTCCAAAACAACGGCCCTAGGACGGAGCCCTGCGGCCCTCCCATGGGTACATTCATCGGTTTTTGCCTTACCACAAGTGGTTGTGGAACAATCTACCTGAGGAGATTTTACCCAGTTTTACTAACTTTAAGCACTTCGGATTAACCAAGTTTCTTTAAGCTCCTCATAGCAGCCGCGGTGCCCTGGTATTTAGGCTTATGCATACGCGGCGTTTCTTGAGCACAACTGCTTTTCACACGAATGTTTTTTGTCGTTCCCAGAGTACTAGCATGAAATATTCAAGCTGCAAAGCAAAAACACTGCAGATAAAATTTCTGGAATCACTCCGTTTCAAATGCAAATTTTTGTCATTTCGCAAACAAAGAACCTTTTAAAACTCCCAAAAATTTGCACCCCGATCTAATCAATTCATTACAGTAGGCCTGAACAGATGTAGGCCAAAAGTCAACCGCACAACAATAACTGATTTATGTCCTTCGATTGAAGGACTGCTGCCCGTAGGTCAACGTGTACAGTTTTAATGCGTGCCCTTTCAGTCTTTTTCCTTTGTTGGAACGTACGAGGGTTAAACTTTTTGACCCTTCGGTAATCGCAGCGTAGATAAACATATTAACAATGTTTCAATACTTCCTGAACGTGGTGGATAGTTACAAAAGCGTAATGTATGCGAGGTTTTCAAGTTGGAAATGTAGCATTTACTTCCCACGTGAATATACAGGGAAGGATTTACTGAAAGATTGCTCTTAGCTCAAGAGTAGCTATGGCGGATTCAGGAACCATGACTTTGATTTGTTTGCAGGACATATACTAAGTGTGCATATAAATCCGAACACCCAGTTTAAATGGTTTTATTTTAATAAAAGTTGGTGAATGTATTTATCTTACTGTAATTAACAAGTGAAAAAATTTTCAGCCTTACCAGTTGGACATTCCGATTTTTATACTGCTTTTTTTTTTTAATTCACTAACGCTCTAAAAATGAATATTTCAGCCGTAGTAAAGAATCAACGTTGGCGGATTTTGGTTCTTGACATCCTTCACGATCGGTTACGATGCCTAGAGTACGGAGACCTGTACGATTTCGTCAACATAGTGAGTTTGATAGGGGCCGTATAGTGGGACTTCGGGAAGCTAGACTTTCTTTTCGGGCAATTGCAGTTAGAGTGCAAAGAAGTGTAGACACTGTGGTTAGGTGTTGTCAGGCATGGCTTCAAGAAGGCCGTACGCAAAGAGCAAGGGGCACTGGACGCCGCCGTAGAACAACAGACCGTGAAGATCGCCGCCTAAGATTATTGGCCTTAAGGGACCGTTTCTCCACTACCAGGTCCATTGCAAATGAATGGTTTGCAGAACACGGAAGACCTATTGGCATGCGAAGTGTTTACCGACGAATGAGAAGTTTTGGCTTGTTTTCATACCGGCCACGCTGGGTCCTCCCTTTAACTCGAGAACACCGACGTAATCGCCTTGAGTGGTGCAGACAACGGTCACTCTGGGATCAGGAATGGAACAGTATTGTCTTTAGTGACGAGTCTCGATTTTGTTTAGGCATGCACGATGGTCGTGCCAGGGTTAGAAGGCGACGTGGTGAAAGGAGGAATCCACAGTTTTTTGTTGAAAGACATGTTCATCACACTGTTGGAGTTATGGTTTGGGGTGCTATAGCTTATGGTTCCAGGTCACCTTTAATCTTCATCAGAGGTAACATGAACGCGCAGCGTTATATCCACGAAGTTCTAGAACCCCATCTTTTACCCTATCTTGACACCCTGGCAGATCCAACTTGCCAATAAAATAATGCCCGACCACATGTTGCAAGAGTCACAATAGACTTCTTTCAACATAATGATGTCACATTGTTACCATGACCACCAAGATCTCCCGACTTATCCCCAATTGAGCACGTGTGGGATATGATGGGTAGGAGATTGCTCAATTTGCAACGTCCTCCTCAGACTCTAGAAGCACTTCAAGAGGAGGTGGTTGCCTGGAATGAGATACCACAGGATGACATTGACCACCTGATCAGAAGCATGCCTAGGCGTGTTGGAGGAAGCGTAGCACATCAGGGTGCATCCACACATTATTAAAGGTCAAAGGGCTTTAAAGCAGTGCAATCATTTTGAAATTCCTATCATTTACTTATTATGCTTCATTAAGTACTTATACAAAATTTTATTAAAATAAAACCATTTAAACTGGGTGTTCGGATTTATATATCACTTAGTATATTTCTTGATGTTGAGATTTGAAGTGGGCTTTTAGCACAGAGTGTTGAATTCTTCAGTTCATACACGAACGTATGAATCTAAAGACAAAATCTCGACATGAAGTAATTTCTTTCTTTAAGATCTCATGACGTGGTGCATGGATTTGGTTATACAGTGTGATTCACAAGTCGTGACCAAAAATTAAAAATCATACACAGGACCGCATTTTAAGTGGGGTTTCATTAAAAAGATACGGGGCGTTGAAGTTTAAAAATAAAAAATTTCTTTAATATCTTCAAAACTGTCAACTGGAATGAACTAAAATTTGGTATGACGATTTACCTAATTATTATCCATATTCAGACGTCTTTACTTAAAATTAACGTGCAGCAGTGGCTGAGATACAGGCGATTAGTGGCATTATTTTTCCAAATAAAAATAGTACGCCACATACGAGCAATCTTTCGAATTTTCCCTTCAATTTGCAAATAATTACTCTTGTCTTTTTTCCTAGAGTGCATTGTTTTCGTAAAAATAAAAAAATACAAATTAGATAATCAAAGCTTTAATTCAATAAATGTTCAATGGACCACCATTCTGACGGATACAAGTACGGCATATTTTTAATAAAGGAAAACGTATTTCCGCTAAATTCCTTGTGGTTTGAATTTGATGAAACGCATCATCTATTCTTTCTTGTAACTGATCCACAGTATTAATTTGTTCAGCATACATTAGTTGTTCAAAAGCGCCCCACAAAAAAAATCCGGGGGTTCGAATCATGAGACCTCGCAGGCCAATGTACAGTTCAGTTTCGGCTAATCCATCATTGTCTAGAATGATTATTTAACCATGCGGTTATGTCACGACGAACATGCGGTGAGGCGCCGCAGTGCTGATACGAGGGATGTCTTTTAAGTTTTGCATATGGAAATAAAACAACACGGTAGTTTTAAATGACTTTATTGCCTTTCGAAGTATTCTCCACGAAGATTAATACACATCTGCATGCGCTCGAACCAATTTTCGAAGCACTTATTCCACTCGTTTGCTGGCAGATCCAAAACGGCATTTTTGAATGCGTCAACTGCTTCTTCTGGTGACTGGAACCTTTGACCACGCAGTGTGTTTATAATTTTCGGAAAAGTAAAGAAATCATTAGGACTTAGATCGGAACTATATGGAGGATGATCCAATACTCGTAATTCCACGTTTTCTTCCGTTAAATATTGCCTTGTTTTTTGGGCTGTGTGCGAGCTTGCATCGTCTTGGTGGAGGATGATTCTTCTTTCGGGGTTGATTTTTCGAAGCTCGGTGATGACTTTTGGCAAACAAATGGTGGTATACTAATCCGCAGTAACAGTTCTTTGCTCATTAAGAGGCATTGTTGCAATATGACCCGCTTTTGACACAAATATCGCGACCACCTTTTTCAAAACACTTCGAGAACGGATGACTTTTGTTGGCTTTTCTTCACCTTGGAACACCCAAACATGCAAAATTTAAAAGACATCCCTCGTACTACATTCGTTCTCTCGTTGCTAACGGAACATCATCTAACATATTTTCTATGTAATTCTCTAGAAAAGCTAAGTATGAGTTTGCAATTAAACGTTGTGGCAATACATGCATAAACAGTTGGCCATTGAAAATGCCGCACCAGACTTTTCTAGAAAATCTGTGTTGAATCGGGAGGATTCTTACAGAACGGGGATTTTCTAACGACCAAATATGTTCATTATGAGAATTAAAGGTTATATCCCTCGTCATCATTTTTGGTCATGATTTCTAAATCACCCTTTTATACAAATATTTAGATTTTTTATGTTCGAGTAATTGCATTGATATGCTTCTGTTAGAAATTTGAACGAAATCTACAGGTTAGATCCTGGGAATATCTATACAATATTAACATGGGCTCCTTGACAAAATGTATGTTTTTTCGTATTCAAATTTCATCAGAAATGTCCACAGAAATGTTTATAAATCACCGTCCTTTTTTAAATTGTTCCTGTAAGCTCTCGATATACGAGCTAGCCTAAGGCTAGTAGAACTGGAAGAACTCTCACATAGATTGTATTACAATGTCGATACCCCAGACACAAAGGAGTAGTCATATCGGCCAGTTCGCGATGTACAAAGTTCGACACGGTTAGGATAGGTGTCTGTCTGGCAGGTACATCGCGCGGCGGTACCATGGAGGAGAGCTCTGAGGAACAAAGCCCGTTGACATAGCGGTAGAGGAGAGCTAGATCGTCGACGGTTCGTCGTTGCACAATTACGACGGAAATCTTGCGGCCAGAGAGGAAGTTATGGAAATAACACAAATGCCATCTATTTCCAGATTCGACCTCTTCACTTCAGATCACTTGAATGAGAGCTGTGATTAGCATTTATCCATACCCGATCCCGCATCTGTTCTGTATATGACCATGAATATTGTCCTAAACATCTCTATAGGAAGCACAGTCCACTTCAAAAGAACCAAACCGGCGAATGAAACTATCAACTTCTGCAGCATAATTTTTCAGATGGTCCACCCACCAACTGTCATCCACGCTTAACAAAAGACGAACGTCGCAATAGGAAATAGGTGAGTCGAGGGTCATTTCCGACCCTTTCAAACGGGAACTGACCATTGGAGTTGCGGGGGTGGTTTCCAGGGTGTGTGGGAAGGGGGAGGTGGTACGATCGTTATTTCTCGTGTGACAGCGTTATTACAGGGGGACTAATACAGTACCAAGAGACATCACCAGAAAACCGTTGTCTATATATATATATATATAGACAACGGTATATATATATATCAGTCCTTATTAATAAATCAGTGAAGCAAGGTAAATTCCCGAAATGTTTGAAACTAGCTATTGTTACTCCCGTATACAAAAAGGGTGACCGTACAGACCTTGAAAACTACAGACCAATATCACTCTTATCGATGATCTCTAAAGTCATTGAAAAATGTCTGTATAAACGTATATTATGTTTTCTCAATCGCTATAATGTCTTATCAGATACCCAGCATGGGTTTAGACCCTCACGATCTATAGAAACGGCGAACTTTGACTTTTTTCCCATATATATATATAGAAGTAGATGAAAACAGATACGTTGCTGGACTATTTTTTGACCTTTCGAAAGCATTCGATATAATGGATATTTCGTTTATCGTGAAAAAATTGTACTGCTTAGGTATAAGGGATTTTATTCTCAGCTGGATCCAGTCTTTCCTCACAGATAGAAAATTGAAAACGAAGGTCAATGGTCATACGTCAACTCAATATTCCGTGAATATAGGTGCGGCACAAGGCTCAGTACTTGCACCACTGCTCTTCATTGTATACATAAATGACTTGAAATTGTCTGGCTTCATGATTAATTATGCGGATGACACATCTATCGTCGTCAGTGCCACGACACCGCAGGATCTTCTCGAATCTATTGAGAAAGTCAAAAGTGAAATGAGCAAGTGGTGCCAGTCCAACCGCCTCATTTTGAATGAAGATAAGACTGTTGAAATTCATTTCTTCAACAAGAAACCACGCATGGATATTGATAGCTTTTCAGATCAAACTGTCTTCTTAGGAACTCATGTTGATAGTAAGTTAAGCTGGCAACCACAAATAAATCACATTTGCAACAAAATTAACAGTGCTTATTTTGCAATATTGAAATTAAAGCCTAACATCTACCTAAACTCACTCTTAGATATGTATTACGCGCTAGTTTATTGTCACCTCACTAACAATATAATCATATGGGGACAGGCAACAATGATTAACAGATTATTCATCCTGCAGAGAAAAGAGTACTTCGATTAATCTTTAATATTAATAAGAGGGACTCTTGTAAAGAAATATTTAGGCGCTATAATCTGCCTACATTAACTTCCATCTATATCTACAAATGTGCCATCTTCGCATTTGAACATTGCAATAGATTCGTAACAACGCCATTAATAATCACTACAACACTAGAACAGGGCATGATCTGAGTATACCGACACATAACTCTGCCCTATTCCAAAAATCTCCCACTCTAGCGTGCACTAAGGTATACAACAATCTGCCGAGTGAGTTGCGGAGAAGCACTAATATCCTTGCGCTGAAAAAACATCTCAGGAAATATCTGGTTGAAAAATGCTTTTACTCTCTACATGAGTTTTACTAACACATGAAAGTATCTGTTTTTTAAATTCTTTTAAGCTGTTACTCATTTCGTTATCAGTGAATTGTCTATTATCGTGGAGTAAATGTATTTTAATTTCACTTTTTATTCGAGTTTTTAACGAAAGTATGTATGTTTTCTTTTTAAGCTTTTAACCATTTGTCCCCACTGCTCGATGTTTGTTGTGTTTATTTATTGTATATTTCTAACAGATTCTCCTACCGCTTTTCTTTGTATCAGCTTCAATGATTTTTACCGGCTAGACGAACATTTTTTGTGATACAAAAAGTCGCTGTATATGTATATATTTTTACCGTTACAGATTGCACACATTACGATTCTTGAGCTGTACCTATAATGTGATTTAACCTTTTAAAATGTTTTGTAATTGTAATGTCCTTATTTACTTTATAATTATAAGTATTTTTCTGGCATATTTGCTCAAACGCATATATGACCTTCAAATTGATATTGACAAGTCTTATATCATGTAACATGATTTAATAGGACAATAAACTATCTATCTATCTATCTATACGAGCCTGCTTGGGTTTCCAGCATAAATTGAAAAGAAAGCTGAAAAACAGTCCTGGGTAAGAAACTGTCATAAAATTTGATATTGATGGCATTTTTAATCTTTTCGTCTCCTACAACTCTACAACTTCTGTGGATCACTTATACCATACTTCATAGTTTTTTTGAATGTACGCGATTAAGTTATTTTTTTGACTACGTCGTTTAATAAAAAAATGTAGCCATAAAATGTCTACAATCGCGATAACAATTCATTTATTAGCATAAGGTGGTTGAAGCATGGAAAGCCATGCTGTTTGTAAGGTCGATTCTTAAAAACTCGTAGCTATAGACATGCAATGATAAAAAATAAATGAGTTACTGAGATATGCTTACATAAAAATAGACAAGGATACTTAGTGTAAGTATACTGAGTGATAAAAAAAGGTAAACACCTACGTATGTATATACGATCTTAATAATTTTTGGCTCATACGTTCAGTGTCCCTTACTAGTAAGATGATTAAATTTTCAGCTTGATTCGTCAACTGACTGCAGAAGTTGGTTCAATAATGTATGAGGATCCACGATTTCTTATACATTCATTGACACGCCTGGGCATCGTGCTGATAAGGTTGGTCGATTTCCTGTTGGGGTATCTCATTCCAGGCTATTGCAACTTCATGAGTAAGAGCTGCTAAAGTCTGTGGAGGGTGTGGCAAATTCAGAAGCCTGCGACCTATCATGTCCGAGCCATGTTCAATTGGAGATAGATCAGGCGATCGTTGTGGCCAAGGTAAACGGTTGATGCGATGTTGATCCATGAAGGCTAACGATGATCTGGCAACATACGGTCTGGCATTGCCTTGCTGAAAAATCAGGTTTTGGATTGTATTGTGTTTAGATATGGAATAAGATGAGGCTCCAGTACTTCCTGAATTCGAGCCCCTTCCCAACAATTGAAATCTTAGTTTTTTTCTTATCAAACAGAAATAATAAAAATGTAGCAGGGTGTTATAGTTTTAAAATATTAACAATGAATATTTTGATAATATATAGTAGAAAACACCAACTTTATCACTCCCTAATTAAATTTGCAGCATAAAAACAACACATGTTGCAATTACAGCATATCAACCTATTTTCATTTCAATGCAAAATAAGACTATAACGCATAGATGGCTGTGAAAAATAAAAGCCATGACAATTGTTTTTAATAATCACAGCTGTCAGAATACGTTTGAAATAGTTTTGGGTAGTTAAGGTTTTCAAAAAATTTTAATTCTGGGAAATCAAACTCAGAAATTGCAACTTTGTTAGTCTTATCGCGGTACAGTGTGAGAAATATTGTTAGAAGATATAAAGTAACTGGTTCAGTTAATATTAAGCCACAATATGTGGAAAAAAGTAAGCATTAAGAAGAATAATCGTGATAAACAGGCGTGCCAATTATTTACAATTAAGTGCTCTGTGGAGTGACGATGTTGGAAGGAGAATTTCGAGGTCCACAACTCATAGAGAGGCCCTGGGATTTAGCACTTGCAAGGTAAGTTTTCTTATAAAAAAAAGTGAAGTAAAAACCCTAAAGTTGCACAACTTGTTTATAGGCCAAAGAAAAGCCACTGTTAACTCCACTGCAAAAGGAAAATCGGTTTAGACGGGCTGAAGAACATAGACAACGGACACCTCAACAATGGTGTGCAATACAATGGAGTGATGAGGCCCGATTCGAAGTTTGTGTTGGTGACAGTCGCAGTAGAGTTATTCGCAAAAAAAATGAAGCATTCCATGTTGAATGTCTAAAGAGAAAAGTGAAATTTACAGCATCCATTATGGTCTGGGGCAGTATGTCATCAAAAGGAGTAGGAAAACTTCATTTTATTGATGGAAAGGCTATAAAATGGATAGAAGAAAATAATGTACCACTTTTGAAATGGGTTTCTAGCAGTCCAGATCTGTCACCTATTGAAACTTTGTGGAACGAGATGACAAAGTTTCTACGACAACATCCTGCTCATACAATCACCGAACTGAGACAAAAGCTTCAAGAAATATAGGATTGTTTTACACCAAATTTTTGCCAAAACTTGGTTAACACTATGCCCCAAAGAATTGCAGCCGTAATAAAAAATAAAGGTTATGTTACCCAATGGTAATCTTTCAATTGTTGCTTTGTTAACTTCGCGCATTTATTCGCACATTGTTTATTTTTTCAGATGTTCTATTAGTTATAGGTCTACGTGATTTCAAATATGTATGTTTTACGACTAGAGCGTATCTAAAATGTTTTTGAGAAAATAAATTATTTTAGAGGTAAATAGTTTCGTCATGTTTAGTTCATAAAGGCATATTTTGGTACATATCTTGAAGTGGGCCAACTGAAGTGGGAAGGGGCTCGTATATCGTCATATTGCGTCTGATCAAAATTAGTGGTGATCTTCCACCATAGGCAATAGCACCCCATACCATAACTCCCACGGTGTGGTGAATGTGACGCTCTCTGTCTAATTCTCGTATATCAAAAGGTAGTACCCTATGATTTACTGCTTTTATACTCTGTAAAAAAACTGACTGCGTTTTTTCGATTTCATAATCTATTTATAATATTTTTTCAAATTAATAAGGCAGTAATGTAAAATAGGAATATTATTTCATTTTAATATCATCTATTCATATTGTTATTGACATAAATAGCACAAAAGCAAGTCTTTTCAACATTTGGCAATACATTTAAATAATTATTATATTTAATAATTATATTATATAATCATATTCAGCAAAAATAATTATATGAATAAAGTAATACTTTTCAAAGTTACGGAGCAAGTGATGTTATTTATAAAATAACATAAAAAACTAAATAAGAAAATATCATAATAAGAATAAAGGGTGCAAAAGCAGTAACAATATTTGACAAACTGAAAAAATAACTATTTTTGTTAAATAACATCCGAACACCCAGTTTAAATGGTTTTATTTTAATAAAATTTTGTATAAGTACTTAATGAAGCATAGTAAGTAAATGATAAAAATTTCAAAATGATTGCACTGCTTTAAAGCCCTTTGACCTTTAATAATGTGTGGATGCACCCTGATGTGCTACGCATTCTCCAACGCGCCTAGGCATGCTTCTGATCAGGTGGTCAATGTCCTCCTGTGGTATCTCATTCCAGGCAACCACCAACTCCTCTCGAAGTGCTTCTAGAGTCTGAGGAGGACGTTGCAAATTGAGCAATCTCCTACCCATCATATCCCACACGTGCTCAATTGGGGATAAGTCGGGAGATCTTGGTGGCTATGGTAACAACGTGACATCATTATGTTGAAAGAAGTCTATTGTGACTCTTGCAACATGTGGATCTAGCAGGGTGTCAAGATAGGGTAAAAGATGGGGTTCTAGAACTTCGTGGATATAACGCTGCGCGTTCATGTTACCTCTGATGAAGATTAAAGGTGACCTGGAACCATAAGCTATAGCACCCCAAACCATAACTCCAACAGTGTGATGAACATGTCTTTCAACAAAAAACTGTGGATTCCTCCTTTCACCACGTCGCCTTCTAACCCTGGCACGACCATCGTGCATGCCTAAACAAAATCGAGACTCATCACTAAAGACAATACTGTTCCATTCCTGATCCCAGAGTGACCGTTGTCTGCACCACTCAAGGCGATTACGTCGGTGTTCTCGAGTTAAAGGGAGGACCCAGTGTGGCCGGTATGAAAACAAGCCAAAACTTCTCATTCGTCGGTAAACACTTCGCATGCCAATAGGTCTTCCGTGTTCTGCAAACCATTCATTTGCAATGGACCTGGTAGTGGAGACACGGTCCCTTAAGGCCAATAATCTTAGGCGGCGATCTTCACGGTCTGTTGTTCTACGGCGGCGTCCAGTGCTCTTTGCTCTTTGCGTACGGCCTTCTCGAAGCCATGCCTGACAAGTCCTAACCACAGTGTCTACACTTCTTTGCACTCTAACTGCAATTGCCCGAAAAGAAAGTCCAGCTTCCCGAAATCCCACTATACGGCCCCTATCAACATCACTAAGTTGACGAAATCGTACAGGTCTCCGTACTCTAGGCATCGTAACCGATCGTAAAGGATGTCAAGAACCAAAATCCGCCAACGTTGATTCTTTACTGCGGCTGAAATATTCATTTGAAAATTTTTTCACTTGTTATTTACAGTAAGATAAATACATTCACCAACTTTTATTAAAATAAAACCATTTAAACTGGGTGTTCGGATTTATATGTCACTTAGTATATCTTGTATTTGTAATCATAAAAGAAATGCATTAGCGCCAAAATGACAAAAGGCAGTAAATGAATTTTACTGCCTTGCTCTCCCAAAAAGTTGTCACACCTCAAGCGGCGATATCCGGCTTTTTTATACTAATAGCTTATCAAATCTTTTACAATATCTTTCATGTTTTATAATGATATCACCATAAACCTATACACTAATAGAATACCCGTAGCGACAGCAATTGCCAAAAACGCTTAAAATCCCTCTTCAGGTACGAAATCACCATTCATTTTTTACCACACCCCCTAACTTCTTTACTTTCAATTTGCCGAAGAATTATTTCCATCCGCAACAATAATCGCATCGTAATCTATCTCTTTTCGGCAACGGACAATGCAAAAATGCCTTTCAAAAAATGCACAGGGTAAAAGCCATGGACCCAACATAAAGGGACAAAGGGTAGTAAAAAGGCCTTGCCGACATGAGCGCCGGGGATATGGAATGGGGATAGGATAAAATACTAGGTTTGGACGTATCCAATTAACTGTTACTCTGGATTATCCAGAAATCTTTCAAAATTATTGAAAAATAATCCAGAATGATCATGATTAGATATTTTTGACGATGAGTACGATATAACGCTAGTTACAGGTTATATTGTCCCTATTTTACTTTAAAACTTTTATTGTTTTCATTATAATGGTTGTGGAGTGATAATGGCAAAAATGGCGCTCACATTTATTTCGACTTAACAAACCGTTTTTGAGATATTTGAATTCCAAGATTCCATTACACAGTCAAATATCTGGTTCAAGTACAGTTTGTTAATAATGGAATATGTTTTGCATGAGAAATTGGGATTATTGTGGATATATCGTAGCGTTTGTAAGCCTAGTTAAATAACATTCATATTTTATGTACCGGAATCTTTGATATAGATACTGACAAACTGTACTCCTTTCTGTTTGATGATGATCTAGTGCAGCTCCATGCTGAGGAAGCTTTTTGACGAATATAGCAAATGGGGTTTAAAAATCAACACCAAAAAGAGTAGGAAGAGTTCAGATGACATAGACAATAAAATAGGGCAAGGCAAACGAGTTACCAGGCAACACAATCCGATTACCTGAAGTAAGAAAGTTAATAACAAAGTAAAGAGATCTATATATAAAACTATTGTAGAGAGCATTAGTAGTATGGGAAATCAGAGATAAAGACAAAAATCGACTGTTATCCCTTGAAATGGATTACTGGAGACGTAGCGCGGGGATTTCAAGATTGGACTATATTTGGAATGAGGAGATCAGAAGGAAAGTGAGAGTAGAAGAGAATATTATGGACACTATCGAGCTCAAGAGACTCATGTGGTATGGTCACTTACAACGCATGAACAGCGATAGATGGCCAAAAAAGATAAGTAATTGGATCTCTGCGGGGGAGAGGAAACGCGGCCGGCCACCCAGGAGTTGGAAAACTTATATCAGAGAAGCCATGAAAACTGTGGCGTTTGTAAAAAAGTCGTGTGGAATGCATAAATGAACTTTATAGTCATGGATTCGTTTACAACACAACAACGCATTTTGGTTATCCAAACTTATTACGAAAACGGTCGAAATATAAAAAATACTTTTCGCACTAGTTTTGGCCGACATGGACGCCCTACAGAGCCTGAAATTCGTTGGATTGTTAATCATTTTGAGGATACTGGTTCAGCTGAAGGTCGTAGACCATACCAACATGCTCGTCCAGCTCGTACTCGTGAAAATATAGCCGCAGTGAGTGAAAGTGTGCGAGAAGATCCAACCACCTCGACTAGACACCGTTCGCAACAATTGGGAATTAGTGAGACCACTTTACGCCAGATTTTACACATTCATTTGCACCTCCATCCATACAAAATCCAACTAATACAAGAATTGAAGCCGGTAGCCATCAACAGCGGCGTGTTTTCGTTAATTGGATGCTGGAAAGAGAAGACGGAATTTTGGCCAAAGTGCTCTTTTCTGATGAGGCTCATTTTCACCTCAATGGGTACGTAAATGAGCAAAATTGCAGATGCTGGGGGGCTGAAAATCCACACCAATATCATGAACAACCTGTCCATCTTGAAAAAGTGACTGTTTCGTGCGGATTATGGGCTGGTGGCATCGTTGGACCATGCTTCTTTGAAGATGCCGAAGAAAAGGCCATTGCCCTCAACGGGGAACGTTATCGCGACATGTTAACAGACTTTTTGTGTCCACAATCGGTTCGTATTGGTGCTGACGATCTTTGGTTTCATCCAGACGGAGCAACGGCTCACACATCTCGCCAAACAATCGCCTTATTGCACACGAAATTTCAAGACCGCATAATTTCACGAAATTCAGAAGTCAGTTGGCCCCCGAGATCATGCGATTTAACACCTCTTGACTATTTTCTTTGGGGATTTTTGAAAGGAAAAGTGTATGCAATGGTCCCCGCACAATTCAGTACCTAAAGCGCAATATTCGGACTGAAATTGCGGCCATAGACCCGATTATTCTGGGAAAAGTGATTGAAAATTTTGATGTTCGGATGTTCATACATAAATGGCATAAACCAACCGTCATTTATCAATAAAAAAAATCGATTTCACCTAGTAAAAAGCGTGTTGATTTTTCAAATAGATAAAAGTAATAGATGATGTACATGCCATGTGGTGGTGTAGCATTTTATTCCAGCTCTGCTGGTTTTGTTGTCACTTGTCATTTTGTGGATCTATGATTTCATATTTATTCATTTCTAGACTAGTTTAGAGCAATCATAACACCAAAATTACCAAAACATGAAGAATATTCACAAGGTTTTGAAATTTTGGGGTTCGCGTCTCCACTTAGGCCCTTATCGTCCCATGTCAGCGTCAGCGCTCTCCTATTGTTAAGATACGTTTTCCTTTTAAATTGTAGAAAATTTCAGGCTGATAAAACATGATAAAACTCAAAAGTAAGCACAATTTGATGCAAATAGATGTTTGTGACATAACCTCAAAATAGAGCGCTGACACGGAGAAGTAGAAAACTATGACAATCAAGGAGGCCATAAACATGCCCTACAATTGTAGGGACGACTGACGATACGGGCCTAAAACAAAAATAGTTTGTCATGATTGTCAGTCGTGAGTACTGTCAAATTAGCATAGTTAACTTTAGTGGTCATAAAAACTCTTCTTTCTTCCACCATCGTTATTTGACATTGCTGTCAAAAATAACAACGCACGGCTTAACGATTTGTTATTTTTGTTTATACGAAAAACACGTTAATCTCGAAAAGGGTTTGGTTAATCAAAGATATGCGCCATCTACATACTATGCTGGAAAATAGAGCATAGTGGTATTACTTATCATCAAAAAGCCCCGATTCACTGGTCTGATGAATTATATTACAAAAAACTCTTGTGAACTACCGAGTATTACAGCTTTTAGACCACAGACAGCCAATCATGGAAATCTGTTTCGTGCTTTTTGGAAACTCATCGGCACGTGCTAGGCTAGGTCTCTGGGAAAACGAACGAAAGCGTAGCAAACCATCGTCTTTCCGATGTATGAGATCTATCGCAATGAGTTACCGAGCAAAGCGACATCTATTACCGGAATCAGCCACTGCGAGACTATATAGCAGATATCGGCTGGAACTGTAGAGATTTCAGTTAGCGTTTGACAGCCCAGTCACCACTGTGACCTCTGGAGGCCGGCGATTATGGCAGTATAGTACTCGTAGATGTGGTCTATTCGTGATTGAACAGAATCTTTGCAGTTCCAACCGATAGTTGCCCTACGCTGACACAGTTGTCGATTCTGGTGATAGATGGCGCTTTCCAAGACTTATTTCGATTCTACAGCATATTCGGTTCATTTTGGCGTTAAATATCCATGGCTTCTGCGCTTATCACAATTAGCTAGCTCATTCACTTTTTCGTAAAAATGCATATGGTAAAAAGCACCGGAATGAGACAAACAACTACACGACGATGGTGCGATTCAAACTCGCGAGCCATCGAGCTATAATGTGAAAAATAAAATAGTTTCAGATTTCAAAATGAACCAAATGTATATAGGCCTTATCACTGCGGCTTTGCGAAATTCTTTATATAAGACTCAGATCAAAATAGTCATTCAGGTAGTATTTTGTATAAACTCCGTCACAAAATTCCCATAAAAGCAGATTCTTATCAACACCTATCAAACAGTGAAGTGATAAGATATCTGAAGATACTCCTCTTAAAACGTGTTCAGGTACGCTCATGGCTCTAACGTTTGACCTGATTTTTTTATGGAATTTTTGTGGTGTGCAAACAGATTAGGGAGTTATTAGGGTGATCTTTTTTATGGGGAACCCCACCCCAATGGGCTTTGCACGCACTGCAACTTTTTTAGGGGACCCTATCGGCAGGTCTAAAAAAAGTGTGGCAAGGTGTTTCCGCTTCTGTACCTGTAAACGCTTTCAGAGGTGTTTGAAGTGTCAGGTGGGATTATTAATTGGCATTTTTGGGATTCTTTAGGTGTTTTTTAGGTTATTGTTGCGATGTTTTTGAAGCATTTTCAGGTAAGGTTCGCATAGTATCGCACCAATTTCTACGAATTTGGGCAAATGAAGCTTTAATGTCTGTACCCCGAGCCAGACTATTTTTATAAAAAATGAGCTTATGATAAATAAGATTTTGAATTTTCATTTGCTACATACAGCCTCCATCTATCTGTAATAATAAGGGAGTTACGACTGTTTAACTCATTTTAAGTCGCATGCAATACAATGCAAGAAATAAATTCATTTACTGCCTTTTGTCATTTTGGCGCTAATGCATTTCTTTTATGATTACAAATACAAGATATACTAAGTGACATATAAATCCGAACACCCAGTTTAAATGGTTTTATTTTAATAAAAGTTGGTGAATGTATTTATCTTACTGTAAATAACAAGTGAAAAAATCTTCAGTCTTATCAGTTGGACATTCCGGTTTTTATACTGCTTTTTTTTAATTCACTAACGCTCTAAAAATGAATATTTCAGCCGCAGTAAAGAATCAACGTTGGCGGATTTTGGTTCTTGACATCCTTTACGATCGGTTACGATGCCTAGAGTACGGAGACCTGTACGATTTCGTCAACTTAGTGAGTTTGATAGGGGCCGTATAGTGGGACTTCGGGAAGCTGGACTTTCTTTTCGGGCAATTGCAGTTAGAGTGCAAAGAAGTGTAGACACTGTGGTTAGGTGTTGGCAGGCATGGCTTCGAGAAGGCCGTACGCAAAGAGCAAGGAGCACTGGACGCCGCCGTAGAACAGCATACCGTGAAGATCGCCGCCTAAGATTATTGGCCTTAAGGGACCTTTTCTCCACTACCAGGTCCATTGCAAATGAATGGTTTGCAGAACACGGAAGACCTATTGGCATGCGAAGTGTTTACCGACGAATGAGAAGTTTTGGCTTGTTTTCATACCGGCCACACTGGGTCCTCCCTTTAACTCGAGAACACCGACGTAATCGCCTTGAGTGGTGCAGACAACGGTCACTATGGGATCAGGAATGGAACAGTATTGTCTTTAGTAATGAGTCTCGATTTTGTTTAGGCATGCACGATGGTCGTGCCAGGGTTAGAAGGCGACGTGGTGAAAGGAGGAATCCACAGTTTTTTGTTGAAAGACATGTTCATCACACTGTTAGAGGTATGGTTTGGGGTGCTATAGCTTATGGTTCCAGGTCACCTTTAATCTTCATCAGAGGTAACATGAACGCGGAGCGTTATATCCACGAAGCCATCTAGAACCCCATCTTTTACCCTATCTTGACACCCTGGCAGATTCAACTTTCCAACAAGATAATCCCCGACCACATGTTGCAAGAGTCACAATAGACGTCTTTCAACATAATGATGTCACATTGTTACCATGGCCACCAAGATCTCCCGACTTATCCCCAACTGAGCACGTGTGGAATATGATGGGTAGGAGATTGCTCAATTTGCAACGTCCTCCTCAGACTCTAGAAGCAGGAGTTGGTGGTTGCCTGGAATGAGATGCCACAGGAGGACATTGACCACCTGATCAGAAGTATGCCTAGGCGCGTTGGAGAATGCGTAGCACATCAGGGTGCATCCACACATTATTAAAGGTCAAAGGGCTTTAAAGCAGTGCAATCATTTTGAAATTTTTATCATTTACTTATTATGCTTCATTAAGTACTTATACAGAATTTTATTAAAATAAAACCATTTAAACTGGGTGTTCGGATTTATATGTCACTTAGTATATATTTCAAATACAATTATCTCAAAACTACTTACTTGGACTTATCCTAGTCTAGCTCTGGGGTAAAGATGTAGTTTCTAATGCTGGAGTTTCGTGAGGAGAAACGAGGATTGGCTGACTGCTTATCCAAATTGAGTAAGTTCGTTATCTTGATTGATGTTCACACTTATGAAAAATACTGAAACAGGTATATGACAAACTAAGAAAAAGATTATATATTGAAAATATTAACTCTAATTTCAACACCTTACGGCTGATGATGGACGGTAACAGTTTCGCAGAAAATCACGATTATTTTTTTAAATAAAATAGTCAGAATTCTCGATTAAATCGTGATTCCTCTTATTTTTATCAATTTGTACTGATTTTTTCCCTAAATATGGCACTTATGACTTATTTTCTTTATTTTTCTCTATTCGCCCAAAAATATTTGTAGTCTTCCTTTCTTTGAATTCCCTGATGAGTTAATCCAGTAATATGCTTCGGCGACTTGTTTTTACATGAATTCATAATTTAATTTGAATCACGATTAAAGTAGAAAAAATCAATTTATTAAAATCATGATTTAAAACATTTGACTTACGTCGTCGCAACTCTGGGCGGTAAGGACTTTTGATACATCATTTGAAAGGCACATTTACTGTCTATTCAGCAGTGTTACAGTTTTGAAATTTACTGTAAGAGACTTCGTTAACAATTTTTAATTATCTGTATTATAAACTTCATTACAATACATAGAAAAACAGGATGTCGACTCTCAAGTATTTTGTCCTTTATTATTCATTTCTTTTTTGTATCTGTTACACCATCTGGACAATCAGTTTGACAAACATCTGTAACTTGATTAACTGATCTCAAATTTATATCCTGGAAAGTACAAATATATATTTATAGTTTTTTTTATGTTTAATGCTGATTCCCTCGAGTGATTTTATTCTGTGACACCCTGTATGTATATTTAAAAGCCTCTCGTAAAAACTGAAACGTCAAGTTATTATTAGACGAAGAAATGAAAGCACTGACCCCAGTGAAACTTAAAGCGAACAAATCTTAGCATGAATTTCCTTCGCAAAAGGGTTGGTAATTCCAATTCAGGTAAAATATCCTCGACAAATAACGGACAAAGATGAGGCCGACGAATATTTTTCAGTTGAGTGCGATTAGAGAATCAGAATATGACCAATAAACCTATTTATTTACGATAACGCCCTATCACCATATTATTTTGTTCCTGGAAAAGTTTTATGACCTATCTCAATACTTTTTCGTTAAACGATAACTTTGTTAAATATTGTTCAATCATATGTCAATAATGGGTAGCTCTGTCCTGTCGGTTTTTGATAAAGAATACGTTTGTACAAAAAGCGTACAAAATATTTACCTCTTGCTCCTACTAACGTCTTCTTGGAAAGTAATTAGAAGTCATATCGTATTAAAATGTTGATTTGTTATTTGTCAAATTGGTAAAATGGTTATTAGCTAAATATAATGTATGTATATCTGATAACACCGTGAAGTCAGGATAGGATAACAATACTACTGAAAGAAAATGGTATCAAGTAGGTTGACTCTGTACTTCATAAGCCATACTAGACCGATTTTCAAAAACTGAAAAGCCTTTTCATCCTTGGTATACTTATTAGTAACTTTGAAACCGACAGTCAGACAGACGGAAATGAATGACATGGTTTTTCTCATATAACATCCAAAAAACGTAATATCTCAATTTGCAAATATTTCGCGATCACAGCACTTCCTGGCCCGTTTTGTAATGTATGCTTTATATTTAAGCTGTCTCAAGGGAGGGACTTAAATATCAAGATAAAATGTTAAAGACATCTAGTTGGTCTGACTTTTAAACTGATGCCTAAGATTGGTAGAACTGTTCCAAATTCCGGATATCTTCAATTATATCGGTCATATCACTACGCATCGATGTACACACCTCAACAGAGTAAAGTCCGGTTTATAGTCGACAAAGCACAGCACCAGTATAGTCATAATATAACGCAATCCTTCTGTTTTTGGAACTGTAGTTCATAGTCCGCATAGTCGTAACCATACACATGCGCAGTGGAAACTAATTTTTGACAGTTGAGTGTCACTCTCGCTTAGCGCCCTTCCCCTTCCGATGTCCTTTCTTTGTGTGTTGTTTAAAATTTTGTGAACTCTTTTTGAATCAAACCGTTTGCTAAATAAATTCGAGGATCTTATTTAAAAACGAAAAAATAAAAAGTCGTCTTTCATATTTCAGTTCTGTCAGCGTCAGTTGATTTTTTCTTTTGCTTGAAAATGAACCTGTTTTACCGACGGAATTGGCGTAATTTCATTGGTCCTGCATAAGGAGATGGCAGAAGAATTTGAAAATGGATTCTTATGTTATGCTTATGTCGTATTTTCTGCTTCGTTGGACTTTGAACGGTCTGTTTTAAATCAGTGGTTTCAGCTTTTTTATGTTTGTGCTATGACAATCCTATGTCGAATATAAACGGGCCTTTATATAGAGAAGCATATGCTTTGCGGACTCGATAGGCAGGATTAAAACGCAGTGGTATCACGGAGGAAAGCTCTAAGAAGCAAAATCCGTTATCATACCGGTAGAAAATGGCCACATTATGTAAAGGAGGCTTAACACGAAGCGTCAGGCAAGCGTGAACATTGGGATTTTTTTAATTTTTTTCCTATGCAAATTTTTTATACCACAGACAGTCAAAAAACGTGTTATCTGTATAAATAAATATAAAGGTTTACTGGCATTCCGTCTAGAACCTATTAGGGGGCCTAGAGTGCAACAAATTTCACTCTATATACTTTTCAGTGATGTTTCAATTTCATTAAACGCCGTTACACTGATATTAAATGCCATTTTGGGAAGCTGACAATATAGATAAGTTTTTCTAATAACACTGATCAACAGCCAAAAAATATCCTAAATAAAATCAACAAAATATTACTATTTTTAATGTGCTAGTACCGGAATGAAACTTATTTTTTCAATATTAGTTCAAGTTTTAGAGATACGGTAATTAGGTATATGTGTTCCTGCTGTGACAGTGTTAATATACTGTAATTCACAAGAATGCACGTGCTACATTTTTATATTCGGCAAGGAAAGATGATGTAATCGGCATGATTGTGTTACGTTATACATACGTGTACATTATATTGTTTTATATTAGCCATTTTTTCCTCAGTTGGCTGACAGCGTTCATGCAAGATGTCTCGAAAGTGTGTAAACAATCCAGATCAGTTTTGTTACGTGTGTGGTGATGTGACTTTTGCGTCACAGAGACGGTCTATTACTCCACTAATAACAAAGGCATATCAGCTTTATTTCGGTTGTAAACTAGGTGATCAAGACAAACAGTGGGCACCCCACATCTGCTGTAATACATGTACTTCAAGTCTGAGGAGCTGGTTAAATGGCAAAAAACGGTCTATGCGCTTTGCTGTCCCAATGGTTTGGAGAGAGCCTACAAATCACATTAATGATTGTTACTTTTGCATGGTACCTTGTGTTGGACAAGCCACAGGTATGTCCAAGAAAAAAAAATCGGTTATTAACTACACAAACATACCATCTGCGATGAGACCTGTGCCTCACAGTGACGAAAATCCTATTCCAAAACCCCCAGAATCCTACACCTACGAATCAGAAAACGAATCAGATCATGGCGATCGAGTGATTCGTCAGGAAGAAGATATGCCATCAACGACAAGAGATCCTGATTTTATACCGAGCACGTCATGCCACCAACCGCACAAAATAACACAGTCAGAATTAAATGATCTTGTAAGAGATTTAGAACTTCCAAAATGTAAGGCAGAGTTACTTGGATCAAGACTGCAGCAGTGGAACTTGTTAGAAGACGATGTTTCGGTATGTGTTTTTCGTAAACGCCACAAAGACTTAGAACCATTTTTCAATATGGAGAATAACTTGGTTTTCTGCAGTAACATTAACGGCTTACTGGAGATTATTTATAGACAGTTCAACATTGACTTTAAAGGCATTGTTATTGCATATTGGAAATATTTTACCATCTCTTCCTGTAGGGTATGCAGTTCACATGAAAGAATCATATGACAATATGAAGTACCTATTGACATGCATAAAACACGATGAGCACCAGTGGCATATTTGTGGCGATTTGAAAGTTGTTGCACTTTTACTTGGGCTGCAGCTAGGCTACACAAAGTTTTACTGTTTTTTGTGTGAATGGGACAGTCGGGCAAAGGCACCTCATTACACCAGACAAAACTGGCCTGTTCGTCAATTCCTAGTAGATTCGAAAAAAAATTTATTACCACCACTGCATATCAAGTTGGGCCTAATGAAAAACTTTGTCAAGGCATTAGATAGAGATGGGTCAGCTTTTCAATACCTGCGTCAGAAATTTCCAAGACTAAGTGAGGCAAAGGTTAAAGAAGGTATTTTTGTTGGGCCACAGATTCGAAATATTTTGAAAGATACACAGTTTGAAAACACTTTAACAGGTATTGAAAAAACTGCTTGGAATGATTTCCGTCTGGTGGTCACTAATTTCTTGGGAAATAGAAAAGCTGACAACTATAAAACCCTTGTCAAAAATATGCTGTCATCGTATCAAAAAATGGGCTGTAATATGTCTCTTAAGATACATTTACTACACTCACACCTGCACTTTTTTCCTGACAATTGCGGAGCCGTAAGTGATGAGCACGGCGAACGTTTTCATCAGGATATTTCAACAATGGAAAAAAGGTACCAGGGAAAGTGGAATCCTTCCATGCTTGCAGACTACTGTTGGACTCTTGGTAGAGATGCTCCAGAAACGATCCATAAAAGAACAGCAAAAAGACAGCGCATATAGTGATTCTTATAAGTATAAGAATCTTGTTACTTTTTTTAATATATCCTTAAAAATAAAAAGTTTTTTTTCTAAACCGCAACTAATTTTTTTATTTCATTGTCATTTTTGGATTCAGCGCCCTAAAATTAACAAAGAAGTGCACTTTTCCCACAAGATACAACTAAAAAACTAAATTCGTTCTCGCAATGTACTAGCAATAGACACAACTTTGTTCTAAGGAAAGCTGAAAACGAAAACTGTACTGGTTTTCAGGATAAGATATTTTAATTTGCATAGTATTTTCACACTTTTGAACTACGAAAACTAATTGCAATCTGACATGTTTTTTTCTTAATACACGGTACAACAGCATAACTTCCGTTTTTAAGGAGCGCTAGTGCGGGACTATAGACTAAGGTTTATTCCGACACAGTTCAGTCGCCATCATGCATAGAAACAGTGGGGAGCGTGCTTTTACCGATGAGGCCTATTTTTCGGATTTCCTGTGATCGCAACCTTCCGCCTTTCGGAACCGCTCTAATTTAACTCCGTTGGCCACACTCCCGAAGGGTCATTACGTAAAAAACCTATATAATGCCAAAAAAAGACTTAGTGTCAAAATAAACCAATATAATGTAACTTTTCAAATTACGTAATACCCCTGCCGGACCGGAATTTCATTGTTATGTGGGTCACTACGTTTAGATAGACTGCAAGTGCGACAATACGAAGAACTGGAGTCCCTTGAACCATTAGATCACTTGAAAACATGGCGTTCTGCGCACTAACATGCGTCAGTCCTTCGACTTTCGATCATTCCTTGAGATAATTCTTCATGACGACCTTCATTTCCATCCTTACACGATGGCAATTGTTCAGTAACTTTCTGAACGTAACTTCAATTCTCAGTTGAACGCGTGTGAGCGTATTCCCGAAGTCGTTTCTGAGGTTTCGTTTAGCGATGAAATCCATTTTCATCCATCAAAAAATAAAACATATGCTACAGGGCTGACACCAGTCCTCGAAAGTTGCATCAAAGGCCTTTGCATTTAGGTACCTAAAGTCATGGTGTGGTGTGCAATTTCCTCAGCTGGAATTATTGGTCACTGGTTCTTTGAGGAAAATGAGGTCGCAGTGACAGTGAATTTGGACCGGTATGTAAACATATTACAGGAATTTTTGCAGCGGCTAAATGAGTAGGAGCTGGCGACATTTGATTCCAACAAGACGGCGCAAAGGCACACAGTTCAAGAACATCGATGAGGAACACTTCCCAGAGCGCCTCATCCCAATTAGTTGTGTAAGTGTTTGTGTGAACCATCCCGAGCCCATAAAAGACTTGAAGACCAGAATTCAGGAAAAAATTGACAACATGTCGCCTGCTATGCTGGCAAGAGTCATGACAAACGTGATCTTCAAACTATGTAAAACAAAACTTCAGGCATGTGCCTACATTATGAAAAACAAACAAAATTGTCTTGATCTATTCAATGGGATTTATTAAGTTTTGAAAAAAGAAAGTTAAACTGCTGCACAATTTAGATCGGAATGCCCAATTTCAGGTTTTTGTTTAAAACTGCAAAAATTGAAAAATCTCGAAAACTATTCATTTTAGGCTCCGTATCACGTTCTGGAAGGAATACCGTGAATCACCAGTAACTTTGTATGTTTTAGAAAGCTGAATTCGCTCTGCGTATCTCCGAACAACAAAAGCATCGTTTTTATCTAAAGAGACGAGACAGTATCCATAAATCATATCTAGCAAAACACACCCTCTGCTGGCAACCCCTTGATGCGGCTGTTTGTCCAATAAACAAGACGCGGCGCGGAGGGTGGTTTTTGCGATTCGCTGACCCTTTGAAAAAACCCCTTTTCGAGGTAAAAGTAACCCTACACCCTCGGCAGATGCAAAACGACCGAAGTGCGTCCTTGTTTTCGCTGAGGGGAGGGGCCCTTTGTCCTTGCAGCCGCGGAAGTGTTTTGACAAAATTTAGGAAAGCGATGAATCATACTCGCTGTTAACTGCGTTTATGATCCACGCAGTGTAGCAAAAGCAGCGTTGTAAACTGTCATCCAAAAATCTGCATACTTTTGTTGTTGTACTTGTATACGAATATTTGTGTAACACAGACGTGCTTGTGCCTGTAGCTATGCAAGAATTTTGAATCTAATGCGCTAATAATAACTGGAAATATGGATATTGTACAAATATTTTTTTAAATATATGATTAATTATAACAACTTGATGGCTAACAGTCTCATTTTATATTATTAGGTTTTTAATGTTTGACTACTTGACATAAGGTGGGTGGATCATGGAAGGGCATACTATCTGTAAATACAATAATTTTTTTAAAACCAGCTTTTTTTAAGCTGTTCATTAAATGACCTGAAAAGTTAAAAATTATTTTCCAAATAAAAGTGTGTGACACCCTTTTCCATTCTGCTGAAACTTAAAATTTAGGAGCTTCATCGGCTTATAATATTTCCAATCGGAAAAAATATTTTTAAATTTTCAGTTCATTTTATGAGCAGCTACATAGAAGTTTGACTTTAAAAATGTGTTTTTTATTTTATCTACTTTTTACTTTTTAGTATTTATGTCAAATAACTGGTATGGTAATTTGTATATATTTTCATATGCTTTAAATATAACTACATAAAACTTCTTACTTTATTTGTATTATAAAACGATGGCTTTAGATCATATAATGACAAATCGATATTTTGCTGCGATCGGCATATGGAATTTAGAATGGCATTATTTCCTCGTATTTCTATCATTAAACCCTTTCACTTGATACTCATAGTGTAGGGTGACTGTGGAAAATGTAAATCGCCATGTTGCGGCATTCACCACATTGGACTTAAAATGAGTTCATCATTGTGTTTCCATCATCTAGCGCTTTCATTTGATACCCATATCGTAGGGATGGCTATGGAATTTGACTTGACGTCACTTTGCTTATTGCGTTTCTCTCATCAAGCTCTTTTTGTTGATAACCATGCCATAGGGGATACTATGGAAATGATGAGTCGTCATTTTGTAACATCTGACATATTGGAATCAAAATGGCCGCAGTTAATTCATTTTGTATTATCACACAAATAAAACGTGCGTACAGAATTTCAGCTTGTTTGTTTAAGGTTAAGTGGTTCAAAATTCAGTTCCAAGATTTGTCCTAAGCGTAATATCATACAAAAAACTCAAGCTAAACAAAAGCTTGTAAACATTCGTAGTTCGCTATTTGATGACAAATTCCTTCTACTCACACTAAAGCTCATACAACTCAAGAACATAGTCGCGGCGGTCAGTTGCTCGCGTCGCTATTTTCTTAACCGTGTTCCCTCATTTTGTTGACTTCGGTCGTCGACGTTGAAATTATAATACGAGCTCACAGCAAAACGTCAATTAGGTAAACCATTACTTTACTATCATTTATGTAATATGTATCTTTATCTTATTAACTTTTTTAGTTTGAATTGATATATTCGTACATGTTGTGCTTGCTATGGTGCTAAAAACGTTAATTTTTCCATTTTAGCTAAAATATCAGTAGTGTTCCTAGGAAAGCCAATAGTTCCTTGTTAGGCCAATCAAAAAAAATTACACTTGATTCGCTGAGGTGCAAAGGCCTTATAAGGAACATCTGACAATCACGCAAATAATCAATACTTGGTTATTCACTGAATTGTAGATTTCTAACGCCATCTGGAAAATTTTAGCCTTCCAAGAACGGACCCGTATTAATGTTACTTTAGCCAGTTTGAAATTTCATTATAAAAGTTATTGCCACCTTATTAGATATCGATATAACACAAATTATTTTTAATACATTTTCACGAATGCAGTTTTAGTTTTACGACAGTGTGTAACCAATGTTCCTTGTATTTTTTATGGGAGAATATTATTGTATTTAATGTTCCATTTTAATCAGCGATATTTATATACAGGGTGGCGCATCGAAAACGAAAATGTTCATCGTTTATAATTCGTTCACTCATATCTTTACCAGGTGAATTTCATACGGATGAAAACTATGAGCCTTTAGAATCCGTTGGATAATACGTCGACTAACACCACACACAGTCTCCAATTTGCGGGTACTTAACGTAGGATCTACATAAACTTGCCCTAAAACCCCCACTTCTATTGCTTCGTTCCTTATGGGATTTTCAATGTTGCGTTTTTTATTGGCGACTGACTCAGTTTCCCGAAATTTAGCTACAAGTTCTAGAACATATTTTCGATGCACGTTACTGTTCTCATGTCGCTCATTAAATATTTCCTCTGTTCTATTAGCGCACTGATTATTTCCGAAAAATATTTCGATAATTTCAACTCTTTCTCCTGTGGAATATACCATGGTTAATTTATGTAATAAAGCATTACAAGTTATTTTAGCAACAAAGTTTGGTCAAATCAATCGCAAACTATGTACTAAATTCCTATTTAAAATAAGTACGAGATATTTCCTTATGTTTCTTCAAGAAATAACTTTTTGCCACAAAAAACGCTCCAATGGCTATTTTCAGCAACAAAATGATAAACAAGTGAAGAAAAGTATTTACTTATTAAGTAAATTCTTTTAGTCAAATTTCTTCTGAAAGTAGTACAAACTAATCTGATGTACCTATTAAAGTCTACTTTAATCTTTAAATAAATAAATCTTCAAAACTACTGAACTGAAGCTCATGTATTTTACATCATTATAAAGGGAATTGAAAGGCCTTTAAAATGAGGTATCACTCGACCCCCATTTACATTTAAGATTTTAGAGTTGGTGTCACCCCCGCCCAGGGGGCTGTACGTGTTAACGTGATTTTTTGCCAAACTTCTGTCCTCCTCGAAAACAAAATCGACGGGTCTGAGCGTTTTTCAACGAAAAACTGAGCTGCCAGTAAATGCGTGTTTTGGTTTCGATGCGCCACCCTGTATATTGTTTGTAGGTTAGGTTAGGTTTTTTGTTAGTGGGTCAATCACGATCATCCACTGCGACTCACTGGTCTATTGGAGCTGATACCTTTTTGACTTTCTCCCAGTAATTTTGACCTCTTGAGGCAGTTGATCAACTTATTTGGAGAAATATTATTCAGGTCTTCTACTACTTTAAGTGATATAATTTAAGTAGTACGACTTATTTAGGATAGCGACCTTGTTCAGTGCAAGGCAGTTCGGAAGAGTTTGAAAAAACTTAATTTCAATAAACAATGAACGACTTGGCAACAAAAAAGTATTACTTGGTAATTTTTTTGGTTTGATTTATCCAATAAATAAAGGAATAATAACGACTTATTCATTAAGGCCACCCACCTGACCTGTTATATATTTATGAATGTAAAATTTACTCGCCAACTGCCTTATAATGCTATAATCACAAAAATTATAGAGCAATTTTCTTTTCAACTGTGACTAACATGTTTCTAATATTGCATTAATACTATATTAAGCCCCGACAGATTATTTTTTGGTGCCGCTTTATCACATTTTTCACTATTTGAAGGCGTTATCGACATCCACATCCCTTACGATATCGTATCTTTCGTTATTTACCTTAACCAGAGTGCATTCTCTAGAAAAAAACTGTTATTTTTAGATAAAATGTTTATTTACTGCGTTTATTTCTGTATTCGGTCCATTCTGTGGGAATGTTTTATCCTGTATGTATTTACAGAAAGATTATTTGGTAAAACAAACTGTAAGAAATGGCCTTGAAGGGGCGTAGTTCATTGTTTATGCGTCAAAGGTTTAGGAAAATAAACCAGAAAAGATGTCGAGTTTTGCAGAATGTTTAGGAGATACGATTGTGAGCGGACATATTCGTACGCTGTATAAAAATAGACGTGAAGAATTATCGTTACAATAGCGGATTGAGGCAACAAAATTAAAAGAATTATGCAGTTCACAGGAAAAAAAGGATGTATATTGTCTATTGGCTTTCTCAACGTTATCGACAGGAAAGGTATTTCTGAAACTTTTACAATTCTGAAATGTTGAAGCTTCCAACTCGTCTATGGGGCTGAACTCTTGATATGGATTATGGATAATAAGCACTAATTAAGACTGTCCATATTCCTAACTTCAACCCCCAATAATGATCCATAATTATTATTCGAGTATGGCCAAATGTATCCAGCCTTTCTTTTGCTCCAGATCGAGTTCATCTCTAGGCTTGTGCATCTGTCGATATGCAGCAGAGGGTGTCCACCCCCGCTCGTGACTCATGAAGGGTAGTGAGGGGGTGAACCAGTGACGTACCCAATACTTTTACTTGGGGTGGTTTGTTACTTCAGCAGCACACCTACTAAATATAATATATATATATATATATATGTATATATATATATATTCAAAGGCACTTATATGGGGATACAGGTTCCAAGAAGAAAGTACATTTTGTTAGATGATTAAGTAATGCACAATGTAAATCTTGAAAATGTACCTTCCAAATTACATCCATATTAGTGATGAATGAATGTTCCCAGCAACATAACATAACTAAGTAATTTACAGTGAGGAGGCTGCTAGATGTAGTAGTAGTAATTATTTATTGGTGTATGTACATATACTTTTAGTAACCAACAAAAAAAAAACATACATTTAAATACAATGTACATTGTAAATAAGTTACACTTCAAGGTTATTAACTAAATTAAAATCTCATTAAAATCATTGAATTTCCAAAGCCACATATTAAAAGTAGCTGGAGCTTGGAGCTGATGGAAGCTTATACATTGAAAATAAAATAAAATAACACATACATAGTAGTAGTATTAAAATTTAAAAAATACAGACACTTGGATCGCTCTGGATGATAACATTCTTTTTTTATTAAGTAGTTTTTCATCTTTTTCTGGAAGCTGCCAAATTTCAGTGATTTTATTGTATGTTTGTAATTTACTGAAAAACTGTAAACCACCATTGAAAATTAGCAGCATTCCTTGTATTGTAAGTATGTACTTCTGTGTGCCTGGTGTAGGAGGTCTCGTCATTTTTGACATAACACAGTCACTTTAAAATAAAATCTAATAAAAGTGTCACAAGTTTTAGGTCTGTAAAAACATATACTGAGCGACAAAAAAAGATATACACCTACTTATGCTTATCAGATTTTAATAATTTTTGGCATATACAGGGTGTCCCAGAAGTCGACGTCAAGCCGAAACCGGGTGATAGGCAAAGTCATAACAGCTATCAGAAAAATATTTAAAAAAAAATTATGTATGTGTTTTGAAAATTATAGGTCTTTGAAAAAAATATAGAAATTTCACACCTTACAGGCAATCTGTCAACTCCTGTTACTACAAATATTAACTTTTTTTGGATTTTATTTTTACAATGTAATGATGAATAATGCATCTTCAAACTGGTGTCTCAACCTTACTGCCAACTTTTCTCGTTCAGGAAAAATTGACACTTATTTCCCAACCAAGTATTCCAAAGGAAAACTTTGCTCAACTTTAACTGGCTGTACTGAAAAAAAATATACTACGAGAGTTTGGCAAGTAACCTTAAAAGTTGGCGCATTTAATAAGTATTCCAAAATGGTATAACACTTAGAAGATTACTCGTTAACTTATGCACAATTTTTATTTGAAGAAAAACTGATGAAAATTTTTCAAAATTTCCTAATTACACAGCGATTATGAAAACGCACAAGGACCCTTAAGGATAACTGTTTGCACAACAGTGGGCGTCAAAATGCTGCTGATGATGATTTACCTTTACAGCAAATGCTCAAACTGTTTTCCTTCAGCCGCAATACACGCTCGACATCTTCTTAAAAAAGATCGGGTTATTAAACGAGCGAATCCACGGTTATTAACAAACTCAGCTGCTTCCAATAGTCTTTGCCGTAGCTCAGCTACATTTTAAATCGGCTTGAAATACACTTTTTCTTTTACAGTTCCTCAGTAAAAAAATCTAAAGGATTCAAATCAGGTGATCGGGCTGGCCACGGTATTGTACCAGACCGCCCTATCCATCTGCCTGGAAAGTTTTGATCGAGATACTCTCTCACTGAGAGTGTATAGTACGCTGGGCAGCCATCATGCTGAAACCACATGTCCCTGTAAATACTCAGTGGCACGTCCACCAATAAATTTTGTACATGATTTTTCAAAAAATCCAAATAAACTTCAGCAGTCAAAGTCTCTGGGAACTCAAACGGACCGATTATTTTACCATTTAAAATTCCTGTCCAATGGTTTATCTTGAAGCGATATTGAGATTTATCTTCTCTCATCAAATGTGGGTTTGTTAATAACCGTGGATTCGCTCGTTTAATAACCCGATCTTTTTTAAGAAGATGTCGAGCGTGTATTGCGGCTGAAGGAAAACAGTTTGAGCATTTGCTGTAAAGGTAAATCATCATCAGCAGCATTTTGACGCCCACTGTTGTGCAAACAGTTATCCTTAAGGGTCCTTGTGCGTTTTCATAATCGCTGTTTAATTAGGAAATTTTGTAAAATTTTCATCAGTTTTTCTTCAAATAAAAATTGTGCATAAGTTAACGAGCAATCTTCTAAGTGTTATACCTTTTTGGAATTCTTATTAAATGCGCCAACTTTTAAGGTTACTTGCCAAACTCTCGTAGTACATTTTTTTCCAGTACAGCCAGTTAAAGTTGAGCAAAGTTTTACTTTGGAATACTTGGTTGGGAAATAAATGGCAATTTTTCCTGAACGAGAAAAGTTGGCAGTAAGGTTGAGACACCAGTTTGAAGATGCATTATTCATCATTACATTGTAAAAATAAAATCCAAAAAGGTTAATATTTGTAGTAACAGGAGTTGACAGACTGCCGTAGGGTGTGAAATTTCTATATCTTTTTCAAAGACCTATAATTTTCAAAACACATACATAACATTTTTTTAAATATTTTTCTGATAGCTGTTATGACTTTGCCTATCACCCGGTTTTGGCTTGACGTCGACTTCTGGGACACCCTGTATGTTCAGTATCCTTTACTAGTAAAATTACTAAATTTTCAGCTTGATTCGTCAACTGACTGCAGAAGCTGGTTCAATAATGTGTTGAGGATGCCAGATTTTGTATACACTCATTGACACGCCTGGGAATCGCGCTGATAAGGTGGTCGATATCCTGTCGGTGTATCTCATTCCAGGTTATTGCAACTTCGTGAGCAAGAGTTGCTAAAGTCTGTGGGGTTTGCCAATTCAAGAACCTGCGACCTATCATGTCCTAGACATGTTCAATTGGAGATAGGTCGGGCGATCGTGGCGGGAAAGGTCAACGGTTGATGCGAGGTTGATCCACGAAGGCTGACGAATCTCTGGTAATATGCGGTCTGGCATTGTCTTGCTGAAAAATCGGGTATTGGATGGTGTTTAGGCATGGAATAAGATGAGGCTCTACTACTTCCTGAATATAGCGTCGGGATGTCATATTGCCTCTGATGAAAATTAGTGGTGATCTGCTACCATAAGCAACAGCTCCCCATACCATAATAGATTGGAAGTATGCATGGAAGCAGTTCAAGAGAGTTGCTGTACTTACAATAGTTTTCAAATTGGTTAAGGCTTTCGCGGCCAGTTGATAAACTGCTGTCTTGATTCGGGTCTAAAGGTCTTTAGACCCGAATCAAGTCAGCAGTTAATATTTTTCAAGTTATTGATGAAGCAAATGACCTTTGACAACTTCCAAACCAATTCATCAGTAGGTTTTACCCAGAATAAAAGTGGTTTCAGATAAACCCCCAAAAGCTTGAAGCTCTATTTTTTTTTCTTCTCCTGAGCATACCGTATTGAACGAAAGTTGTTTTGTTCCGATCCGACCCTGTACGGACGAAAATTTATGATTGCCTGATTATAGTAGGCATTAACGCTATTTTTTAAATGCAGACGCGAAAAATTCGGAAATGAGAGTAGCTCGTTGATTGGCAGCTTGCATTTGTTGCTGCCACAGCATAGATTATCTTATGAACGAATTTTCTTTCAGGAACATCTTCATTCAAATACTTTATATACTCAGTTCAACTGGGCATATTTTTTCGTCTTTGCACATAATTGATATCGCGAAGTAAAATGGATCGAAAAAGGTGTCAAATGCATCTAACCGTTAATCCCAAGTTCTTTGTGGTACGAGGGATGTCTTTTAAGTTTTGCATATAGAAACATAGAAGGCAACGAAACGAGACATCAGTCGACAATTTCCCGTTGGTATGGAGAACTCAAACGTGGACGGGTGAGTCTTAGCGACGATTCCAGGGTAGGTGCACCAAAAACGGCAGTCACCCAGGAAAACGTCGATGCTGTGCGCAAACTCATCATTGAAAATAGACATGTGACATATCGCGAGTTTGAGGTATCCTTGAAGATCTCAAAGACCTCATTTCAAAAAATTTTACATGAAGAACTAGGAGTAAGACAATTAGTTTCTCGTTGGATACCCCACCTGTTGACTGAAGAGCAGAAAGTAGCCAGGGTTAATTGGTGTCAAAAAACGCTTGACCGTTTCAATTCCGGAAACTCAAAAAATTGTATTGTTAGTGGTGATGAATCGTGGATTTACTGTTATGAACCAGAAAATAAACGACAGTCGGCTATTTGGGTGTTCCAAGGTGAAGAAAAGCCAACAAAAGTCATCCGTTCTCGCAGTGTTTCGAAAAAGATGGTCGCGACATTTGTGTCAAAAGCGGGTTATATTGCAACAATTCCTCTTAATGAGCAAATAACTGTTACTGCGGATTAGTATACCACCATTTGTTTGCCAAAAGTCATCACCGAGCTTCGAAAAATCAACCCCGAAAGAAGAATCATCCTCTACCAAGACAATGCAAGCTCGCACACACTCCAAGAAACAAGGCAGTATTTAATGGAAGAAAACGTGGAATTATTGGACCATCCTCCATATAGTCCCGATCTAAGTCCTAACGATATCTTTACTTTCCCGAAAATTAAAAACAGACTGCGTGGTCAAAGGTTCCAGTCACCAGAAAAACAATAAAGTTATTTAAAACTACCTACAGTGTTGTTTTATTTCCATATGCAAAACTTAAAAGACATGCCTCGTATTCCCCGAAATGAGGTCTTCCGCTGCTACGTGCGTGAAGTCTCCCATCCCACGACATTTTAGATTTGTTCATAGTTTTCTAAAGACCAGAAGGGTTCATAAGGGCTCCCATAGACAGAAAGCGCTCAAGCGTTCCGCGTTCTGCGTTCCACGTTGCTTGTAGCTAATATCTCTATATTATTTCCATTTGCAAAACTTAAAATACATCCCTCGTACATCTTCAACGATAAACTAAAAATCGAGAAATCTGATTGACAGAATTTGATGCAAATATATGAGTACCAGACGAACTTGAATGGATGTGGCGAGTTACGTTCACCCTGTATGGTTTTCTCTTAAATAATAATAATAATAATAGTAAAGAATTATGATCACTTTTCAGCCCGGATGCACCCTAGGTGTACGGTGTATGCTTGGTGTATCCACTGGGTACCATAGCCATAGGTAGGGCTATGTGATATAACGAAAATAATAATAATAAATTATTAACATTAAACTTCATTGGAACAGAAATATTATAACAGATTAAACAGCACCACACAATAAACCAGATATCACGTTCATAAACAAAAAGCAAAAACTTATAGAGATATCAAACGCAGCAAATATAGAAAAGTCGAAATAGTATACCAATCGTACTATCATCCACACGAGTTATTCCCCATAGCCTGCATGATGATAATGTTTGCTTACTTTCTATCTGGCAGTAATAAGTTTTTATGCTCCCTGGTGTTACGCACCTTGAGCTCTAATTTTCTAATTTAACACCGCGGGCCATAACCGCTCACTTACTGCTCTAGGTACATAAATAACTATTATTTGGTGGTTCAGAAGATTGCACGGATTTGCAGGAACTTAAAAACGATAGGGTGATCTAGATGATCAGTTCGCATCCCCGAGTTATAGGAAACTCATATCTCATAATTGGTACGCCGCTGATATTGGCAAAGGGGTGGAGATGCCAAGGGAGATCGACTCTCCAGCAGCCATTTTAGATTTTATTGCCGTTCAATACTAAAACATATAACTGACGAGAGGGATGGAAAAACACGGGGGAAATGGAGTTGAAGGGAAATAACCCTCTGGCTGTTTGGGATATCTCGGGCTTTATAGATGAAGGATTTCTTCGTATAATATTCCGACTGTAGAAAATACAGACATATTCTTTATTTGATCAATAACTTCATTTCGATAATTAGATTGTTCCCAAACAAGCTTGTATGTTTTGTCGTCACGTCGCGACTAAGAGCTGGAGTCCTCATTCCTGATTGTTCGAAAATTTATGCATTCTCATACGAAGAGTAGGGTAAGTCGAGGAAAGATGGCCATACTTCTTATTATTGGTTATATTGTTTGATAGATGGAAAGTACAAACTTAAAATTTGGTATAGAGTAGAAATAGTTTTTTCAATAATTCTCATGTCATAAAAAGTGGCATTTGGCCATCTCTCCTACAGTCTGTAAGTCTGAAAGATTAGCGAGGGGTTCTTCGTCAGATTCCGTAAAACAGCTGTTAATCTTTCTTTCCTTGGTTCTACTGACTCTAGGTCAGTTTTTCTTTTCTTGGTTTCTTTTTATTCCTCGCCTTTTCCTACTTTTCTCTTTTTGAAGGTCTCCAGACAGGACTCAATGTTTGATGTACAAGTCAACTCTGAAGCAACTGATCTGGACCGTCTTTTTGCAGCTTCAACCCTTAATCTAGGCACGGGCGATATATCTGCCAGCATTTTACTGATATGGGTTACTTCTGTTTCCAGATTTTGACAAGCCCCTTCTGGTTGAATGTTATTCTCGGCAAGGTTTTTAATAGCGGTTGTACTATATATTTTCGTTGTCTTCGTTTATCAAAGCTGGCTCATCAACCTGGTCATCACCAATATTTTCTAAGATTCTATCTTGAGCATCGGATAAGTTTTGAGTCCCAATTTGAACTGCTACGTCTGGTGTTTCAATTTGAACATCTGCTATAGCAGAAGCGTAGTCCGGTATGGCATCTGGATTATATGTGAAGATACCGGTACTTCTGAAACCACTAACAGCATTATTAATAGTCGCAGATTTTTCCCAGGTATCAGATAATAATTCTCCAAACTGGTATCGTGTTATACGCCTGCCAGGTTGACGCTTCAACCAAAGTCTGCGGTTTGAATAAAATGCATTTTTAACAGACTTGAAAACAGCCCTATCTAATGGCTGTAAGAAATGGATGCAATGACTAGGAAAACATAGCAAAATTATGTCATTTTCTTCCGCATACTCCAGCATATCAACAAAGGTAGAATGAGACGTATGCCCATCTAGTAATAGAAGTGTCTTTCCTTCTGGTTTTCTGGGAGTGACGTGTTCCTTCAACCAAGACCAAAAAATTTGTGAATTCATGTATGCTGACTTCGGTGACATAAAAAGTTTACTCCCAGGGGGTAGGTTGTCTTCTAATTCTTATTTGATATTCTTAGCCTTCATAATGACTGCTGGGGGCAAGAATGTGCCTTCAGCATTGCAGGAGGCTACTAAGGTAATGGTTTCTAACTTCTCAGAAGAGGTGATGGCGGAACCACTTTTTGAACCTTTTTCAGCTAAAACTTTATCGGCGCGATTGTTCAGCTGGAGACCTGATACTTGACATTTTTAAGTACCTACATAGGACAGCATTTCATTATTTAATCCTAGAAATAAGACTTAAGGACGAAAAGACGTTTTTTAACTATCATACTCATAAAACTCTCACGAAAATACGAATAAATAGTGGCGTCACTTTAAAGCAAGCGAAAATGGAGTGAACAAACCATGAAATAAATCAAACAATTTTGGATTGCACATTCGTTATCTCTTAAGTTTGACAGCATTGACAGCAGATTCGCAGGCAAAAATCACAAAAAGTTGTAATATGTTTAAGATTTCCATTTCCTAGAATTCAAATTTTGCGAATCGCAAGGAACTTGAAATATGAAAGCTGTCACTCGTCACGTCACTAAATCAGCCAATGTGAGTATTATGTATTTTATTCGCAATCGCGATTCGCGTTTATATGAACTAGGCTTAAGACAGTTTGTAAATTATATAAACCGCATTTCTATAACCAAAACAAATATTATATAAATAAATAACTTGAATGTAAACAAAGTTGTTATCTACATTACTATATCCTCGAACTTGTAAAAAACACTTCATGCAATTCGCGAATGCCGATAGAAAATGCAATGAGTATTTTGATGAAAACATCACATGACCAGATAAACAACAACGTTCTAAAAAGTTTGATATCGCGAACTTATCATCAAGCTTTCCAAGATATGATGTATGGATTACTTTTTATAAATTGTATAAATTTTGCAATGTCAGTAATTGAATTATAGAACATTACAGTTTATGTACCAAAAATGATCTTGATGGTGTTATAAAAGAAGGAAAATTACTTCGACATCTGTTTTAGGAAATTTGTAACTAATTATCTAACTTATTATTTTGTTTTGCACAGTACCTTCCACGTTTACGTAACTTGGTTTTGAGAATGTCTACAAAATAATCATTTTTGAACATGATAAAATAATAAACAACCTAAAAACATTAAAAATGGTGATTTTTAAGAAGTATAAAAATTTTTGCCTGCAGCCAAAAATACCTTGGAATGGCTAAAGGGTTCGAAAGTTGGTTGATCTCACATTCACTTACAAACTTTCTTGAAGTTTTAAAAATGAAGCAGCGTTATTTGATATTTCTCTCCAATGTCGAAATTTCTAAGGAAAACTTCCTTATTGGAAGACTCCATTCATCATGTTATCGGCAGACACATTATTTCTAGTTTTTTGATTGTCTAAAGTACATGGCGTCAGCGTCAATATATCTTTAATCGCACATCTATCGCTAATAGTGTTTTGCAATATTAGTATTAAAAATAATAAAATTTGACTTCAAGTGATATGTATAACCATCTTAAAAAATGTAGCACGATTGCGCGACGAAGTATAAACAAAGTTGTTGATACTCAACAACTATTATTACGGTTCGTCATAATCTATTTTAGGTTTTGTAAGGTAATGGGTTTCATAAAGCTGCTATGACCGGGGAACCCCCACAAGTTGGTAAATCCAACTCCAAAAAAACTATTAGTTAATCATTATTGCAAATAAGTAATTTTAAGAACAAACTTCCATTGAATTGTACTGAGATAATGTATTAAATTACACGAATATCTTTTCTTTGGAACAGAGAATAATTCTAGTAATAATAAGTTATACTTAGCTAAAACTACAAGGAAAAGTTTATCAAAAACTGTACGAAGCATTGACAGTCTGTAAAACACAATTCCTTTGTACGTGAAAATGGCAGACTTAGAAGAAGTACTTCGTATCTTATTTGATTGCATATTTGCGATTGTCTGTTTATCTTCGTTTATATACTAAGTGACATATAAATCCGAACACCCAGTTTAAATGGTTTTATTTTAATAAAAGTTGGTGAATGTATTTATCTTACAGTAAATAACAAGTGAAAAAATTATCAGTTGGACATTCCGGTTTTTATACTGCTTTTTTTTAATTCACTAACGCTCTAAAAATGAATATTTCAGCCGCAGTAAAGAATCAACGTTGGCGGATTTTGGTTCTTGACATCCTTTACGATCGGTTACGATGCCTAGAGTACGGAGACCTGTACGATTTCGTCAACTTAGTGAGTTTGATAGGTTCCGTATAGTGGGACTTCGGGAAGCTGGACTTTCTTTTCGGGCAATTGCAGTTAGAGTGCAAAGAAGTGTAGACACTGTGGTTAGGTGTTGTCAGGCATGGCTTCGAGAAGGCCGTACGCAAAGAGCAAGGGGCACTGGACGCCGCCGTAGAACAACAGACCGTGAAGATTGCCGCCTAAGATTATTGGCCTTAAAGGACCGTTTCTTCACTACCAGGTCCATTGCAAATGAATGGTTTGCAGAACACGGAAGACCTATTGGCATGCGAAGTGTTTACCGACGAATGAGAAGTTTTGGCTTGTTTTCATACCGGCCACACTGGGTCCTCCCTTTAACTCGAGAACACCGACGTAATTGCCTTGAGTGGTGCAGACAACGGTCACTCTGGGATCAGGAATGGAACAGTATTGTCTTTAGTGACGAGTCTCGATTTTGTTTAGGCATGCACGATGGGCGTGCCAGGGTTAGAAGGCGACGTGGTGAAAGGAGGAATCCACAGTTCTTTGTTGAAAGACATGTTCATCACACTGTTGGAGTTATGGTTTGGAGTGCTATAGCTTATGGATCCAGGTCACCTTTAATCTTCATCAGAGGTAACATGAACGCGCAGCGTTATATCCACGAAGTTCTAGAACCCCATCTTCTACCCTATCTTGACACCCTGGCGGATCCAACTTTCCAACAAGATAATGCCCGACCACATGTTGCAAGAGTCACAATAGACTTCTTTCAACATAATGATGTCACATTGTTACCATGGCCACCAAGATCTCCCGACTTATCCCCAATTGAGCACGTGTGGGATATGATGGGTAAGAGATTGCTCAATTTGCAACGTCCTCCTCAGACTCTAGAAGCACTTCGAGAGGAGTTGGTGGTTTCCTGGAATGAGATACCACAGGAGGACATTGACCACCTGATCAGAAGCATGCCTAGGCACGTTGGAGAATGCGTAGCACATCAGGGTGCATCCACACATTATTAAAGGTCAAAGGGCTTTATAGCAGTGCAATCATTTTGAAATTTTTATCATTTACTTATTATGCTTCATTAAGTACTTATACAAAACTTTATTAAAATAACACCATTTAAACTGGGTGTTCGGATTTATATGTCACTTAGTGTATCTACGGGGTATTCCAAAAGATTCTTATCTGCTCTCCAGCTGAGGAAACACTTGTAAAAAGCAGGATAAAGTGACATGGTTTTGAAAGAAATATCTAAGCAATGGTGAATGAAAAAGATACGGTTCGATTTGAAAAATGATTTTGAAGGTCTTCCCTCAAAACCCTGCAGCTTGTGTCATCATTTCTTTTTGCTTGAGTTTTCAAACTCCTTATATGTACGTGAATACAGAGTAATTGTCTATTGCATAAAGTCTAACCTCCCAGGCAGACAGTCCTTTCCTAGTAGGATAGCCAGTGACCCGTCATTAAAAACAAATCCTATAAGCCAATAACTCTTTTTTCTTCACTTTCATAGTTATGGTCAATATGCAAAGACCTTCTCAGAAGCGCTGCCGCCTAGGCAGCTCTATTTTAGGTAATTTTTATTCAAATGAGCCAGACGTTTCGGATTTCTTTGCTACTTAAAGTGTTCTTTCTATTAACTTTTGGTATTTTATGACTTTTAGGGCCCCATAAAAGGCAAACCCTTGCGAATATTTGCATACCTGCATTGGGTTTTGCAGAAGAGTTCTAAGCAAGCCTGGCCATAAATGCTTGTAAATCATTTAAGGGGTGTGACTTTTTTCCATCCTTTTTGCTTCATATCAGCGTTGTTCGAGGCGTTGCCGTATACAGGGTGTTCCAAAAGAGCTCTTAAATCCGAAAAATATACGAAAGTTGGGTTTGGCACCAACATTTTTTTTGTTAGGTTAAATTAGAAAAAAGTTGCGTTCTTTGGGGCGTATACACGTATAGTTGAGAAACTTGTAAAGATTTCATGGCTTGCCAAGATATTTGGGAAAAACCAAAATTTGACCAAATCATTCTTATTCTTGTCTGACTATATTTTATAGGAATATCAAGAAACTAATGAATTGTTACTATTGGCACTTTTTAGGTTCATGGTGGTGTGGATAAATCTTCAATAATAAATCATCAACTTAATTTTTTTATATGGTTTCTAAAAAAAGTACACCTTGTATCTAATTGCATCTTTTATACGAATTCAACGATGTATCACAAGCTACATTTATTTTCTTTGTTATAAGAAAAAACCCGCTTTTTCTGTTTTTTTTTAATTTTTTCAAGTAGGCGTTCCAAACAAATGCTTGACCGAGTATTGTTATTACTATGAAGTGTTGATATTGTTTTATTATTGTCAAAGCTGCCGCCGATGAAGATAAGTTCGACAAGCTACATTTTGTGCTACAAAGATACTAAAAATACTGCAGAAATGTATCTTGATCTATTTCTCGGAAGAAGGCAGCTAAGTAAGCCCGTTTTCTTAGAGTTGTCTCGAAATTTAAATGAATATGAATTCAAAAAGCCTGTTGCGTCTCGAAAAAAGGAATCTTTAGAGGACACTCAGAATAGTGTTTTTCAAGCAGTTGCCGGGAACTCTGAGATATCAACTAGGCAAATTGAGAAAAATTTACTTATTTTGCGTAAAAATAGATATCACCCCTATAAATTCACGATTTGTCAAGGACTTAGACCAGGGTGAGCGAACTGCGCCAACATTTTTGGGAGTGGTACCAACGAACGTGTGAAAAAGATTTTAATTTCCGTTCAAAAATAATAGAATGGTACCGGGGAATAACGACAATAGTCAATCTGGACTGATTTTGAGAAAATCGGTAATTAAGGTTTACTTACTTGTTGGAAAGTAAAATTGATGAAAAATAAGTCGTAAAGAATATATTTGCTAAACAGTGTGTTTATTGGTAAAATAGATTTTACAAAATGAACTTTCACTCAAAACTAGTAACGTAATAAACAACAGATGATGTTCAACTCTGGACTCGTGCCACTTTTTCCCTGCTTTAAGCGTCTATGATCACTGCTGTCTTCTGGATGATCAAGAGATATTAACTGTTGATAAAAATGCCATGGAATCTGCTCTCTCTAGAAATTTGGTCACATCCTGCATATCCTTCCATTTCTTACTTTTAATTGGGATTGGGCCCTGGTAAAGTTTTTTCAATGCTTCCTCTTCTCGTTTTTGTTGAATTTTTTGCGTCTTTTTTAGATTCTTCCGAATAACCTTATCAAATTTAGAACTAGCATATAGGCACATGTATGTCGATTTGTGAAAAACTACGCGAGGATTATGTTTACAAAACTTGAGCATCCTGACTGGTCGGGTTGTAAAGACGCACTTCGTTGGATAAAACGGCGATAAAAACGTACTCCAATCTTGAAAATCAAAATTTTTGCCACAATCAATTACTACAAATGGTATAGGTTTCACACGGCAATTTTTCAATTCATCTCTCCAGTCACCCGGTACCTCAGTGTATGACTCTTTGGTTCACTCTCTCTATCACACTCGTGATATGAATTACCCCTGATCGGGAATATTACTTTCACAGTAATAAAACGATTTTTCTTGGTAACCAAGTAATGCAAAAACCGAATAACTGTAAAGTTTTTATTTTGCCCTGCACAGGAGTCACAGAAAATGGCAAGTTCTTTTACTTCCATAGGCAGGATGTTATAAAAAAAGTGATACAGCATAGAACACACATCGCCAGCTCCTTTCTTAGCAATAGATTCGTCGTAGGTATAAAAGATAGAATTTGAGTTTGACAGAATGTGGATGTTAAAACTGATGAAATTTAGTTGCCGCTTATCATTTGTCGTGATATTTGGACAGGGCAAGTTTTTTGGTAATCCATCGTGATACTTTCGATAGCGGGGAACTTCGAGCAAGTTTGCGGTAAGTTCTCTTTAGACTGTAAAATCGCTCACCCTTTTTTGATGTAGTGTCTTCTTTTTCTACAAATTACTTGCTGACTGCCTAGTTTGTTCCGTGTGGGAATTGAAGGTAGCGGTAAGTGACGATATATCAGCTTTTAAGGAATCACACGTACTACAAGTATCTTTTCGTGGATAATCGAACGATACATTGAAGTTGTTTTCAAAGATTTCTCGGAAAGATTCATAGGAAATTTTGTTTTCAACATTGCCAATAGAATACATTTTGTGTAATTTTGCGAAATTTAGATTTTCAGGTAGGTAAATTTTTTGTGAATCTGCTAAAGAATAATGAGATTTGCGGCATTTGAGGCTCTTAATGAACTCGGTCACTTTCTGTTTTGTGTTTTCTGAAAGTTTGTGTGTTGTGTTTTCCACGCATGTGGATGGGTGATTTCCCAGTTGCAAAAAATGAGTCTCTTATGTACCGAACTCGACGAACTGTAATTCCGTGTAAAGACAAAAAAGCCTCAAGACAAACTGGACATCATGTAGGTATAATTCCATTTTCAACGAATCGGAGACGATAACTAAATGAAGCATTATTAAGCCTGACTCTGCTTCATTTTTTCGAGAGCGTCTACGCATAACAGGACGAACAGTGATAAGACCACTAAGATAAGGGTTTTGTGCATTGGAGTTTCCTAGTTCATTAAATTCACCTAGAAGTCTGCAGCGTTCAGGTTCGGGAACAGTAGTAAATCAGCAAAAACGTTCACAAAAACAATCAGATCCAAGTTCGTGGGTAGTGGCGCGCAACGTTTTCATTACGTCTCTTTGTCTTCCTGTTTTTTTGCGTTTTTTCGTTTCTCTGTTTGATGGGTCTGGTTCATTTTCACTTGAAACTGGATAGTCACTATCCATTATACTTGAAACCAGTATTTATAAATTAAATTAGTGAATATAGACAATATTCAAAATATCAGCGTATACAACACACGTGGACTGTAATAGTACACTAATGGCTGATGCAATAACGAAGCGCCGAAGCGGTACGGCCGATGCAACGCCTCCTTTCCATATGGACTAATGCCGTTTTTCCATACACGCGCAGGGAGTCATGCCATTCTTCCCCGGCACAGGGAGGGAATCTTATAGCTGTTGTTTTGTGAACCTAAGCCCTTTTTACAATTTAAGAAGCTGATTACAAGAGAGCATCAGGAAAATGCCACCAAAATAAACTGAAAGCTCAATTTAGCCAAATAATGGACTTATGCCGTTTTTCCTCGGTACCCTTCATATGGCCGGACGAGAGTATGGTCACTAATACTGGTATATTTAATTGCCGCACCACTCATTACTGGGCTCAATAATCTGCGAGCTAAAAACGTCTTCCAGACTTCAAGAACGTTTTTGGTTTAATATGTGATGTGAAAGACGACAAATAGACATAAATAAGTAAATAAGTAACATCTTTGGAAGCTTGGAAATAGCAAGAATATCACGCTCGTCCTCCAAACATGTCATACATTTTCGGAAGAAAAATCAGTTGTTTTTATGTCTGTTCCATACCGCCATTATCGCTAATAGCAAAAAAAACAGAAAAGTGTGTCGTGACATTTCTCAAATCGGAACTGCATATAGACGAATTTTTTGTTATTTTTGGATCAATCGGAAGAGGCTCGCGTCGACAGGGTGATTGAAACGGCACAGATGTACTGTGTCAAGGACATGTGCCCTTGCGACAAGCTGCCACCATTCAAATACGGTGGATTAGCGCTTGTTTTTCTACATAGACAAATGAACGAAGTTAGATTTTTAGATGGTGTTTAATTGTCTGTGATGACGTTAGAATATTTTAGCTATTAGTCAGATATTCACTGGATTACCTTAAGAGAAACTTATCATAGTGAGTTGATGTGTAAAATCAATTAGGCCAAAGATTAGAGATAGTATTCGTAAGGATGGTGTAGCTCTTGGAAATCTGGTGGACCTAGAACAAGGCATAGAACTTTAAAAATATTGTTAACAATTACTATGAATACACAATTAAACAAATAGTCATAAATAATAATTATTATTATTAACAATGGTTATAGGGATTTCATAAATGCCTGCCGAATTTTTCAGTTGTTTTCTATTTAACTAACCTCATCTGTAGTTAATGGGGACAGAAACACAGACTGATTACTCCTAACTACATTACAATCAAATTTTCTATTTTTTTTTAATATGGTTATTCCTAACTATATTCCAATCAAACATAATGTATTTCCAAATTCTTAATTATTTTTGAGGGGGTAGGCATTCTATACAGAGTGTCCAAGATAAAGATTCTATGCATAGGTTCTCATTACCTGACGGAGATACAACGTAGGTTAAATTCAAAGAAAGCTGCGTTCTTTGGGGCGTATTTACATGCCGTTTTACTTGTAAAAATGTCATGGCTTACTGAGGTATTTGGGAAAAAATAAAATTTATCGAAAGCATTTTTTTCTGACTCTATTTTGAGTTTTAGTTTTTTGAGAAACTATCGTCAACTTTATTGCGCTATCCCTGGTCTAAGTCCTTGACAAATCGCGAATTTATTTTTACGCAAAATAAATTGGGCAGTGGATTTGGCTACTCCTATAATTTTCTCAATTTGCACAGTTGGTATCTCAGAGTTCTCAGCAACTGCATGTAGAATACTGAGTTTCTTCTAAATATTATTTTTTTTCGATACGTAGCAGGCTTTTTGTATGAAGCATATTCGGAAGTAATTACACAAGTGCATCAAAATTAGCGATAATTTTTCATGAAAACGTGTTGTCTAAAAACTGCATGAGTTTATATTTTGGATCTTTTGACAAAATATGAAAATAACCGCGGTTTAATACTGACAACATGTTTGAATGGAAAAATATCAGGTTTATTATATAATTTCACACCTCTTATGGCAGTTTTTATACATGAGGGAAATAAAGTGGTAGAATAGCTTATGCAGAACTCCGCCCAATAAACACGTTTTATTATTATTAAATATTCATTTAAATTTCCAACAATTTGAAGAAAACGGACTTGGCTGCCCTCGTTCGAGAAATTTATCAAGATACATTTCCGCAGTATTTCTAGTATACTAAGTGACATATAAATCCGAACACCCAGTTTAAATGGTTTTATTTTAATAAAATTTTGTATGAGTACTTAATGAAGCATAATAAGTAAATGATAAAAATTTCAAAATGATTGCACTGCTTTAAAGCGCTTTGACCTTTAATAATGTGTGGATGCACCCTGATGTGCTACGCATTCTCAAACGCGCCTAGGCATGCTTCTGATCAGGTGGTCAATGTCCTCCTGTGGTATCTCATTCCAGGCAACCACCAACTCCTCTCGAAGTGCTTCTAGAGTCTGAGGAGGACGTTGCAAATTGAGCAATCTCCTATCCATCATATCCCACACGTGCTCAATTGGGGATAAGTCGGGAGATCTTGGTGGCCATGGTAACAATGTGACCTCATTATGTTGAAAGAAGTCTATTGTGACTCTTGCAACATGTGGTCGGGCATTATCTTGTTGGAAAGTTGGATCTGCCAGGGTGTCAAGATAGGGTAAAAGATGGGGTTCTAGAACTTCGTGGATATAACGCTGCGCGTTCATGTTACCTCTGATGAAGATTAAAGGTGACCTGGAACCATAAGCTATAGCACCCCAAACCAGAACTCCAACAGTGTGATGAACATGTCTTTCAACAAAAAACTGAGGATTCCTCCTTTCACCACGTCGCCTTCTAACCCTGGCACGACCATCGTGCATGCCTAAACAAAATCGAGACTCGTCACTAAAGACACTGTTCCATTCCTGATCCCGGAGTGACCGTTGTCTGCACCACTCAAGGCGATTACGTCGGTGTTCTCGAGTTAAAGGGAGGACCCAGTGTGGCCGGTATGAAAACAAGCCAAAACTTCTTATTCGTCGGTAAACACTTGGCATGCCAATAGGTGTTCCGTGTTCTGCAAACCATTCATTTGCAATGGACCTGGTAGTGGAGAAACGGTCCCTTAAGGCCAATAATCTTAGGCGGCGATCTTCACGGTCTGTTGTTCTACGGCGGCGTCCAATGCCCCTTGCTCTTTGCGTACGGCCTTCTCGAAGCCATGCCTGACAACACCTAACCACAGTGTCTACACTTCTTTGCACTCTAACTGCAATTGCCCGAAAAGAAAGTCCAGCTTCCCAAAGTCCCACTATACGGCCCCTATCGAACTCACTAAGTTGACGAAATCGTACAGGTCTCCGTACTCTAGGCATCGTAACCGATCGTAAAGGATGTCGAGAACCAAAATCCGCCAACGTTAATTCTTTACTGCGGCTGAAATATTCATTTTTAGAGCGTTAGTGAATTAAAAAAAAGCAGTATAAAAACCGGAATGTCCAACTGATAAGGCTGAAAATTTGTTCACTTGTTATTTACAGTAAGATAAATACATTCACCAACTTTTATTAAAATAAAACCATTTAAACTGGGTGTTCGGATTTATATGTCACTTAGTATATTTTTGTAGATACAAATCAGCATATCGAACTTTTCTCCATTGCTAAAATGACCTGCAGGCATCTTTGGCGGTGATAAACCAATATTAACAATACACAATAATAACAATACTCGGTGACAGATATTTATGTCAAGTCAAGCATATGTTTGCAACGCCTACTTAAAAAAATTAAAAAAGTCAGGAAAAACGCATTTCACCTTATAACCAAGAAAATGAATGTAGTTTGTGATACATCCTTGAATTCGTTTAAATAAATGTTATTAGATACAGGGTGTACTTTTTACGGGCCATATAAAAAATAATGTTTAAAAACGAACTGTCGGGCACAAAGTTTAAAAACACCATCATGAGAGTAGCCAGAAAAAGTTTTGGAAGTATCAATCTATTTTGGTTTTTCGACGTTTTCCTACATTCTGGTCACTTTATCCAGAGCCCAGCATATTAACATTTATTATATAAAATATGATGAATGTTTTTTATTTCCTCACACATATTATGAAATAACATATGGTCCCCTATAGGGGACTCTGGTGAGGTGAATGAAGGACGGAAATGGGGTATAATTTCACATGAATTATGTACATTTACATTTTATTATAAAATCAAAAAACTTTTTGCCTTTGGCTTAAGATTTTTGCTTCTGGGTTCAAAGAAGTATTACATAATGTAAAATAGTTATTCTATTTTTATTCCAAATTTTATTTAGCATTAAGTGTTAGTTTATAGTTACACATCTCTTAAACTCAGACATGCTTCAATAAAAAAAACTACATCAACTTTTAGTACTCTCCATGCCCAAGGTGTTCTGTAGGAGACCTGAGATATCAAATTTGAAAAATAAGTATAACTACTCGCTACATCATTTAAAAATATGATTATTCAAGCAAGATTCCTTTGAAAAAATGGATTGTAAGACGGATAATACGAAACCTAGCTTCTCGTTTCCATAGTAAGCAAAAATAGAAGCCAATCTTAAATGAGAATAAAATGCGGTCGATACAACAACTTCTATCCACGTTATTCATACTTCTACCAGTCAATGGAGGTTATATCAATGTTTCGTCTGCAAATCGATTTTTCCTTTCATCCCAGTGTTGAGCACTATCGACGTCAACGTAAGGCGTTATTATACCTGTGTTATAAAAAAATATTGAAAATTGGTCCCTTTGGGGGAGCTTGGCAATTTGAAGATCAAGTCTAACTCGAGTTATCCATCAAAAATTATGGGTACATCATTCAGTTGCTGAAAAACGTCAGTACATTAAGTTTGAGTTTTCTCGATTACGAGAAAGTATATTTCCAACTACGTCCAAAAAACACAAAAAAATCCATAAGACTAGATTTTCTTCATCCTAGTAATAGTAACCTTGTATTAAAATCTATAAAACTCTCGTTTTCGAAAATGTTCGCGAATTCTTCCCCAGCTGTTGACGATTCGGGCAACATTAACGTCCTTGAAATGCAACATATCCGGTTTTATATTTTGTTCGAAAACATAAGCTGCGTTACCCGAAACTATGAAATATCCATCCGTACGTCAATGGTTCTTATGCATTCATACAAATTCTTAGGTATCAGATTTGAAAATATGGAATACAGAAAGCACACAATGGTCAACCCTTTTTGTTCATGACTGAAGGGAAAGGTGCATTTTTTGTGTCAGCTGCTTAGGCAGGCAGAGCAAAAATTCGGGAACTTTGCAAAAAATACAAATAATTCCATGAATACTGTCATCGGTTTTTACCTGAAAGGGTTGCCCAAGCGCAGGTATTTCCACAATTTTGAAGAAACATTTCCAAGGTCTTTGTAAATAAGCCAGGTGGTCACTATCCGCAGTTTTGAATAGGAAGTAAAGTGATTATGCCTTTCATTTTCCGTTTTTTTTTGTTGTTTTCCAAAAAAATAGTTTTATCCATATATGAAATGAATATTTTTGAAATGTGTGTAGTCCTTGTACCTATATGCAAAGAAGCGCAGTAAAAAGTGATCGCTTTCGAAAACGATATGAGTAACCTGATAAGTATTGAAATGAACTGATATTAAAAAATAATTTGAGAAGGCGAACTCAGTGGTTTGAAAATATACAGGATGTTCCTTTGAAGACTTTTGAGAAAAACTTTTCTCTATTATCGGCACTTCCTTAGCCAGGCTCGAAATTTGAGTAATATTTAAGCCACTGTTCAAAACGTAATCACCCATAAGAATGCACTCAATTTAATAAAAAAAGTCAATCTTGAAATTCCTATTTCTCGGGCTATATCTTGAACGACTTTGACATATGAAGCCGATTCTGGATTTCTATAGGCAGTGCCAATGACATTGGGTATACCTACTAAAATTTTATAAACTCTAATTGGTAGATTTTTATTGAAAACTTCAACTTGAACTTCCTGTAACATTTCAGACTCATCCTGTGGTTTTCATGTCGATAGTCTTCCATGACGTCTGGACAATGAAACCACATATATTTCAAATTCTTCTTTAATCTCGTCAACGTTTCGGTCACAATAGTGACGTTCTTCAGTACATGACTGAACACTGAAAATGCTTGATCTGAAGTCAAGTACAACAATAAATAGTCAAGTCAAGCATTAACTTTTCGAGTAATTTTATTGTCAAGTCATGTCAAGTAGCGTATGAAAATATCAAGTTACTTGATTGATGGATCCCTAAAAATAACAAAGGGCCTAAGATAGATCCTTGAGGCACACCAGAAGTAACAAGGCGCTCATTTGACAAAACTCCAGAAACAGACACGCGCTGATGAGACTGGTAGGTTAGATATGATTTGAAAAACTGTGCGCCTTTTTAAAATCACAGAATCTTTCAAGGAACGAGAAGTAGGGCGTGTTTGGAAAAAATGCGCTTTTTTAACATCAGCGGTTATTTGCGCTCAAGCTCGCTGAATGACCCGAATTTTAATCAAGACAAATCAAGGGATATTGGAAACATAAGGATTATTTTCGTGCCCAAAGCTTTTTATCGATTTTATGTCATATAAAATATAGGTCAGTGAGTTGACGTACCAACATGAAAGTATAAATTATTAAAGGATTAATAAATATACGAATAGAAGTATCAACGAATGATTGACACGATATTCGTGTTTTAGTATTTTGTTTTGATAAAGGTTGAACTTGTCAGTATTTTTGCAGGACAGCGCGTGGTACCTGCATTGATAGAGTATTCATTTATTAAGGAACTGGCCATGTCAGAATTTTATATGATGTTCGGGATTTTTTGGCCGACCTTTCTTGATACATCCATGAAGAACAATCGGCAAACAGTTTGAGCTATTGAAAGGCATCGTGGACATAGAATTTGCATGGAGGTTTTTCTCGTTTATATCCCAAATAAAAAAAATCAAAATGTTCATGTATTTTTCAGTTTACACGCCATCCTCTCTTAATTTTCATATTATCTTGCAAAATCTTTCACGGTTCGGTCTAATACACAGTTTTGTAGGGGTACACGGGTAGACGAAATTGGATTCTACTTGAGGATAGTCGTTGCACTCATATATCTAGTGCCATCTATTGTCGATACGTGATAACAGCGTACTACATGAACCAGCAGTATTCTTTAGTGGTACCACGTCGAGTGGTGCTTTGGTTCCCGGATTGTGGTTTCATTTTCGCACAACAGATGCCGCCTATTCGACAAGACCTGTTCGTAATATTTATAAGCTTGAAGATGTAATACCTTTTCTTCTTTTTTTTTTGCCTCATCCTACAAAATATGTACGGAAAGTAAATACATTAAGGATCATCTAATCTAACGTACTGCTTCTGCATTAGTGAATATTTGAGATATTACCTCGACGTCGAGGTCAGAGATTTTTTTTTAATATTCCAACATCCAAACGTAAGAGATCAGAAATTTGAGAGATGTAAAAACAATAATTAAATTTTAGAATATCCTTAGCAGTTCAAGCCTATTTCTCATAAGTTTTCAGATCGATTTTTTTGTTAATTAGGTTTCGTAGATATTTGAGGGTTCTTTAGTAGTTCTGGGATTCAGTCGAAGACTTTCGTTTTTAAGACTAACACTAGCACGTCGAATTTTCGAATATCTTGAACAAGCTACATTAATTTTTCTTGCTAAGCTTTTATTCTAAGTATAGCAAGTATAATACCTTCATAAAAAATGGCCAAAAAATAGGCTTTTTCTTTTCTAGACAAAATTACTTTAATATCTAGACTGACGTTTGGCATCCATTTTCAGTGTTTTTGAAGATTATCCCTAATTTTTTAGTCATGAGTTGAGAAAAACGTATTTGAAAGAGAACTAATACAGGAATTAAATTCCAAAACACAGTGCAGTTACCTTGACTAACAAGAAGCGCCCAAGCGCTAATTTGATTTCGATGCTTGTCCAAATTCTATCAAAGAACCATTAATTCTGGCAGATAACCGAGGACTTGACCTGCCTTGCATATATCTCGTCAATAGAGACAACTTCTGGGAAAAAGCTAGGCTATTTGTTTAGGGCTAATACATACTTTTCTCCACGTGACATCCTCACTCTGAACAAGGCCCAGATGAGACCTATCCTTGAGTACTGCTCACATGTTTGGGGAGCTGCCGCCCCGACTACGGTATCTATGCACGATGACCGCTGGGTCAACGGGCTCTGCTCCTAAATGCTCTCCTCGATGACGCCGCAGCGCGATGTGCTTGCCTGACAGAACCTCGTACATGGAGACCTGGCCGATATGACCGCTCCTTTGCCACTAGGGCATCGAAATTTTGGAAAAATCTACCTGCGGAGGCTTTTCCCAGTTTTACTAATCTTAAGCAGTTTAAAAATCGGATTACAAAATTTCTTTAAGCTCCTTCCTCATAGCTGCCTCGGTGCTCTGGTATTTAGGCTTCTGCCTGCGCGGTTGTTTCGGTATAAAAAAAGAAATTAAATTTTGAGTGGTAGAGTTTTATCCATCCGTTTCACTTTTTTAAAAATTTTCGCATAAGTTGACTTTACTCAAAAATTCATCCGACTCCAATAAATTTATATTTTCCATTTGCTCTCCTCGATGACGCCGCAGCGCGATGTGCCTGCCTGACAGACCCGCCTCGAACCTCGTCCATCGAGAACTGGCCGATACGACCACTCCTTTGCCACTAGGGTATCGAAATTGTGGAAAAATCTACCTGCGGAGGCTTTTCCCAGTTTTACTAATCTCAGGCAGTTTGAAAATCGGAGTACAAAATTTCTTCAAGATCCTTTCTCATAACTGCCTCGGTGCTCTGGTATTTAGGCTTCTACCTGCGCGGTTGCTTCGGTATAAAAAAAGAAATTAAATTTTGAGTGATAGAGTTTTATCGATCCGTTTCACTTTTTTAAAAATTTTCGCATAAGTTGACTTTATTCAAAAATCCATCCGACTCCAATAAATTTATATTTTCCATTTGTAAATGCTCATAAGTAATAATTTTTTATAATGCATACCTTACGAGTTTGCTCTACATAGCAATGATCAATGAGCCTACAAATAGAGGTTAAATACTACATTCATATGTAACTACCGCATGTCCTTGTTTTAATTGATGAATTGGTGTGAATATTTAAGCGTCTACGGAATTCCAACGATTTGATAGCGGTTTCGCATGAGATTTTACCGTTTTTCAGTGAATTACCTGCGCACCATATTGATTGGAAATACCTACTAATCTGTGTACTGTTAACTACTGATGCGCTTAGATATGCCATTAACACCATTCGGCTAATGTTGCATTCGTATGGAAGGTACTTATTACAAATTTTAAAACCTTTTAGAATGTGAAGAGAAACAGGTACATAACGCTGTTTAGAGGAAGGTTATACGAATGATCGGTGTCCACTGGCGCTCCCACGGGGAGGAGGGGGGGTGGCTAAAGGGGGTAATTACCCTCCCAGACGACTCGAGCACTCTTTGAAAAGGTGGTATAAAGTAAACGTCTCATAAAAAAAATTTGTAACTTTAAGAAAGGATAGCGGCAACACTGCCAATACGCTCAGTGCGGATGCGACTACTCTCCCACCAACAGCAACGGTGTGCGCTTCTTCCTATTGGAACAGGTATAGTCTAGTCTTTTATGGTCTAGTCTAGTGTCTAAATTCTACACCAGTCCGTTCTCCGCAACAAAATTTGGCTAAGAAGTGAACAAGCGGATTTTTGTTGATCTGGTTGGTATTAACGCTATTTTCTATGTTCTATTGATTTTTTATTTTCCACGCATAAGCCAGAAAATTATTTTTTTTTGTTTTTAATTTTTATACTATAAAAGAATCGTGTCTAAAAAAATGACAGACGGAAAAATGGAAATTTAATATAATTTCAATTAGGAAGTGTTTGGTCCATACTCCAGCTATCATTATCATCTATGCCTATTTTGTCTCAGAAGTCCCTGTATATAAGCACTTCAGTGCCTTTCGTTCGTCCGAGATGTCAAATCATATATTTAGTTTTTGAAAATTGCAAGAAGTTAAGAAATTTTGTTTTTAAGAAATTTGCGAAATTGTATGGCAAAACCGGTGATTGCGAGACACATGATAACTCAATATATCATACAGAAGCAGTTTCAAATGCTACAAACTTTTTAAAAACTTACGAAATTCCAGAGAATGTTATAAGAAATATAATAAGTTCAGAGCGAATTTAGTAAGTATCAGAAAATCGGCAAAGATTGACTCCTAGAATAGAATCTATATTTTTTTAGGAGGCCAATACCTATATACCACTTAGAGGCCACAGAGATAGGGGACGACTTTTTTCTAATGATAGCACGAATCACGAGGATTTCCTTAATAATGAAGGGAATTTTAGAGAATTAATACGGCTTAGAGTCGAGAGCGGCGACAATTTATTAAAAAAAACTTAGAGAGCTCAAAAGCGCATGCTACGTACATAAGCAGCCGCATCCAAAATGAAATTATAGAATGTTGTGACGAAGAAATCTTGGATATTGTTTTAAGTCGCGTCAGGCAAAGTCAGTATTACAGTATTACATTTGACGAAACTACAGACATTAGTCATAAATCACAAATGTCAATCGTATTGCGGTATTGTTATCAAAAACGTATTTACGAGGACTTCATGGGATTTGTGGATTGCTACTCAAATTTTGATGAAGATACAGTGGAGCCCAAACTCACAGGTCAAATTCTTGCGCAAACAGTCAAGCATTTCTTTAAAACCAATAACTTAGACTCAAAACTATGTGTGGGCATTGGTACTGATACATGTTAGGTGAACAAAAAGGCGCTGTAATGGAATTGCAAAAATGTTTGCCAACTGTTCTAAAAAGCCCATGCGCAAATCATGCCTTGAATCTTTCGATTTCAAAAAGCAGCAGTGTCCAAGCAGTAAGAAATCCTGTAGGTATAATGAGGGAAGTAATTGCGTTTTTCAAAGCATCCGCTTAAAGAAAACTAGACGGATATCAAATTCATAGTATGTGCGAAACACGATGGACCGAGAGACATGATTCTGTGCTGCAATTGGACAGCAAATTTGAAAAAATTGTAGAGGTACTAAATATTATATCAAATTGGAAAGACCGCGAAGCTTCTTCAAAAGCGGAGTGTTTGAAGACTGCCATTACTTCCACCCAACTTATCGTATCACTAAAGTGTTTGTGTGATATATTAGCTTTAACAGTCAACCTGAGTATAATTTTACAATCAAAAACAATTGACAAACAATACGCTGTCAAACTCATAGGAAATATTATTTCAGTTGTACACGCGCAAATCTCGAAAAACACTTTAGAATACATAATACTATTCGCATCTATAATGAAATCACATGAAACCCTGGGTATTGAACTGACTGTGCCAAAAATAACAAGCAGGCAAATGAACAGACCGAACATAGTTACGTCTGATAAGGAAAATCATTACACACTGAACCTATATGTCCCTTTGCTAGATAATATATTACAGGATTTGGTATACCGGTTCAATGAAGAATCTTTGAATATATACAATTTTAATATTTTCTTTGCGTCAGTATTTAGTTCAAAAACTGAAGCTGAAGTAATGGAAACAATCTCTAAATATTTGCATGGACTAAATAGTAACGAAAACAAACATTTAATAAGTACCAGATTAAAAGCAGAATTTGACTCTTGGATGTCACGTATACAAGATATTATAGACAGTCGAATGTCACTGTATTTATCATGTGATGAAAACATTTTTTCTTCAATTAACAGATGCCTACAATTATTTATTTCATTGCCGGTAAGTGTTGCGGCATCTGAAAGGAGTTTCTCCCATCTAAAGAGGATAAAAGCTGCATAGGGATATTACGTGAATACAATCATAGATCGGTTCGCCAGCAAAAAGAATAGGCGCCTTGATTTTGTAATATGATAACACCTGAACTTTGCATAAGGTTGTCTCTCAAATCCATCTCCCTTCTGTTGGCCAATAAATAAAAAAGCAGTTGTAGTTAAGGGTTTACTTACGTTTAAGCCACTACCATGATCTTTTCCAAAGTATCCAATCAAGATATGTGGTTATATTAATTGGCCAGCAGATTGATATAAAAGTCTGTTCAAATTATGTTCAAATCACTTTATAAGCTAATGTGATGATTGTTTTATTTTGAGACTGGAACTGATGTAGTTTCATAGTTTTTATGTTTTTGTTTTTTGAGACTGGCTAAAAGAATGTAGTTATGCAATGAATATTTTTTGTGTTTTTCTCATGATTAAGAATTGTATTTTGATTTACATTCAGTTTTATACTTTATAGATGTCGTAACATGTTATTGTTATTTTTGTTGTTTCGTCTGACATTGTTATGTAGAAAATACTGTCATAGATTATATTATTTTGCATTTTTGTTTTAATATATGAAGATTGCTCGAGCATGGTTTGCACTATTTACACTTTTATGCCGTATGATTCAAAATAAATAAAAAATTGTAATGTATTTTCTACAGAAATTACTGTAACAAATTCATATGTCTGCATATGTCCATGCTTTTAATGTTAAATCATTATAACACTTCAGTACGTCACATTGAGAATTTACTTTCCATTTTACCCCTCGCAGACTGAAATCCTGGGAGCGCCACTGTCGGTGTCACTTCCTTAAGGCGAAGTTTACAGAGTATTGAGGCTACGAAAAATATGATAATATATGCTTCTCTTTTGGCCACTTTACTATACTATAACTATCTAAAACTGTAATGACTCATCGATGTTCACGTGAACATCACTTAACTACCAGTAGTCGGCTGTTCATAGGCGGGGTATGAATGTTTAACATGGGTGAACTAGATTTGTCACATGCTTAATAAAGAGTGGTTTGAAACATATTGTAAGTCAAAAATTTGGGAATTACCTTTATTCATCGTCGCTTCCACTTACATCTGACAGTAATAAACTGTCGCTATCGCTTTCCTCGTTGAAATTGACTATAACTGGCTCTATGATGGTGTCGATGTGGTGGTCAAGCTGCCACATTTTTGTTTCTTCCTTCACAACATGACGGATAGCATTCTGCCAAGCTTCGGGCATTACTTGCTGTATGGAAGTCTCAAGTAAAACCTTAACGTCTGGTAATTTGAAGGTTGTGTTATGGCGCGCAATATAACCCTTCACTTGAGTCCAGATGAGCTCTATTGGGTTCAGTTCACAGTGGTAGGGCGGTAACCGCAGCACAGTGACACCACATTGACGGGCCATCAGTCACGTAACTAATGTTCGCAGGTTTGTGCTGTTTAATTTTTTCATACAATTCCGCTTTCACACATGAATCGTCAAACGGGATTCCTTTTTCGCGCAACCATTGCTGCATGTCACTTTTTCGAGATCCCATAGTCGGTACACGTTCGGCTCAACGACTATGGTAGGAAGCATTATCCATGACGATCACAGAGTTGGGCTCAACTCGCTGAAGCACTCCTTGAAACCAGCTCTCGAAGCAGCTGGCATTCATTTCGTCATGGTAATCACCTCCTTTCTTAGAGACGAAAATCAAGTCACACTCTTCTAAAAGGCCACTATCGCTACCAATATGAGTTACGATCAATCTTTGACCTTTCCCTGACGGTCCACGAAGACCTGTTGACAAACCTTCAATGATTTCCTCATTACCTCGACGCTCATTTGGGGTATAATTTCATTTTCCTTGATCGCAGCTACAGCCTTGAGGGTTGGTATCTCATTCCTAAAGAAGAATGAATATACGGTTCGCCTTAACGCCATTTTGCTATCGTCATCCAATTTAACGGCCTTTCGTCCCTTCAAATTAAACTTTGGATCAGTAGTAGCTCCAGTTTTCTTCTTTTCATGCACCACCCTGCGAATGGTCCACTCTGGAACGTCTGTCATACTTTCACAACGCGCGAGTGCAACTCCCTGCGACATAGTTCTGTTCAGATAATTGAACACGTTGAGCACGATTTCTTTCGCGTCCCTCTTCAGTGCTTTACGAAGCCGTCTACTTGTTCACTGGCTTTCAGTACTTCCACTCGTGCCATTTGTACTCTCCATGGTTAAGTATAACCAAAACAGTAACCACAGAAACCACAACAATAACAATCACACAACAATTCTTATAAAAACACACAATGCCCGATCGCTCAACGAAACCCGTTCCAATGCGTTGCCGACGCCTATGAGTCTGCCGATCGAGGCGCGTCTTTGATTTCATTGGTTCTACCGGCGGAGAACAATCAGCCATTATTTCCATCTCTGTCTGTGCTGTTGACCACCGCAAAGCCACAGAAACGACATATGTCGTACGCTATACGGCTGTACTGGAAGGAAGCCGGGATCGAGCTCTGATCACGTGTTGATCACGCGTATGAGTCATTACAGTTTTAAATAGTTGTAGCATAGATAATCTCATCTCACTTCAAGTCGCCTCACATGTCAGTGCGTTCCATTTATTAAAGTGAAGTCGAGCATGTGCTTCTATCGGTACATGGCTGAGAGAGATTTCTGTCTCACTTACTTTAATGATTGGAGGAGATTACTTGTTGGCTATGTTTATGTATTTTCTGGTTATTGGCAAATCTGGGCTCAAGATGTTAGTAATCCTTTAGTTGCAAATTCGGACCCAAAATTGAGCCCTGCAGAACCCCTGATTGGAGACTGAAGAAACCCTTTTGTTTATTGACACTTGTTGCTTACGGTCCTGTAAGTCAGATTCGAAGATTTCACCGAGTCGTCCTTAAACCTGTAGTATTTCAACTTATTATAGCAGCTTTACTTGAGTATATTTATGTTTATCCTACTCGCCTACTTCAGTATAAAAAAATTGATTCGCGGGATGTACGGAGTCACTCTACTTGACTCCGCCATTCAGCCTGTCTGCTGGCTGAATCTATTTCCAATGGTACACACATGAAGAACAATAGTTACAGAAGACGATTAGTAACAAAGACACATCAAAAGAAGCCCACATAAAATGTTTCGAATAGTGTTGACCGAGCAATTAGGATGCTTTGTCGGTCGATGTCTATTTTTTTCGGTCTCTGCTACATTTACTGTTAGGCCAATATTTAAACAACGAAAAATCCGTAATGCGATCGTCGTAACAGTACTTGGAAATCCAAGAATCTCAGAGATGTTCATTTCATTGTACAAACATTTATTGTATGTTGAAGAAACGACTTGTAAGGAGGTTGGGATAACAGAGGGTACTTCAGTATTGGGTGTATGTACTGTATCGTGGAAGCATGGAGTGATTCATACAACTTATTGAGTCACTGAAGGAAGTCAAGTAGTCTGACTAGGAAAATTTTAAGAGTTAACGTGACACCATTCTGCTTCTTGGAATAAACCAGGCTGCTCGCGACCCTTGTAATTATAGTCCTTAAATATTCATTCAACTATTTTAACATTATTTGAATATTACTTTAACAACTCAACCCAAAAGAATCATATTAAAAATCATCATCGTAAAAAATGCAAAAATGCAAGAAAATTACGTGGAAAAAAACTTGCAACTTTTGTGCATTTTATACCAGAACAGTAAATTGTTGAATAGTCTAAATTGCACAAGAATAGCACCTTATTCTTGTGCAATTTATACTATTTTCTTCTCAAGCTCCAAGGAAGGCAAGTCCTAATTACGCTAAGCGCTGTGACTGCAACACGATCTTAACAGGGGTTTATTGCCGTTATTGTTGTTGTTATTTTGTTGCTTATACCTACAAGTTTGTCGTGTTACTGATCAGTTTTTTATATAGCATGCCTACATTGGTAGAGAGTCCTGTGAGAGTTTTGTTGAAAGGCTAGAACGTCACGATATTTAAACGAAATTCAACTTCGATAATAACTGTCTGCAGTCCCAGATTTTACAAAGGTATCAACTTATAGAAATATTTCTCTGCATCTAGTATACTAAACAGCATACTTGGAATTTATTCAAGACTATGAAAGACAATAAGGACTTAAGACAGCAAAATTAATTGGTCTATTATCGCACAAAGTAACATTTGAGGCTCATTAATTCATATAGCTCAAGAGCTATCATACAGTTTGTGTTTTGAGTATAGTGAACATGCATTTGTAGCTATAATTAAAATTACTAAGAAAATTAGTAGATATGCTAATGTTAGGAGGAGGGGTTTTCCAACAATATAACAGAATTTTTACCACGGAGCTACTGAAATGCTGGACAGTGGCGGCGCTAGATGATACGAGTATATGGCGACATCAGATTTGCTTCAATTTCCCAGTCAAAAAAATATAGTAAAATTGAATGAGTTATACACTAATCTATTAGTATACGCGTTTTATTGCTAATCAAATGATGACGAATAAGCACAAGTTAAAATAGAGGAACTTTTCGGCGTTTAGCCTCACCGAGTTGTTTTGAGATTGTTTCGTAACAAACACCAGCCGTTATTTCCGCTTGATTGATAGAGCTGATAGTCTGTTGGCTTATCGTGGTTTTGAAGCAGGCCTTAATCTACTTTAGCATTGAGAAGGTTGTTTTTTGGAACTGTGGGCATGATTTTGATTGTTATGTACACATTTGGATGTACTTCTTCCAAATTACTTTCCTAAATGTACTGGGTAAGATGTCTTGCGTTATTCAAAGAGTCTGGTGAACCTTCACAAAGTATTGTACCTAAGTCGTCACAATGCTTCATAAGGCCCTCCTTTGATATACAGGGTGTAAACGCTATGGTAGTCATTATTGGAATGGGTAATAGGGGGGGGGGGGTCATAACAAGTCAAAAAGTTCATATGATCCATGATCCAAAAGTCAATAGATTTTTGTCTAAATGACTTTATAGTTTACAACTTTAAGTGCTTTATATTGACCACAAACACCACAATCTTACTGATTTTTATAATCTAATCAAAAACGTTTATAAATTGGGTAATTAACAAATAAATGGCATCAAGTGTTTCTAAGTTAAGCCAAAATTTGTAGTCACTAAGTAAGTAAGTTTCAATAAATTAAATATGTAAAACACACATGACAACAGCGCGTCGGTCATTCCTCACTCTTATCGATCTGGCAATCAAACGCAAACGGTAAAATTGGTTATTGTTTGCGTACGTCGTCGTGTTTATTTACAATGTTCTCGAATCAAGAGTTCGCCGACATGTTGTTAGTTTACAGTGAAGCTCGTCAGAATTCAAATCTTGCAGCTCAAATTTATCGCGATAGATTTCGCCAACGGGTACACCCAGACAGAAGGACATTTGTGCAAGTGTGCCAAAGACTTCGAGATACAGGAAGTGTTCAGCCCACTAATATTCGCACTCGTGAAAGACAGGTTACTGTAGAGCAGGAGGAACAAATTTTAAATATCGTGAAAATCAATACAGATATCAGCACTCGGGAATTAGGCCGCCGTGTAGGACTATCGCATACCATAGTCCATAGAATCCTACGGGAAAATTTGCTTTATCCCTACCATGTACAACGAGTGCAGGCCTTGTTACCAGAAGACTATCCTCGCAGACTAACATTCTGTCAGTGGTTTTTGCACAAAAACATTGAAAATCCGGATTTTTTATAAACATTCTAGGGACGGACGAATATAACGGATGATTTTTTAAGAGGTATAGGATTTGCTTTAAAAAAAAAAACACAAAAAATTTGAAAAACAATTAAATCTTTATTTGAGTCGATAGAACGGTCGATATAATTTAATGTTTAAAGATTATTTCATGTAAATGTTGGCCGCGGCTCCGCTTTAGATGGCCCATGCGCAAGGTCCAATTTTGGCACACTCTCTCCAACATATCGGCCGGTATGTCACGAATAAATGCTTCAATATTGGCTTCCAGTACGTCAATCGTTGCTGGTTTATCCCTGTAGACATTAGCCTTAACATGGCCCCACAAGAAATAGTCCAACGGCGTTAAATCACACGATCTAGGCGGCCAATTGACGGGCCCCAAACGTGAGATAAACTGTTCACCGAACTCGCCTCTCAATAGGGCCATTGTTTCGTGTGCGGTGTGGCATGTGGCACCGTCTTGTTGAAACCACAAATCAGCCAAGTCCAGCTCTTCCAGTTTGGGCAAAAAAAAGTTTGTTATTATCGCACGGTAGCGCTCGCCATTCACAGTTACGTTCCGGCCATTGTCGTCTTTGAAGAAGTACGGCCCGATGATGCCACCGGCCCATAATCCACACCAAACAGTGATTTTTTCGGGATGCATTGGTAGCTCTTGCAATGGTTCTGGCTGGTCTTCACTCCAGATGCGGCAATTTTGCTTGTTAACGTACCCATTCAACCAGAAATGAGCTTCGTCGCTGAACACAATTTTTCGATAAAAATGTGGATCTTCCTCCAACTTTGCCAGCGCCCATTCACCAAATTGGAAACGTTGTGGGAGGTCGTGTGGCTTCAATTCTTGCACCAGCTGTATCTTATAAGGTTTTACACCCAAATCCTGCCGCAAAATTTTCCACGTAGTGGAGTAACAGAGGCCCAATTGCTGCGAACGGCGGCGAATCGACATTTCACGGTCATCACTAACACTGGCGGATACAGCCGCAATATTTTCTTCAGTCCTCACTCTACGTCTGCGTGTTGGTGGTTTAATGTCCAATAATGTAAACTGGGTTCGAAATTTAGTCACAAGCTTCCGAATAGCTCCCTCAGTAGGCCGACCAAATTGCCCATAAATTGGAAGCAGTGCTCGATGCACTCTCTTAACCGAGCATGAATTTTGATAGTAAAATTCAATAATTGGCAAGCGTTGTTCGTTCGTAAGTCGATTCATGGTTAAATTATAGACCAAACTGAACAAGTTTGTCAATGACACAAGACATGATTCACGCGTCATCTGTCAAAAACAGTGCTGCCAATAAGATACTAGCAAAAAAATCACCTATTACTTTTGCGCGAGACGGGATATTAAATTTCCATAATACTCACACGTGGGCTCAAGTAAATCCTCACACCATTCGTGAAGGTCATTTCCAACAACGTTTTCAAATAAATATTTGGACGGGTGTTCTTGATCAGGTAATTGGCCTTTTCGAGTTACCCCCAAAGTTGTCAGGAGAAGGATACCTTAGCGTTCTAGCCAATAACCTACCAGAACTTTTGGAATAGACCTTAGACAACATGTCCTTACAACGGAGACAGAATTTGTGGTTTCTTCATGACGGGGCACCACCACACATTTTTAGAGGCGTCATTCAGTATTTGAATGAACATTGTCCAAATCACTGGATCGGTCGAAATGCTCCTTATCCTCGAAAATGACCAGCAGGATCTCCTGACCTCAATCCGAAAAAAAATTTTATAATGCGGCTGAAATAATAAATGGACAACTTCGAGGATCTAGAGTAAGAAGAAACTGGGTTCGTCGTAATGAAGCTTGTGTGGGAATTGGAGGACGACATTTTGAACATCTTCTTTCAATACAAGAAAGTGCAGTGTGGGTTTTGAAAAGAAAAACAATGTATATTAAGTGACATATAAATCCGAACACCCAGTTTAAATGGTTTTATTTTAATAAAATTTTTTATAAGTACTTAATGAAGCATAATAAGTAAATGATAAAAATTTCAAAATGATTGCACTGCTTTAAAGCCCTTTGACCTTTAATAATGTGTGGATGCACCCTGATGTGCTACGCATTCTCCAACGCGCCTAGGCATGCTTCTGATCAAGTGGTCAATGTCCTCCTGTGGTATCTCATTCCAGGCAACCACCAACTCCTCTCGAAGTGCTTCTAGAGTCTGAGGAGGACGTTGCAAATTGAACAATCTCCTACCCATCATATCCCACACGTGCCCAATTGGGGATAAGTCGGGAGATCTTGGTGGCCATGGTAACAATGTGACATCATTATGTTGAAAGAAGTCTACTGTGACTCTTGCAACTTGTGGTCGGGCATTATCTTGTTGGAAAGTTGGATCTGCCAGGGTGTCAAGATAGGGTAAAAGATGGGGTGCGCGTTAATGTTACCTCTGATGAAGATTAAAGGTGACCTGGAACCATAAGCTATAGCACCCCAAACCATAACTCCAACAGTGTGATGAACATGTCTTTCAACAAAAAACTGTGGATTCCTCCTTTCACCACGTTGCCTTCTAACCCTGGCACGACCATCGTGCATGCTTAAACAAAATCGAGACTCGTCACTAAAGACAATACTGTTCCATTCCTGATCCCAGAGTGACCGTTGTCTGCACCACTCAAGGCGATTACGCCGGTGTTCTCGAGTTAAAGGGAGGACCCAGTGTGGCCGGTATGAAAACAAGCCAAAACTTCTCATTCGTCGGTAAACACTTCGCATGCCAATAGGTCTTCCGTGTTCTTCAAACCATTCATTTGCAATGGACCTGGTAGTGGAGAAACGGTCCCTTAAGGCCAATAATCTTAGGCGGCGATCTTCACGGTCTGTTGTTCTACGGCGGCGTTCAGTGCTCCTTGCTCTTTGCGTACGGCCTTCTCGAAGCCATGCCTGACAACACCTAACCACAGTGTCTACACTTCTTTGCACTCTAACTGCAATTGCTCGAAAAGAAAGTCCAGCTTCCCGAAGTCCCACTATACGGCCGCTATCAAACTCACTAAGTTGACGAAATCGTACAGGTCTCCGTACTCTAGGCATCGTAACCGATCGTAAAGGATGTCAAGAACCAAAATCCGCCAACGTTGATTCTTTACTGCGGCTGAAATACTCATTTTTAGAGCGTTAGTGAATTTAAAAAAAGCAGTATAAAAACCGGAATGTCCAACTGATAAGGCTGAAAATTTTTTCACTTGTTATTTACAGTAAGATAAATACATTCACCAACTTTTATTAAAATAAAACCATTTAAACTGGGTGTTCGGATTTATATGTCACTTAGTATATGTATCAAAATTGTTTTGTTCCCTATTTTTTTTAAATTGTTTGCATTTTACGAGTACATTATCAAATAATGAAATAATACCTAAGAGCCAAAAAAAAAACAAACTCCATCTTTATTTACACTGCGTTTCGTCGTAATTTGCGTCTGGCATTGCGGCGTTGTCAGGTTTTATTTTACTTTAAAGTCGCTTCTCTCTAAAAGATACCGTTTTGACCCCCCTCGATTCCATTTCTTTTGAACCTAGGATCGCCTAATAGCCGAAAAATAGAATATTTTTATAACTTTCTTGCCAGACCACCATAGGCGCTGTCACTGATGCTGGAGCTCCGATTGGACAAGTGTACTGCTGTTCACAGGGAATATACAGGGTGTTTCAGTTTATTGTTGCATAACTTTAAGATTCGATAGAGATTTTAAAATTAATGCATAAAGTCGAAATAAACATGGGTCGAAAAATGCGTGGCTTCCGAACTACAGGGTGTTTAAATTTACTTTCTAAAATAGTTTTTTTTAAATATTTCGAACAATATTTGATGTATAACAGTGAAAATTGGTATACAAGGGTTTTTTGGTAAGACAAAACGAACCATGGGCATAGTTTTACTGTAGCCGCAAGAGGGCGCTCTCTACTGTACCTGTAGTGTATTAAAATGACCGAAAATTTTTTCTTAGTGCAATTTTTTGCTTTTTGAATAAAAAAACTGATTCTTCGTGCTTTTCTGCATAAAAAAGCTCTCTTGTCAGTTTTCGTTATAGTTAGCCGTTTTTGAGATATTTCTATTTTTAAGGTTCGATGCATTTTTAATTATTTATGGGAAAATATTTTTTTTACATTTTCGATTTGGGCATTACAGGTAATTAAGATGATCGTTTAGATTGTGTTTTTAAACACAGCAATAATTCCTAACTCCAAATAAACACAAAAAAGAGAATATTAATTTGTTTAATTTTCCAATATTATTTTTAACAAATTAAATGAATATTGGATGCTATTGGATAGTTTGGACAAACATACAAAATCTAAAGTAGTTGCTCGAAATGTAAACCTACACAATTCACATCTACGAATGATTGAACGTGGTATAGCATTATTCAAATCAGGCTTTATTTCATCACATGCATTCCTGATTCTGTCTATTAGCATATCTCTTGTGGTTACGGGAGTCTGGTACACTTTTTCTTTTAGAAATCCCCACACGAAGAAATCTAATGGATTTAGGTCAGGGGATCGTGGAGGCCAGGCGACTGGTCCTCCACGGCCGATCCATCTTTCTGGATAATTTTCGTCCAGCCAGTTTCTAACTATTCTCGAATAATGAGCTGGACAACCATCAAGCTGAAACCAGGCCAATCTTCTTAAATCTAACATAACATCATCCCACATATTTGCATGCTCAAATTCCAAGAAGGTCGCAGCATTTAACCTTGCAGGCAAAAGGTAGGGTCCAAATAGTCGATTACGGTAGATACCAATCCACACGTTCACACTAAATTCATGCTGAAAATTTATTTCCCGAACTGCATGCGGATTTTCATGCGACCAAATATGTTGATTATGAAAATTTACCACTCCACGTCTAGTGAAGCATGACTCATCGGTCCATAAAACATTACTTAAAAACTCCCTATTATTATCAGTTCTATCAAGAATCCACTGACAAAATGTGATTCTTCGTTCTCCGTTCCCTGGCTGTAGTCCTTGCACAGGTTGCAAATGGTAAGGACGTCTATGGTTATTTCTAAGAACATGGTGAACATGGCTTGCTGAAATTCCTAAGGCACCAGAAGCTCTCCTAACACTTGTGGTCGGATCTCTATCAAACTCACGCAGAATCATACGGGTACATCTGCGCTTACGAACATTTATGTTTTGATCCCTTTGGAGATTTCCAAAACCATTTTCAATTATTTGGCGATGCAGTCTTACAAATACTGAGCGAGTTGGATGTCGTCTGTTTGGAAATCTTCGTGCGTATTCTCTGGCTGCTTCTGCTGCGTTTCCATTTACAAAGCCATACACAAAATGAATATCCGCTAACTCTTGATTGGAGAATAAAAATGGCATTTTTATAAAACTTACAAAAAAAAACAGGTAAAAGAAACTAAATTTCGTGCATTCACACTTGCAAAAACACGTTTCAGGTTTCAACAGACAACAAAACTAACTGTCAACTAATTGACGTTTAACCTTATTCTGCTTTCAATTTCAAAAATATTTGCAGGCACAGCCTACTTCTAAAAATTATCGAGATACTGACTTTTTAACGTTATTTTATCATAAATAATTATTAAAAATGCATCGAACCTTAAAAATCGAAATATCTCAAAAACGGCTAACTATAACGAAAATTCACAAGAGAGCTTTTCTATGTTGAAAAGTGCGAAGAATCAGCTTTTTTATTCAAAAAGCAAAAAATTGCACTAAGAAAAAATGTTCGGTCATTTTAATACACTACAGGTACAGTAGAGAGCACCCTCTAGCGGCTACAGTAAAACTATGGCCATGGTTCGTTTTGTCGTACCAAAAAAATCCTTGTATACCAATTTTCACTGTTATACATCAAATATTGTTCGAAAAATTAAAAAAAAACTATTTTAGAAAGTAAATTTAAACACCCTGTATTTCGGAAGCCACGCATTTTTCGACCCATGTTTATATAGACTTTATGCATTAATTTTAAAGGTTCTTTTGAATCTTACAGTTATGCAACAATAAACTGAAACACCCTGTATAGGAAATATAAAAATATAAATTGTAATTTGCAAGGGTGTTAAGAACTGGGAATATGGTACGTGACTTGGCTCTTGATCTTTCGCGGTTGAACTGGAGGAATGCTTCTTTGGAAGATAGAAACACAAAATGAGACAAATCCCTCCAGCATCATGGAGGTGAGCTGGAAGCGAAAAAAGTAGTTGGCATATCGGTAGAAAGCCAGTGTTTGCTGTAGCTGTGAAATGAATGTATGCCTATTTAGGTGCCAGTAATTAATCTTATTGATATTCGATCCTAACTGAGCTTTATACAGACCGAGGAGGTTAGATGCTGAAAATTATTCCCTAGCTTCCTATAACCCAGCTTCTTTTCAGCAGGTGTTGTATGTATCTAGCAGATCTAACCTCAGATGGTTAAAATTGTTGGTAATCTTTTACCACAACATGGTGCTCGTTTGGGTGCGCCTGTATTCAATTACAAAAAAAACAGGTAAAAGAAACTAAATTTCGTGCATTCACAATTGCAAAAAAACGTTACTTCTAAAAATTATCGAGATACTGACTTTTTAACGTTATTTTATCATAAATAATTAAAAATGCATCGGACCTTAAAAATCGAAATATCTCAAAAACGGCTAACTATAACGAAAATTCACAAGAGAAAAATTGCACTAAGAAAAAATGTTCGGTCATTTTAATTTCGGAAGCCACGCATTTTTCGACCCATGTTTATATAGACTTTAGGCATTAATTTTAAAAGTTCTATCGAATCTTAAAGTTATGCAACAATAAACTGAAAACAATATAAAAATATAAATTGTAATTTGCAAGGGTGTTAAGCACTGAGAATATGGTACGTGACTTGGCTCTTGATCTTTCGCGGTTGAACTGGAGGAAGCCTTCTTTGGAAGATAGAAACACAAAATGAGACAAATCTCTCTAGCATCATGGAGGTGAGCTGGAAGCGAAAAAAGTAGTTGGCATATCGGTAGAAAGCCAGTGTTTGCTGTAGCTGCGAAATGAATGTATGCCTATTTAGGTGCCAGTAATTAATCTTATTGATATTCGATCCTATCTGAGCTTTATAGAGACCGAGGAGGTTAGATGCTGAAAATTATTCCCTAGCTTCCTATAACCCAGCTTCTTTCCAGCAATTGTTGCATGGGTGCGCCTCTATTCAATAAGCTACAGCACACTCTGCATCATTAGAGGGAGAGACGTCACCAGACCTTTGCTCATTGTCTGATAGTACGGACGATTTAAAGCAGTACCCGGAGCTCTTCGACTATATCGTTCGGCAGTCTGCAACCTCCCACGCTGCTCATTAACGCAGCCAGCCACTACTGTGGAACTACTCCACAGGCAGTACCTACTCCTATCCTTAAATTACCATCGTGGTTTTATACAGCTAAGCCCGATTACTGTATAATTACTCATATAATTAGCGCTTAAGATAATGATAGCACTGCTCGGAATTGCTTTATGCTACATTGTTTGCATTCTTCTAATCAGCGGCTAAATGTGAGTACCACCGGTAAGGGAACGCATATTGTCTAGGTCGTACCGAACGTGTTGTTTATTGTTGGTTGTGTGAACTGTGAAATGGGGTACTACTTGGCTTCGGTGTACTTTTTTCACACGCAAGTATCGGATATGAGTATGCCTATCTACCCGAAAGCGCATTATATGCAAAGTCACCGAAAAACTGTTATGGCTTGGTCAATTATTTTTTTATTTATGAACTATTGGTATTAAAGGTAAAATGATGTGACATGATGTTATGAACCTAATGTGCTGAGCGAGGTCTGTCTCCTAGGTGATGAGATTGACAACGTTGTGTTCGATTTGGCAACACTGGAGCCGCCGGGTTTGGAGAGGTGACAGGGGAACATATTTGAATAAAAAAATAAAAAAGTGTCGTCAATTAATTTACAGACCTCGTATATTGTGTTCAAGATATAATTGCAATGATTGTATAGGGCAACACAGGACATAAAAAATCTAAGTTTGATTTTCGATTATTACTTATTTTTTGTTGCAGGTTATCATCACTGTGGTTTTCTGTAGAATATATATTGTTATCATAACGAACGTTTAATTTTTTATTAAATTCGATCTTCATACTGAATCTCACCTCACAATATGGTCGAGGAAGGCAAGTCACTAATAAAACAACTATACAGAGTGTCCGCAAAGTTGGGGTTTTCCTTTTCAGAAACAACTACCCTTGAAATAACAAAGGTAATGTGTAGTGAAACGAGGGCGACCAAGTAAAAAAAAATAAAGGAAAAAGTACTCACTCTCCAGTTGACGAGAAGGGCTAAGTACGTCTCTGCCCGAAATCATACCGCTACAACAGAAAATGAAATCAGCTGATGCGCTACCGAGCAGACGCAGAAACCACATTGATTGTCTTACACTTAATGGCACATCTTCTAACAAGGAAGGCAAAATGTTGCGTAAAAAGTCTAGGTATTGCATCCCGCCCAATCGATTTGGGAGAATAAATGGTCGTCCAATGAGCATACCGTTCACCATGCCATACTAAACATTCACCGAAAATGTTTGTTGAAAATGTGCCCGACGGACAGCGTGTGACCAAACATGAGTGTTGCGAAAGTTATTCCCTCCATTACGCGTGAACGTAGATTCGTCTGTCACCAATATGCACTTCAAAAACTCAGGATTATTGTCATGTTGATGCAACAACCACTCACAAAATCGTCATGTTGAAGGGCTTGTACACGTTGGACGTGAAACGGATACAGCCTCTCTTCAAGCAGCGTTTGCCACACTTTAGTTTTTGATACTTGCACTTCTCTAGCCACGTCTCTAGTGCTTGTTGAGGGATTCTCGTCTACGCGATTACCTCTACATGCGTGACCGTAACCGTCGGTTGAAGGTTGCATACTGACCTGACACACTGACCCCGACCCAGTTCTGTCGTCGGGTTGAGCCAGTTACCTTGTACCAGTCGGTGATGTCGCGGCTACAGGACGGTATTCAGATATTTTTGATGTTGCAGAGCCCTTTATCTCGGTTCCCTTAAGACATTGGTGTATATGGTACTAAGAAAAATTGCTTATGTTTTCAAGATCTACACGTCGTGTAAAGGAAAACCCCAACTTTGCGGACACCCTGTATATGGGTATTTGTCAACAAATTTAGAAATTTCATTTTGCATTTCTTTAAAAAAAATAATGATAATATATGAAGGTCTTCCATATTTTTGTGTATAATATGTAGAAGAACGACTTTTTAAAAACTTTGAATTGAGGGAATGACTGACAGGATGGGGGAATGACTTTTACAACAATTTGATGCTGAATTTCAATGAAAAACATAAGTTAATTTATTAATAATGTATTGAGATTTGTTTTATACTTTAGAGGGCTTAGATATCATCCTTCTTCCCTGGGCACATCCTCGTATTTTCATCCTTCTCTAAGAAATTAACAACATCACCCTTAACTTTCAGCATTGCTAACTTTGGTACAGTTCTTTTTGTACGTATCGTTTTTGATAAAATGTTCAACCTATATAGCCATTTGTATTTTTGCACTAATTGCAGCTTCAACATTTTGTCATATTTTTCATTTCTCCATGCTTACTTCCAAGATCTTCATAGTTATTCTTGAGGTCCGTTGACAGTCCTCCGAAAATAAGTCTTTTTCTTACAACGTCAGGAACTTGTATATCGTTTAAAAGCCAAAACACTTTAGTTGCTGGATAGTTTGGATCAGTATTCTCAGTTTTCAATCTCAAACACCTCTTCTTATATCTTTCGCTAAGATTGACTGCGTTCCTTATTTTATTTTCCAAACTTTTATCTTCGCGTACAGAATAGTTCGTCGCTTGCGCATTTTACGTCTATTGAGACCAGACAAATTCTCTGCTCTGTGCTGTAAAGATGGTGCGGGACTTGGTGGGGGTGTTTCTTCAACTCTGTAAATATGTTTGTAATGTAACTCGCTTTTCCCTATAAAGTTTACTATTCTTCTTCCATTGTGTTCGTTTTTGGCTAAATTCTCTTGCACTCATAGAACTTATTGACTTAACTTGATCTTTATTCTTCTTCTTTGAATACTTTAATCTTCCTATTTCACGCAAAGCTTCTAAAGACTCAGCATTACTTTCATTTGTTCTCGCCTCTTTCTATCGTACTGCTTCTTTTTTAATTTATTTGCTTCTTCCCTTAACTTCCTAATTTTCCCCATTCTTGTACATCAGTACATCACCTCAAATTGATTTAGCATTTTGTGAATGCATTGTACTCCCCATAACAAGAAAAAATACCTTTTAATATAAACAGTGAGATAATGACACAGAGAAATGTAATGATCTAATTATTGAAATCCAATGCTTTTTTACTCTTTTCACTATTACGAAATTCCGCCATGTAGACATTATTAGCAGTATGGCCAAGTTATAAAAACATAACAGCTGCGATCAAAAATATCAAATGATGTGACTACAAATCGAATATTTATAATGGGTGACGGAATGATTTCATTTCAAGGGACATAATGTTTAAATAGATTTTTTTATATACATATTTATTTTTTAGCAATGAAAGCTTGACTATACAATCCATACTTATTACCAAATATTTCAGTAATATTCAATTTATAAGAATATGAACAGATTTGATTGTATATATTCTTTTATTATTAATTTCGGACCCAGGGACGAGATGAGGGAATGCCTTTTACACTAAAAAATTAATCGTATTTTGTCAACATATTATCTACATTTTGGCTTCTAAAATATTAGGTTAGATACTTATTGATATAATAAAAATGTTAAATTGATGATAAATCCATGCAACTTAGCATCAATGGACATGAATTTCGAAATTTGCTGAGAGATTTATATAGGCAAAATGCGAAAACCTTAGCTCCATGCTAATAAATGGTGAACGCGCATATATTCATTTTACACATCCTCCAAAATTTGAAAACCCAATCCTGGCTCCCAAATCGGTACATTTTACATGATATAGTTTGATGATTTTGGAGCTTACAATACATGCCCCGCATGGCAAGGTATATAAAAAACAAATCTACGGGTACTTTAGATTTTAGTAGTGTTTCCAGGTAAGCCAATGGTTCCTTGTAAGGTCGATCAAAAATTTGAGAGTTGACCTTGATATACGGCAAGAATCTTATTAGAAATGTCTAGGAATCACAAAAATATTGTACCTTAATCTTTAGTTGTAGATTTCTAGCTCAACCTGGAAATTTTGCCCTTACAAAGAACGGATTTTTTCATTCCATTATGAAGATTATTGGCAGCTTATTTGATTCCCATATAATACTTGTTAAAATTATTTTCACGAAAACAGTTTTACCATATTGTTGTAAGTAATAACGTTCGGTGAGTATGTTTATGTGAATATAAGTGCTTAATGTTTCAATTGAATCATGACCTTTTTATGCGATCGCATGAGACATTTATTCCACCTGCTCCAAGTGAGTTACGTTGTTATATCATGAGATAAAACTTGTGTTTAGGGAAATGAGTGGACCAAGTTTTGAAAAGGGAGAATTCTAGTTTCAATTGGATAATGGTCATTATAGTAAAATTAATAGAGTTATATGAATCTAATCCCAATTTGTGGGGCTGCTCGTCGAAATCCACAAAAATATAAATCTGAGAAAATCAGCTATTGATGAAATTTGGACATTCCTGATCTTCGCGATCTAGTTGTGCTAATAATGTTTCCATAATAGTATTATTTTCTCTTTTCTTAATCCAATCTATCCAATCCCGGACCTAACATTTGTGACTCGCTTTGTTTACAATACGGGACTAATAATAAGCAGCCGCGTATCTTCTATATTTTAGGTTGGTATCTTTAACCCTCAATTATTTGATCAAGACCAACAACTTTATGATGTACTTTTCTCTGTTTCCCTCACGTTTTTTCACGAGATACACTGTGACATGTGAGAGCAAAAATTGCAAATTGTCTAACTCGAGTGTATCAGAAAGATTCTCATGTTCACTGGAAACACATCCGAGATAAATCTCTCATAAGACCAACATCTCTTGAGGTTTTAGTCTGCTTGTGAACACTTAGCCTTACGCCTATTTTCAAGATACAGTACAAAAACGATCGTGCCATCAGTCTCACTCCCATAATTGCTAAAGTAGAAAAAAATATAATACTTGGTGAAATGCTCAAGTTTGCTACCGAAAATAGTATCTTACCAGCCAGTCAACATATTTTTTTTGCCGAGTCGCTCTAACATCACAAACCTGCTTAATGTGATTGGACAAATATAATAGATATCAACATATCTGTACATGTAATATCCCTCGACTTTTCGAGAGCGTTCGATCGAGTACCACACGCACACCTTCTCAGTCACACATATACTAAGTGACATATAAATCCGAACACCCAGTTTAAATGGTTTTATTTTAATAAAAGTTGATGAATGTATTTATCTTACTGTAAATAACACGTGAAAAAATTTTCAGCCTCATCAGTTAGACATTCCGGTTTTTATACTGCTTTTTTTAATTCACTAACGCTCTAAAAATGAATATTTCAGCCGCAGTAAAGAATCAACGTTGGCGGATTTTGGTTCTTGACATCCTTTACGATCGGTTACGATGCCTAGAGTACGGAGACCTGTACGATTTCGTCAACTTAGTGAGTTTGATAGGGGCCGTATAGTGGGACTTCGAGAAGCTGGACTTTCTTTTCGGGCAATTGTAGTTAGAGTGCAAAGAAGTGTAGACACTGTGGTTAGGTGTTGTCAGGCATGGCTTCGAGAAGGCCGTACGCAAAGAGCAAGGGGCACTGGACGCCGCCGTAGAACAACAGACCGTGAAGATCGCCGCCTAAGATTATTGGCCTTAAGGGACCGTTTCTCCACTACCAGGTCCATTGCAAATGAATGGTTTGCAAAACACGGAAGACCTATTGACATGCGAAGTGTTTACCGACGAATGAGAAGTTTTGGCTTGTTTTCATACCGGCCACACTGGGTCCTCCCTTTAACTCGAGAACATCGACGTAATCGCCTTGAGTGGTGCAGACAACGGTCACTCTGGGATCAGGAATGGAACAGTATTGTCTTTAGTGACGAGTCTCGATTTTGTTTAGGCATGCACGATTGTCGTGACAGGGTAAGAAGGCGACGTGGTGAAAGGAGAAATCCACAGTTTTTTGTTGAAAGACATGTTCATCACACTGTTGGAGTTATGGCTTGGGGTGCTATAGCTTATGGTTCCAGGTCACCTTTAATCTTCATCAGAGGTAACATGAACGCGCAGCGTTATATCCACGAAGTTCTAGATCCCCATCTTTTACCCTATCTTGATACCCTGGCAGATCCAACTTTCCAACAAGATAATGCCCGACCACATGTTGCAAGAGTCACAATAGACTTCTTTCAACATAATGATATCACATTGTTACCATGGCCACCAAGATCTCCCGACTTATCCCCAATTGAGCACGTGTGGGATATGATGGGTAGGAGATTGCTCAATTTGCAACGTCCTCCTCAGACTCTAGAAGCACTTCGAGAGGAGTTGGTGGTTGCCTGGAATGAGATACCACAGGAGGACATTGACCAACTGATCAGAAGCATGCCTAGGCGCGTTGGAGAATGCGTAGCACATCAGGGTGCATCCACACATTATTAAAGGTCAAAGGGCTTTAAAGCAGTGTAATCATTTTGAAATTTTTATCATTTACTTATTATGCTTCATTAAGTACTTATACAAAATTTTATTAAAATAAAACCATTTAAACTGGGTGTTCGGATTTATATGTCAGAAATTGTATCTGATAGTCTGTCATGGTCCGTGCATATCCGATACTCAACGACTAAGGCCAAAAGGAGTCAGTACCTTATTGAAAGATCCTTTAAGGTCTTTGACAGTTCTACTGCTGGGCTCCCGTACACGTCACATCCTAGGCCAATTATAGGATTCTCTTGACCTGTTTATTATTCAACGCTACAATGTGTCCGAGACCTGTTGAAACATATTCAGATGAGGGCTACAGGCATCCCTACGGCATCCGACGACCTTGTTATGAGGAGAGGCTAAACCTATTAAACGTAACTCGCTTACGATGGGACTTGATAATCACATACAGAGCTTTGCATGGTTTCTTCGGCACTGACATCCTCACTTTCTGTTACTACACCAACCACCTGCGAAGACTTAAGTGAAGTTTCGAACTACCCCTCGAAAATTTCTCCTGTCTAACCGAGTATTTGATACTGGAACAGGTTCAAGAATCGTTTCGGTAGATCAGGAGTTCCCAAACAGGGGGGCGTGCCTCCCAAGGGGGCATAGAGAGATGTTAAGGGAGGCGGAAAGCGTTTGCACTTTAGAAAGAAAAACAAAAAAATTGTGCATACAACATTAACAAATAACATTACAGTGCAATGTTTAATTTACACGCATAAAATTAGAAATTAAATATCGTATTCACTAATTCTGTCAACAGCTGTTTCAAAAGCCGGCGTCGTCAATCGCAGATTATACAAGTTTCGACAAGTCACAACATGAAATCCGCGGTCACCCCCGCCGCGCTCCGCTTACCATTCATCATTTAGAAAACAATTGTGTATCTACCAGACGCGGATGAGTATTAAACTTGCGAAAAATTTGACGTTTCGATGTACATGTTTTGTTGAGAAATCTGTTTGAGTGTGTCAAATTATTGTGTCTCACTGTTAAAAGGTAAGTTTGTGTATTTACAAACTTCAGTTACCATTTTTATTTAATTTACTAAATTGTTGATTGTGTGGAGACGCGTTCATGGATCGGCCATTGAGACTTTTTTGCCACATCACAATCAAGCCAACATGGCGAAATAATTTTGAAACGACGAACTTTAAGTACCTAATATTGGTTCTAAATGTATTTCAAATAACTATTATAACGTCAACCTGACTTCAAAAATATAAATCTCCCGGTGGTCAATATACTGTTGAATACACTACGTTATTAAGATAAATAACGGGCATACACTAGACAACAAATTTTAGTTTTTTAATTGTATCTTGTGGGAAAAGTGAACTTCTTTGTTAATTTTGGGGCGCTGAATCCAAAAATGACAATGAAATAAAAAAATTAGTTGCGGTTTAGAAAAAGAATTTTTTATTTTTAAGGATATATTAAAAAAAGTAACAAGATTCAGATACTTATAAGAATCACTATATGCGCTGTCTTTTTGCTGTTCTTTTATGGAAAAGCTGACCCATCTCTATCTAATGCCTTGACAAAGTTTTTCATTAGGCCCAACTTGATATGTAGTGGTGGTAATAAATTTTTTTTCGAATCTACTAATGGCATATGCTGTACATTTTTTTGACTTGGCTCTAGGAATTGACGAACAGGCCAGTTTTGTCTGGTGTAATGAAGTGCCTTTGCCCGACTGTCCCATTCACACAAAAAACAGCAAAACTTTGTGTAGCCTAGCTGCAGCCCAAGTAAAAGTGCAACAACTTTCAAATCGCCACAAATATGCCATTGCTGCTCATCGTATTTTATGCATGTCAATAGGTACTTCATATTGTCATATGATTCTTTCATGTGAACTGCGTACCCTACAGGAAGAGATGGTAAAATGTTTCCAATATGCAATAACACTGCCTTTAAACTCAATGTTGAACTGTCTATAAACAATCTCCATTCGTCTGGGTTATAGTTTATATTTAAAGCCGCCAGTAAGCCGTTAATGTTACTGCAGAAAACCAAGTTATTCTCCATATTGAAAAATGGTTCTAAGTCTTTGTGGCGTTTACGAAAAACACATACCGAAACATTGTCTTCTAACAAGTTCCACTGCTGCAGTCTTGATCCAAGTAACTCTGCCTTACATTTTGGAAGTTCTAAATCTCTTACCAGATCATTTAATTCTGACTGTGTTATTTTGTGCGGTAGGTGGCATGACGTGCTCGGTATAAAATCAGGATCTCTTGACGTTGATAGCATATCTTCTTCCTGACGAATCACTCGATCGCCATGACCTGATTCGTTTTCTGATTCGCAAGTGTAGGATTCTGGGGGTTTTGGAATAGGATTTTCGTCACTGTGAGGCACAGGTCTCATCGCAGATGGTATGTTTGGGTAGTTAATAACCGATTTTTTTTTTCTTGGACATACCTGTGGCTTGCCCAACACAAGGTACCATGCAAAAGTAACAATCATTAATACGATTTGTAGGCTCTCTCTAAACCATTGGGACAGCAAAGCGCATAGACCGTTTTTTGCCATTTAACCAGCTCCTCAGACTTGAAGCACATGTATTACAGCAGATGTGGGTGCCCACTGTTTGTCTTGATCACCTAGTTTAAAACCGAAATAAAGCTGATATGCCTTTGTTATTAGTGGAGTAATAGACCGTCTCTGAGACGCAAAAGTCACATCACCACACACGTAACAATTCTTGTGAATTACAGTATATTAACACTGTCACAGCAGGAACACATATAATTACCGTATCTCTAAAACTTGAACTAATATTGAAAAAATAAGTTTCATTCCGGTTTTAGCACATTAAAAATAGTAATATTTTGTTGATTTTATTTAGGATATTTTTTGGCTGTTGATTAGTAATTAGTAATTACATGTAGGTATTTTGCTTATTTATTTATTACTTATTTGTTTTATTGTTTTAGGTGCAAAATGGCAGAGAAAAAAAGAAAGTTTTCCGAAGATTACGTTAAGTTTGGATTTACCTTCACAGAAAAACACGAGTTACAATTGCCTCAGTATGTAATGATAGCATGAGGCCCAATCGCCTTGAAAGTCATTTGAAGCAACAACATCCTACTCTGGTTTTGAAGATGAAAGAGTTTTATTCTTCTAAAGCAGTATCACTCAAGCGGATGAGACTGGATAAATCGGGAAGTTATCACCCAGCATCTCAAAGCTTCATTTGGCATAGCTTTTATGATAGCAAAGCAAAAGAAAGCTCATACTGTCGGTGAAAAAATTAATAAAACCATGTGTTCTAAGAGCCGCGCAGATAATTTTAGGAGAAGATGCAGAGCAAAAAATGAACTCTATTTCTCTTTAGAATAACACAGTCAAGCGTAGAATCGATAACATTGCAGCAGACATAAAGCTACAAATAATTAACAAAGTAAAATTATCGCCATTAGTTGCGATGAATCCACCGACATCGTTAATTGCGCACAGTTAATAGTTTATGTTCGTTACATCGGCGGAGATATTATTCAAGAAGAGATTTTGTACTCCCTATCTTTGACTACAGGTACTACATCTGAAAATATATTTAACTCAATATCAAATTTTGTTGAAAAAAATTATTTGGATTGGAAGAAACTCATTCGACTTTGCACAGATGGCGCACCTGCAATGATAGGTGTACGATCGGGATTAGCTATAAAGCTCAAGGAAAAAATCCCGCAATAGTTAGTACACATTGTGTTATTCATCAGTAAGCTTTGGCTTCCAAAACATTGCCTCAGAAATTACGCCAGACTTTGGACTCGGTTATAAGGATTGTAAACTACATCAAGAGCAGCGCTTTGAACAGTCGGTTATGTACTTTACTTTTGCGAGGATCTCGATTCTGATTTACAAAGTTCTTCTGTTCCATATAGAAGAACACTGGCTGTCCAAAGGCAACATGTTGGCTCGCCTTTATGAATTGAAAGAAGATGTAATTCTTTTTCTTGAGTTCAAAGAAAAACACGATTTCTTGACAATGTTAAACATATTAAACATTTCAATGGAGGTTGGCTTATTTAACTGACATATCTGACTCCCTGAATGAACTAAACTTCAGACTTCAGGGCAGAAACAAGAATATAATAAGCAATTATGATTATATTTAGGGGTTCATATCAAAGCTTCAATTTTGGAATCTAAAAGTGCCTTCTGAAAATGTTATATCTTTTTCTCGACTGTTTGAAACAATTAAAAATAACATACTGAACGCAAATTTTAGAAGCTGACATAAAAACTCATTTGCAAGCGCTGGAAGACGAATTTCGCCGATACAATCGAGACATCAATTCAGAGTCACCAATACGGCACATGACAAGAAATCTATTTGTTGCCAATGTATCACAATTACCAGAAGAAGCTCAGGAAGAATTTCTAGAAGTGAAGACTGATTCGTCCATGAAAGATGACTTCCATCTTCTAACATTGGAGAAATTTTGGATCAAAAGATTGCCTGTTAATTCGACACTTGCCTCTCTTGCTTTACGAATACTAGTTCTTACTTATGCGATACAGGCTTTTCTGCTCTAGTTTTAATTAAAACTAAACAGCGAAATCGTCTTGATGTCGACAGCGACCTGATGATAGCTCGGGCAAAAACAGAACCTAGAATCAACCAACTGGTACAGAACATGCAATCTCAAGTGTCGCATTAGTACCTACTCTTATTTTATTCAAGTTTTTTTATAAAAAACATTTAGGGCCGATTTCACCAACATTAATATTATGGACCAATCGGAAAATACCTTATCGAAATGCAGTTTGACAGAACCTGTCAAATGTCTCTGAATATTAGTGATTTCTATTGAAATATTGAATAAAATTGTGAAAATTCGACTGTATTATAAAGAAGATCACTTTTTGATTCCAACATGATGCTTTTGTACAGAAAAAACAGGACAACTTTCATGTATTTTGATATATGTTATAGGTTTATATTTAACAATCCGTGATGCGAATGGGAATGCGGCAAATAATAGTTCGGTTTTTGTAGCTGTTAAATTTGGCACCAGATTTGGACGTTTGTTAATGCATGGCACTCTCGAATTTACCAACTTCAATATATTGAAAGTAATCATTACATGCCTGTTGAATAGTGTGGATTTGTCAGTATTTTGCAAGAAAATCGAATATAAAATACATTCCATCCAATTCCTCATCTTCCTTTACGTCATAATAGTAATCATTTATTAATTTATGGATTAATGAATTTCTTCAAAGTAATAAAACAGTATGTCCTCTCCATCCTAAAACACAGATAATATGTGTAAGACGTGTCAATCCCTACATCTCCCTCATGCATATTGCAATTACAATGGACATAGACAAAAAATTATGAAAAATGTTTCACAAATAATGTCTTTTAAGTCCAAAAATCATAAAAACTAGTAATGTTTGTCTTTTTGACTGGCGGGGATATCTATCTGTCACTCGCATGGTTGCCAAGTCTAACGACGATCACGTCCCGTGGTGGAGCGTGCAAAATGAATCTTTTACATTTGCTGGTTTTGAATTTTTTTCGTGGAAATTTACTAGGTATCATGATTATAAGCAACTTTGGTAGATTGTTCGATCCGGAATGGGAAAATGAAATATTTTGGTATCATCTAACCATTGCAATCAGTGCACAAACACTGTGACATATGATTTATAGCATAACCCGCTGCCCTATCAATACAAATTTAACATACAGGTCGCCTAGCCGTGGGGATGCAGTGGTCGGGATGAATATCATGGCAGCAACTGTCAAGATGTATAACCCAAGGTACCGATGGAGCTATTTTGCGGCGTCATGGAAATAATTTTAAATTTTCATTTGCATTTTTTCAAGTTTTGTGCAATGATTTTGGGAAAAATGTCACGAATAGTCTTATAAAGCATTGTAGAGTATATTCCAACAGTTGGCGAAACTTACTCCACTGGGACCAGGAGGATGAAACGGGATATTAATGCACAATCTGGAAATCCTGTCGCACCCTGGCAAAATGGCCGCTAACAACCACACAAGTCACCGTGTTGTCATTGAATAGCATGGAATTAAATCTTCAAAGTATATGTTTGGTGACTGGTACCAAGAGTTGACACATCCCACACATGTGTCACTCCTTGAAATGCAATAATCAGCTGTATTCAAATAATGTCTAATATAAATACAACCTAGAATGTGTACTCGTGAAAAAAGAAAAATATGGCAAATTTGTAGTTTTTTTGCAGGTTTTAGGTTTGCTGGTAGCTTGAAGGCATATATTTGGGAATTTCTTAATCGCTGTGAATATAGTATGGATGTTTGTTCAGTTCCTGAACAACGAAAAATATTCAACTTTATGGATGTATGGATATCAAAAAACCTGAATGGTTTTGTGGAAATATCAATCTAAGGTGCCATAATGGTTCTGATGAACGGCAAGTAAATGAATGAATGGAAACGAGCAATATCTTTTGGTAGAGCCTGTCATCAAGTAGGTGCTTAATGGCTATCTGCAAGAGGTTTATAGGAAAAAACACCCAGTGTCGCATATCAATTGAAGAAAATAATATAAACATGAATAAAAATCAACAGTAGTAATTAATGATGAATTTTATTAAAAAATCCAACATTTCTTTAAATTTTGACTGAATTATATGTGATTTCTTAATATTCAATAACCTAGTGATGTTTCAATGACAAGCTGTCATCTCATACTTTGACAGTATTTTGTTTTCAACATTTCATAGCTATTGGTTGCTAAAATTTGTTGATTGGAACTTGAAGCTCATGGTTGTATTTGACGGTCTGTTACCCTATAGGTGGAGAATAACGGACTGTGGTTGGTGAAATTGGCCCTTATTGGTTTATTTAAACTTTTAAAGTTCCTCTATTAGAATGTATTTATTGAAAAAGTAAAGGGCGGTATGAAAATATAATTTATAGTCCGGGGAACCTCAACAAAAAAAGGTTTGGGAAACACTGCGATAGATGGATGCACGCCGAACTCTACTTTGCTTATGACAAGATCTTTCGTATCTCTGTTTGATCTTTATCGATTTTGATCAACTCTTCGATTATGTATAATAATAATCTCACTGAAAACTACTTTATAAAAAATTATCAATGAATTTGTGAATACACGAAGCCATCTGTTCATCTGCCGCCATTTCTCGCGCTGCGGCATTCCTCCGGCCGCACTTGAACTTGACAATGACTCCTGCTGGCTCGTCGGCGACGATGGCCTAGGCCTCGGCCTCCGAAGAGTGCGTAACCGTCGAAGATCGAAGAGGTGGCGGGCAGCGTATAAAGAAGACGACTAGGAAGGCCGCTCGCCGTTTGACCGTCGTCGTTCTGTTGGTCCTTTTGGTTCTTCTTTCGGCTTCTGCTGGTGCTAGTGGTACTACTTGGTACTCGGCGTGTGACGTTTCGTGACCGCAGTTCCTGCTACTGCTGAAGTTCCCGGTGATCTTGCTGAAGCTGTAACCTGCCGGCCAAAATACCGGTGAGTTGCCGTATTTTAGGGAATAATAATAATGACAATATTTACAAGACGATGCAGAGAGGAGTTTTATTGGCAACTGCTCGTACCGTTCGGAAGTTCATGGGAAATGCGAAAAATAAAAACTCATACGCTTTGATGGATGAGGAGAACGATGCCACGAGGCTAATAAAAAGTAATAATAAATAAATCGTCGTTATTTAAGAGGCGAAGTTTAATATAATGCTATTCTGCCACTCAACCCCAAAAAACTGAAACAATATGAATACAAAAACATAAAAACATTTGATAAGTTACAAGTAGGCAAAAATGTTGATGTATAAAAATATGAGTAAGTGGATGATATTCAATATTTCAGGTAAAAAAAAATTGTACAACCAAAATAATGTTATATTGTAATATCTGTGTGAGATGAAAGGTACATTTTAGCAACTGATTTGTGTATTTCTTGTTCAAAATAAATTTATTCATGTGTCTTTTAAATTCATCATATGATAGTAATTTTTGAAGCTCGAGATATAGCATTATAAAAAATAGCATTTACGGAAGAATCATGACCTGAGAATCGAATGTTCTTAGAATTAATATTGCTTCTAGATATCTGCTTATTTTTCAAAAGCGGGGGAATGAGCAAAAGTCTATGGGTGTAAGTAACTAGGTGTAGCTCGAACAGTTTTTTACTCTCAACCATTCCATGTCTCTGAGCAAAGAGCTGATGTGGTCATATTTTTTTTAAATTTTTGATCGTCCTACAACATTAATTTTGGATTTCCTTGAGGCGTCTGAGAGTTATTGAGTAGAGAAATTAAAGATAAATTGGAGTCTTGCGATTTGATCTGGACTGAAGAACCGGCACCGCAAAACGTTGTCTCGGTTGTTTCGTCACTTTTTGGAATTCCAATCGCCTTTAAAACTGTGGAACTCATAGGTTTTATTAAAAATTGTTGTTATGGTGACCAATGAATGTCATTATTTACTACTAGTCTATTGGTTAAGATATTTCCTTTTTATACAATACTGACTTCGAAGTTGAGTCATTTATTTTAACAGTGAGTAGATCTGATCAAAAGAAATGTTTTTTCCTTTACCATTTTTCTGGTAAAATTAAAGTAACAAAGTTATAGCCCTTTGGAAGTTTGAGTACCGCCCTGTCTCAATAATAATATTATGTGCTCGTGTTTGGCGACAACGGATATAATCCGCCTTATCGGTTCATTGCATCGGAAACAAAAAAGCGAAAGAATTTGGAACGATGTTTTTACAATTATTTTATTCAGTTGTATACAGTCAGTGTCAGTCGGTAACGCGTGAGTGAATAGTGGTGTCTGTTGCGTGGCTCAAACGAAATCAAAAATGGCACATGTTTACGAAAATGCTGAACTTGTGGACATGATTCTTATTTACGCGGCATCACGGATTTATGCGGATCGGTTTCCCAATCGAGTGCAACCAACCCCTCGTGCCTTTGTTAATGTAGTACAAGGGGCTCGTGAATCAGGTGACTTTAAGACCTCACAGGGGAGGGCATGCCGGTGCTCCAAGACCGCACGATCAAATACAGGTCCGCACTGAAATACTTGTCGGGAGGATACTTTATAAAACAAGGTAACATTTTTTTTTATTTTTTTTTTATTTTTACACACATATTTTGGTTTATCTTCCTTCTACAATCATTATCTGAAAATTAATGACTCAACTTCAAAGTGAAATGCTCAGTGAAATGCAATGTCGCTTTTAACATAAAACAAACTAAATAGCCTAACATTTGACGAGGAAGCAGACTTAACCACGAGTGGTCTATTTAAGCTTAATTTTAACAACAAAATTTGATCTCATATTCCCGAAAGCCCCGAAAATCCTAGACCTTCGGGCACTTTCCGAGATTCCCGGTTCTTTCCTGGAGTACAAGCCCTTCGTCCTATACTGTGCTTCGTTCAAACATAAGTCAAGCTTTGGGATTCATTAAAACAATAGTTTGATGATTTCTTCGATCAATCACAAAGATTATTCCGAAATGGCATCGAATATTGTGCCATAGAAACTGACTGAAAATCATTAATATCTGTTGAAATTCTCATAAAATGTGAAAAAGTGTAGGTATGCAAACCACCCAAGCCACGAGAGACGAAAGCTTGTTGAAAATGGAACCTTGGATTTGGTAGGATTTCCGTCACTGTCTCTGTCACGATGACAAATTCTACAATGATATAGAAAATTATATCAAGCTATAGAAAGTGATGTGTTGTGTCTTTCAGAGACATTTTCCTCAGGAATAATGATTTATAGGTTAGTATCATTTGATACAACATAAAACTCCTGGTAGTATATTCAAGATTTCGCTGGCCCAGGGAAAATTTGCGTTCAAATAATTTTATGATTCACACCATATATTATGTCAAAGCTATTTTTTTGCTTTTCGGGAGTACATTCGTATGCTTGTACTGGCCCTCCTGGCGAAAATTCTTCTAGGCACCCATGGTAATTCGTAGGGTAGTTGTCTAGCAGTCGGTGACCATCAAGATCAAGTGTACCGACAGTCACTATCCAACTAAAAATTATCACTCCTATTAGAGTTGCAAGAATGATTATACAGTATTCCTTACACAGCATTGTATACTGTAAGAACATTGGCCAAACCCTCTAGAACAGCTATACAAGCGGAATGGGCACACCTAATAGCACACTTCAGTCATTTAAGAGGTTGTATAAGGGCTGCAGGTAACAGTTATACAACAAAGGTGTAAGCCTCTTGCAGGCGCTATAGGACATTTGCGTCAGTGCAAGATTCAGTTTTTGTCAACTATACAACTATTCTGCTCCGTGATTCTACTTTATTGCAACCAAACTATTTCTTATGTACTGTATAGACGATGTGAAGAATATATAACTGACACAATACAGTCATCTTGTTTACTTACATATCGGCCATTGTGAATTTCATACACAGGTATATGATAAACTTCTACACTGTGATATAGCGCTATTGAATTACTTGCGCAGCAAATTTTATTGTGATTATTATTATATTTGATTCATATTTTGATAATGATCAGAAGTATGTCTAGATTTTTAAGATGGAAAACTGAACTTATCTGTGTTAAATCTCTCACAAATCCTATATTTAGACACAATTACACTAATGTTTATCACTTTATATCTGTAATTTCGAACTGAAACATAATTATTTAATATCAAATAGAGGAATAAATGTTTGCCCAATATGGCGGTGATTGTGTATAATCATGGCATCGTCCATGTTGTCTTTAGTTTATTAGGATATTTGAATGCAGGTGTTATACAACAAGTTGACAAATGTCAGAAATGAAATACCGACTGAGTCGAATGATTTACCTAGAATTTGTACCAGATCTATATCTTCTGTTTGAACAGTTGATAAAACCTTTTTAAGCAATATGCATGCGTTGTTTGTCTTAAGTTAGGTTATGGTGAAGTTGTATACCAACATATACTAAGTGACATATAAATCCGAACACCCAGTTTAAATGGTTTTATTTTAATAAAAGTTGGTGAATGTATTTATCTTACTGTAAATAACAAGTGAAAAAATTTTCAGCCTTATCAGTTGGACATTCCGGTTTTTATACTGTTTTTTTTTAATTCACTAACGCTCTAAAAATGAATATTTCAGCCGCAGTAAAGAATCAACGTTGGCGGATTTTAGTTCTTGACATCCTTTACGATCGGTTACGATGCCTAGAGTACAGAGACCTGTATGATTTCGTCAACTCAGTGAGTTTGATAGGGGCCGTATAGTGGGACTTCGGGAAGCTAGACTTTCTTTTCGGGCAATTACAGTTAGAGTGCAGAGAAGTGTAGACACTGTGGTTAGGTGTTGTCAGGCATGGCTTCGAGAAGGCCGTACGCAAAGAGCAAGGGGCACTGGACGCCGCCGTAGAACAACAGACCGTGAAGATCGCCGCCTAAGATTATTGGCCTTAAGGGACCGTTTCTCCACTACCAGCTCCATTGCAAATGAATGGTTTGCAGAACACGGAAGACCTATTGGCATGCGAAGTGTTTACCGACGAATGAGAAGTTTTGGCTTGTTTTCATACCGGCCACACTGGGTCCTACTTTTAACTCCAGAACACCGACGAAATCGCGTTGAGTGGTGCAGACAACGGTCACTCTGGGATCAGGAATGGAACAGTATTGTCTTTAGTGACGAGTCTCGATTTTGTTTAGGCATGCACGATGGTCGTGCCAGGGTTAGAAGGCAACGTGGTGAAAGGAGGAGTCCACAGTTTTTTGTTGAAAGACATGTTCATCACACTGTTGGAGTTATGGGTTGGGACGCTATAGCTTATGGTTCCAGGTCACCTTTAATCTTCATCAGAGGTAACATGAACGCGCAGCGTTATATCCACGAAGTTCTAGAACCCCATCTTTTACCCTATCTTGACACCCTGGCAGATCCAACTTTCCAATAAGATAATGCCCGACCACATGTTGCAAGAGTCACAATAGACTTCTTTCAACATAATGATGTCACATTGTTACCATGGCCACCAAGATCTCCCGACTTATCCCCAATTGAGCACGTGTGGGATATGATGGGTAGGAGATTGCTCAATTTGCAACGTCCTCCTCAGACTCTAGAAGCACTTCGAGAGGAGTTGGTGGTTGCCTGGAATGAGATACCACAGGAGGACATTGGCCACCTGATCAGAAGCATGCCTAGGCGCGTTGGAGAATGCGTAGCACATCAGGGTGCATCCACACATTATTAAAGGTAAAAGGGCTTTAAAGCAGTGCAATCATTTTGAAATTTTTATCATTTACTTATTATGCTTCATTAAGTACTTATACAAAATTTTATTAAAATAAAACGATTTAAACTGGGTGTTCGGATTTATATGTCACTTAGTCTATTTAGCATATGTACAGCCTTTAACAGTTACTAAACAACAGTTGTATAAGTGCTTCCGTTGGGAGCAATTTGTTGGCTAAAGTAGTAAATTTGCATAGCAAAACAACAAGGCTCGGGTTTGTTTTATAAACGTTACCATGGATGCCACAACACAACCATTTTGACTAACCTGCAAATATGCCGTATAAAATAGTTGAATAAACGTTTATGCAACAGTTAAAAATTTGTCCTATAAGTGGAACTATGCTATAAGAATATTTTAAACACCTCATTTTAGAGCAAATATGTTGCAGAAAGCAAATTTGCATTAAGCCAGCATTTTGGTGTTCAGGCAACAACAATAGAGAGCTTTTATGGCTGAACGGTTTTTTTACCAAAAGCTTATAGCACTACTTTGCTAGTTGGGATACTGTCCCATCACTATCTATGACTTATGTGCTCATACAGGAAATTCCTCGCGTGCATGTTATGGAGTGTTTAAAAAATTAAACTTATTTTTTACGAAATCAAGTATCGTTACCTCAAAGCCATATTGACTCTACTTGATGGTTCTTAAGCATTTAGTTGTATTTCTTAAAAGAGTTAGATTGGTATTGTTTTAATAACGATGAACATATTGATGTATTGGTTAATAAAATCATATCTATTTTTCAAATGCTGGTTTGAACTAAAAGCTTTAAGAAGTTGTCTTTAAGTAGACACCGATGCCATTTTTGCAAAACTTAGTGACGCAATGTGACTTCCTTAAACACATAAGTCTGCCGGCTTGAGCTCCACTGATGTAGCTGCTTTAGAAAACAAGTTTTGGATATTCACGTGGTTAGCCTTTTATACTAGATGTAACCGCTGTGGAAAAACATTCGTTCCTAGGAGTTGTCAAATGCAATCTGCCAGTCAGAGCGCTACTCATTATCAATTTTTTTTTTAATTTCGGATAATTTTTTTTAAGAATTATTATTACGAAACAAACATGTTCAAACAATGCACAATCGGAGGAAAACACTTTAACACGTCAATCATTATCTAACAACGAACTCCAGACACCTGTCATAACGGATTACATCAAAGTAATGTTGAGTTAGTATAATTATTACGTACCTTAGATTAAATGAACTTTTAAAAGTTGCTTCGCAAAATTCGATCGCATTAAGCATCTAATTTTAATCCACGAGTCTGTCAGACATCTGGCTAACGGATCTTCGTTAAGCTGCTGTTTTTTTTCAAACTCTCCTATACATCAGCATCTCTCCATTACCATCAACTACGTCGTAACTCATCAGTGAATTTTTTTGTCATAGATCAGCCGTAGTATTTCATATTTAAGATCCTCTTTATTTATTGTAAAAAATCAGTATCCTTTTTTTATATTTTTTTACAGCAGGTCCCCCACTTATTTTTTAAGTGGGGGTGATGAAATTGTTCCATGAATACCAGAGCTTTATTCCAACAAATCATCGGACAGTTCTGAACTAAACAGAGCATGCGCAGATCGAAGTTACCGTTCCAACCGGAAATGGAACTGATTCGGTAACTGGCCGTTCTCTGTTCCATCAAATTTCGAACTGGTTCAGAACAGGTTCCGAACTAGTTCTAACAGTTTTAGCTCTGAGAGGGAACTAAAAGAGCCGATGAGCTTTTCTAACTTTTCAATCTTTCCACATATCTAAGCTAAATCTTAACCGCTTATTGTGCCATTTATTACTCATATTCAAAAATGGGAGGAGATTACTTTGGAACAGATTTAATTGAGTATGAAGATCTTTATCTGCTTATAGGAGTTCCAAGAACGGGAACTGAAAATTACATAATTAGCTGTTGATAATTTTAATGAATTTGTTTCAATCATGTTATTAGTAATAATAATCTTATGAATTCTTTTTATCTCAAGCCAATCAACAGCTTAGTGTTGTTAACATTCCATTTAGTTTTCTCCCGTGCTACTATAGCAGAGTATCCTTGCTCTAAAGGCAAAATGATGGATTCTTCCAGCTTTGCACAAAGATTTTTTCTTTTTTTCTTTCAAAATTTCCACCAAGCTACTGATCTCTTGTTAAATCTGCCACCTTGTTGTTAAAATTAAAGAAATACAATAAATTATCTCAAATTCCACCATTAGCATACGGAAACTTGGTAATTTTAAATTTTACTCCAATTGAGGTTATGTTTGCGGCAACAGGCCATGCAATTCTCTGATCTAACAGAATAGTTCTGAACTACTTCTGAACTGCAGTTAACTCGATCATGCGCAGAAAAAATAATTAGGAATTAGCTCTGAACTAGTCAAAAACTGCTTCTTGGAACAAACCTTATATCGTAAAAAGGATCAACAGCTGAAAATTCTAAAATGGCAGCTGAGTGCCACATTGGAACATTTTTTTAAAAGCTCTCTATTAGCACTCTTTGACCCTAGGGTACAAATTTAGTGATGGGCTGAAAAGTATTTTTGTACATTGAATCAGTCATAACCCAACAAATACGTATCAGAACCCTATCGTATTCCTATCTTCATGTAACACCCCATCTCACCTTGACTATCTCAAAAATAAGTTGTGGGAGTCTTTTTTGAAAAGCAGTGCAAATACTTCGCATATCACCATCATTGATGTGACCGTAAAGATTATACCTGTCCTGTGACATCTTATTAAGTCGTCTCAGCTTATGCTACCCTGACAAGTTTATTTGGTTAATACTCCTACTTCAAGCGTTCAAACGTATCCACTTCGCCCACAGATTGCGTGTATTAGAATCCAGTAGAAAAAAAAAACACGAGAAGCTCCTGAAAACTGGTTTGCGAGAGGCAGATACGCTATAATGTTTATTATTGTTTTTGTAAGACTCTTCATTTCATAGGATTGCTTTCCTGATCTCATGCTTGGTGGCAGAAATATCTCGCTTGATGGTTCTTTATTCTTTTTGTTTTCACGTATTTTCCGATCGACAAAAAATTGTTACTAACTACAAATTATTCAGTCACGACTAGTATAATCATGATGAAGTGCTTTAGCGGTAGAAACGGCTTTCAGTGGCGTGCCTTTAAGAGGACGATACCCTATGAATATATGAACAGCTTCTAGAACTTTTCAGAAATATTTGAAAGCTACAGACTAGGCACCAGATTGATACTGGCAATCTGCATAAAGGATTTCAGAATAAATTGTTAGCAATTTTTGGAGCCATGTTGGGAAAAACTGATGACTTTAAACATGGAAGTACTGATATTGCAAAAATTTCAAAAATTCAAATTCAAATTATTTATTTCAATAAACATCATAAACAAAGGAAATTCTACATATAGAGCAATGACGAAAAAGGACAGTCTCTCGATTATAAAACCGATACATTGGACCCTTTAAAAAAACAATACAGAGGCAAATGAAGAGGCGGTGAAACACGAAAAGGCAGAAATGAAGAAAGAACCCCCGGGAGCCGGCAACGGACGCGAAGAACAAATCTATACAACTTGTCAACGAGTAGGAATGTAAAAACGATATTTTTGCTCACACAAACCCTGCTAAAGTAGCTGGTGATTCTGTAACAACGTTTTTGTCATTTTTGAGAATGTTTTTGACGATGAGCTTTTAACTGAAGTTCGTAAATTGTTCCATAAGTGAACCGCCACATAGGCAAACGATCGTTTGGAAGGAACGCGTTCTATGCGTAGGTACGATAAAATTGAGATTATTTCTGCTTCTCTGGGGACCAGGTAAAGGCACAAATCTTTCTCTTAAATAGGGCGGTTGACCTGTTTTTATAACTCTGTAGATAAAAGAAAACATGTGATATTTTCTGCGATTCGTCATGTTTAATATGTTGTAGTTATTCAGATAAGGAGTGATATGGTTTCGATATGGAATTCCAAAAGCAAATCTCATGCAACTATTTTGAACTTTTTGTATGCATTTTTTGGTCCGCGACGATAGCGAATCGCCATAGACGACATCTCCATAGTCAAAAAGTGATAAAATTAAGGTATTACACAAATAATATTTTTGTTTGGCTGATAAATGTTTTTTTAATTTGTTTATATTATTTAGTCGCATGTAAGCTAAATTTGTTCTGTTTTTTATATGACTGCCCAAGCCAAGCGAGCTATCAAATATAGTACCTAGATTTTTTGTCTCCTTAACTATGGGGATTCTGTCATTGTTAATAGAAATTACTAAATTTTTTTTGTCGGGTATGATATCGTTTGTGTCACAAAAAAATCTAATTTGATTATAAATATGCCTTTCTAAAATTTTGGATGTAGCGGGTAATATGCTAATAGGCCTCAAATCTGTAAATTCTTTAGATTCTGCTATTTTTGGTAAGGGTTTAATAATAGCTTGCTTCCATATTTCTGGAAATAATCCGCCCAAAATACATGTGTTGATTATATTCAGCAAGGCATTCGTACAATATGGGATACATAACTTTAGGTCTCTCATCAAGAAACCATCCTCACCAATAACCTTTGATGAGATTTTAGTTACAATTTTGATTAGACTGGCTCTGTCTAACAGTTGGAAGCTAAGAGGATCGTTAATGTTTACATTGTTTTTGTAAAAATTGATTAATTCTTGGGAAGCAGTCTCTGATAAATTGTCGGTCTGCTGGAAGTATTATGTTGAGCTTTTTGGTAGTGTCCCAAAATTCCTTACCTTTCTTTGTTGAGAGTAAGTTAAAGAATGTATTTTTTTCTCGGATAATTGCATGCTTTGTTTAGTTCCTTAGTTGTTTATAATATTCAAAATGAGCCTGTGATTTTGATTTTGAAATTTTTTATGAGCTTTATCTCTTAGTCTGATTAAAATTCTTATATTTTGAGTTATCCAGGGTACATAAGGTTTTTCGGTTATTTGTTTTATTTTTATCGGAGCATGTTTATTCAGAACAGTTACTATATTTTTGTTAAAGACGTCTATTTTTTGTTCGATTTGGTTTATATAGTAAACATCCTCCCACCCAAGTAGAAACCCTTCATTTAAGAAGGATTCTCTATCTATATTATTGTAGTCTCTATATTTAATAGTCTTTTGTGATTTACTTATTTTTGACTTTCGAAAGGCTGAGTAAATTAAGTTATGATCTGAGAGATTTTGAGAAACCGCCAATGATTTGGAATCAATAGAGATACGATCCTCACTAGCACAGATTATATCAATGAGGCTAGCCTCTCTTGTGGCAAAATTGAATCTTGTTGGTTCACTGATCCTTTGTGATAAGTTAAAACTATGAATCATATTTTTGAGGCAATTTGTGTATGCAGAATTATTTAAAATGTTAATATTTAGATCTCCTATCAGTAATAAATAATCATATTTGAGACTGACAAAGCGTAGAAAATTTTCTAAGGAGTCTAAAAAATAAGTGACACGCTCAGAAGGCGAACGATAACTATACTAAGTGACATATAAATCCGAACACCCAGTTTAAATGGTTTTATTTTAATAAAAGTTGGTGAATGTATTTATCTTACTGTAAATAACAAGTGAAAAAATTTTCAGCCATATCAGTTGGACATTCCGGTTTTTATACTGCTTTTTTTTAATTCACTAACGCTCTAAAAATGAATATTTCTCTCGCAGTAAAGAATCAACGTTGGCGGATTTTGGTTCTTGACATCCTTTACGATCGGTTACGATGCCTAGAGTACGGAGACCTGTACGATTTCGTCAACTTAGTGAGTTTGATAGGGGTCGTATAGTGGGACTTCGGGAAGCTGGACTTTCTTTTCGGGCAATTGTAGTTAGAGTGCAAAGAAGTGTAGACACTGTGGTTAGGTGTTGTCAGGCATGGCTTCGAGAAGGCCGTACGCAAAGAGCAAGGGACAGTGGACGCCGCCGTAGAACAACAGACCGTGAAGATCGCAGCCTAAGATTATTGGCCTTAAGGGGCCGTTTCTCCACTACCAGGTCCATTGCAAATGAATGGTTTGCAGAACACGGAAGACCTATTGGCATGCGAAGTGTTTACCGACGAATGAGAAGTTTTGGCTTGTTTTCATACCGGCCACACTGGGTCCTCCCTTTAACTCGAGCACACCGACGTAATCGCCTTGAGTGGTGCAGACAACGGTCACTCTGGGATCAGGAATGGAACAGTATTGTCTTTAGTGACGAGTCTCGATTTTGTTTAGGCATGCACGATGGTCGTGCCAGGGTTAGAAGGCGACGTGGTAAAAGGAGGAATCCACAGTTTTTTGTTGAAAGACATGTTCATCACACTGTTGGAGTTATGGTTTGGGGTGCTATAGCTTATGGTTCCAGGTCACCTTTAATCTTCATCAGAGGTAACATGAACGCGCAGCGTTATATCCACGAAGTTCTAGAACCCCATCTTTTACCCTATCTTGACACCCTGGCAGATCCAACTTTCCAACAAGATAATGCCCGACCACATGTTGCAAGAGTCACAATAGACTTCTTTCAATATAATGATGTCACATTGTTACCAATTGAGCACGTGTGGGATATGATGGGTAGGATATTGCTCGATTTGCAACGTCCTCCTCAGACTCTAGAAGCACTTCGAGAGGAGTTGGTGGTTGCCTGGAATGAGATACCACAGGAGGACATTGACCACCTGATCAGAAGCATGCCTAGGCGCGTTGGAGAATGCGTAGCACATTATTAAAGGTCAAAGCGCTTTAAAGCAGTGAAATCATTTTGAAATTTTTATCATTTACTTATTATGCTTCATTAAGTACTTATACAAAATTTTATTAAAATAAAACCATTTAAACTGGGTGTACGGATTTATATGTCACTTAGTATACGTTTCTGAGAAGTTTGAACAATACGTTCCGTTTAGTTTCTAAGATAAACCATAATATAACGTATCGTTTAAATACATGTATAGATGTATTTAGAAAGCTAGTCACATAAAACTTGAGACGTATTAATATGTTATCTAAAAAATTAAAGGGAATCTACCGTTTCAAAATTATTTGGCTCGGATGTTGACAAATCTGTGATTTCCGACGTACTGATGTTTTCTCATATTATCTCGTATGGAAAAATAAAACATGAAAACGGTATAAAAGCTCATCCTTCAATATTTTGAAATATTCGGCATGAAAACTACACACCGATTTCGTCGCTATTAGGCGTGTTACGTGTGGTTGTTTGGTCGGCGGTTGGAGAGACATTTTACCTTCGCATGTCGCACTGGCAATATGTTGAGACCGCATATGCCTGTTTTTCAACTGGCTGCTTAATACTCTTCATCTGATTATATCATGGTGTATATAGAAATGACCAAAAAAGCAATCAATTTTATTCTGTCCACAAAATGCATTTTTTGTGCATTTTATTATGGATTTTTTCTTCAGTCATAACTTGGCAAGCAATAGTACAGCTCTGAATTTGTATATCAATATTTCACTTTCATATTAGAACTGAGTGGGTAATTACTTTGTTAAAAAAATCTCTGCTTATCTGGAAAAAAATTGTTAGATGTAAATTGGGTTTTCAGGACCTTTTGAAGAAAAACAGTGGTAAAAAAAAGTAACCACCCGCTCAATTCTGCTATTAAAGTACATTTACATACAGTTTCAGAGCTGTACTATTATTTGTTAACAAGTTACGACTGGGTTCACAGCATAATGCCCAATAAATGCATTTTTTGACAAGAAGAATGATAACATAATACAGTCCATCAAACAATCAGGTGAAACATGTTAAGAGTACTCTTCCGAACAGAGATGTGCGAGCTTAAACTAGATGATAGTGCTCTTTTGTAAGTGAATATTTTTTCCTCTGGTAACTATTCCTATCAGTCCGTATATTCCGCTTCCCCGCAGGCACAAATTCGCTCTCGTCTATAATATACACTCAGCTTCAACGTCTCTATCTTGACGTAATACATATAATAAGTTACAGGCTTGTGTCACGACTTTTCATACAAGTTATAACTAAATATATCACAAAACGTGTTTGGAAGAATTCTTCAACAGACACGAGGAATTCTAAGATAGAAATGATTCTACTGCATTCGCTCATCTCATCTTCTTTTCAGTCCTCACAATCGTCGAATCATTTCTATTGAAGAACGTAACAGTGAGTACGTCTAATTTTGTTCTTACACGAGTGTTTACAACGTTACAAGAGCTAACGGGGCATTGCTACTCTTCACATAATTATATGTATTCGAACATAGTACTGTGTGAACGGACCTCTTTGGCATCCAGGATTTCAACAGTTATTATAATAATACAACAGGGTCATTCTTTCCATATACGGGCATGGGCGTCGGCGGAAAAACCTAAGTGTTGAATTATTTTTTGTAGGGGGCAGACTTAAAGTACAGATTCTCTTAAGAAACAGTTAAGAACTTAAGAATGTTGCAAGATGAAATTCTATAAGCGGGGTTTTCGGCCTTCAAATTAACTCAAATTTTAATTTTTCTTTTCAGCAGTAGGAGGAAAAGAAATAATTTACAAGGTATACTTTCTAATAATAGTACAATTGTATAATAAACACGGAAAACCCCAAAAAGATAACCTTGTGCCGGGCGTTAACCGACAATTTAACCTTGAAACAGCATAACATCAGTAAAATTCAAACATCATATACAATAGAACAGCTGATTAAGTAACACTAAAAAATAAAACAAACATATAAAATATTAAAAGCTAGAAGTTAGTGGTAACGTTATAATTCCAAAGTACTACTTTAGTATAAACACTAAGAGAGTGTTAAAATGTAAAAAGGTGACTGAATATAAAAAAGGAAAAAGATTAAAACATTGATAGCATCTATGAAATTTTTGCATTTAAATATTTTTGCACTTTTGAAGTTTTGTAAGTATTTTTCTTTTTATTTCAGTAGTTGTTCACAATGTTGGCATTTTTGTCTAAAATAAACGCACTTATGAATGTTTAACTTTTTTATATGAGCGTATGGCCACGACATTCTCTACTTCAAACTCAACACATATGTAAAAATAAAAGTGTTGCTCATATTAAAAACAAAAGTGGAAGTCTCATTAGAACTGTGAATTTATTTTTTCAACTTTTGTTTTTATTGTGAGCGCATCGATTTGAAGTAGAAAGTGATGCAATCATTCGCTCATATAGAAATACTAAGTTAAATGTTCGAAAATTTAAGAGGAAGCGGCAAAATTGCCATCTTTGGGCTTTTAATAACTATCCAGTACAAAAATAAAAAAAAATAAAATGTTGATGAGAGCTTAAAATACATAATGTTGTATAATATTCAATTGCAAAAATTTCATAGCTGCCATCAACTTGAACTTTGAGTTATGGGATCCTAAACCCCGCTTATAGACCCCGATCCTATAAGAGCACCTAAAAATATGAAGACATTTGGGTCTGGAAAGTAACAATTACCATGATGCCGGAGTGTTTAAACTTGCCTCTATTTTCTGCCGAAATAAAACCACATATATGTTTAGAATTTTGCTTAGTGGAGACGTTTCGACCATCACTGTGGGTTGTTCCAAGGGCAATTGACAATTATGTGACAATATATTTCGTTTTCTGCCTGCCAGGTGATATTTAGTTTTTTTTAATCTTTTTCACATATCTATCCAGTGTGTTACTACAATAGTCCTGAACCCATATACGTAACTCAAAAAGTGACATTATATCGATTTTTTATGACATTATACGTTATAGGTTTTCCTAGGGAATGTCACCTTTGAACATTAAGTCAACATCTAACCGATTTGGTTGACATTATAGGTATGTAAGTTTCTTACGAAATAACTTCGCAGTTTTGAAATATGTTGAGATTGCGCGTAGCCAACACTGCAATTTGAAAATGGCACCGCGCAAAGTCAGCAAGATCCAGAACACCCGCTCCCAAAAGGACATCCAGCCCCCCAAAACGACAAGCGAGGATGAGGTCGTTTTTTGATGTACTAGACACGTCACCCTCATCTATCGTTCAAAAAACGCCAAAAGAAAATAATTTTGTCGGTAAAGAGCCTCTTGGACTTTTTCATTTAAGTTCGTTAAAACATGGACATCTTTATTATTATATTTTATAACGAGAAACGAGAATAGTGAACTAGTTAATGAGATGATTTTTAATTCTGAAACTGCGCATCTGAATGGGAAACGAAAAGGCACTCTAAGACACATATACCGATAGTAATATTTTCAAAAACGGGTGGCTTACTGATTTTTTTGTTGAACATAGATACTTGCCGGAACAAATGTCACGGATGTTAGTGCTTTAGAAGCGCGTTTCAATATCTCAATCTGTTTTCAAGAAGGGGGTCTATCATATATACGTATAGTCAAGTTTTGCATATGGAAATAAAACAACACTGTAGGTAGATTTAAATAACTTTATTGTTTTTCTGGTGACTGGAACCTTTGACCACGCAGTCTGTTTTTAATTTTCGGGAAAGTAAAGAAATCGTTAGGACTTAGATCGGGACTATATGGAGGATGGTCCCCAATAATTCCACGTTTTCTTCCATTAAATACTTGTTTTTTGGACTGTGTGCGAGCTTGCATTGTCTTGGTAGAGGATGATTCTTCTTTCGGGGTTGATTTTTCGGTGATGACTTTTGGCAAACAAATGGTGGTATACCAATCCGCAGTAACAGTTATTTGCTCATTAAGAGGAATTGTTGCAATATGACCCGCTTTTGACACAAATGTCTGAACCATCTTTTTCGAAACACTTCCAGAACGGATGACTTTTGTTGGCTTTTCTTCACCTTGGAACACCCAAACAGCCGACTGTCATTTATTTTCTGGTTCATAACAGTAAATCTACGATTCATCACCACTAATAATGCTGTACACATTTTTTGAGTTTTCGGAATTGAAACGGTCAAGCGTTTTTTAACACCAATTAACCCTGGCTGCTTTCTGCTCTTTAGTCGTTAGTGGGGTATCCAACGAGAAACCAATTTTCTTACTCCTAATTCTTCATGTAAATTTTTTTAAATTGAGGTCTTTGAGATCTTCAAGGACGCCTCAATCTCGCGATATGTCACATGTCTACCTTTAATGATGAGTTTGCGCACAGCATGGACGTTTTCCTGGGTGACTGCCGTTTTTGGTGCACCCACCCTGGGATCGTCGCTAAGACTCACCCGTTCACGTTTGAATTCTTCATACCAACGGGAAATTGTCGACTGATATAGCGCTTCGTTGCCGAAAACAGACAGTAACTCAGCAAGGCATTATTGTTGCGATAATTGTCTCTGAAAGTTGTAATAAATTATGGCGCGAAAATGTTCTCGGTTGAGTTCCATTTTTCTAATGACTTGGTGACACTTAAAAATTCACTGTAGTGAGAACACTGCACGTATTGTTGTGAAACTTTGAATTTAAGTTTACTAAAGAGTAAGGTTAAGATTCAGTATTGACGTTCGATCCGCGCGGCCTACTATGTTTCTATATGCAAAACTTAGAAGACATCCCTCGTATGTATGTTTTTTGATATTTCATATTTGATATGCTGACAATTTTTCTGCCAACATTTTGTAACAGATTGTATTTGGAATCGTTCATTGACGGAGTCGATTTTCTCAGTTTCAAATTTTTAATACAGAAAAAAATAGTTCACAGTTCTGGACTGTTTTAAAGCAGACGAGTAAACTAAAATAGTGAAAAATGAAAGATATCAGTTCCCCAGTGAAAATCTGTAATAGCCGTATTTTATAGTACCTACTCTAAACAATACCAGAGGCAAAATTCTGAAATCGTCGGAAACTTATTCAATAGAAAAAATGGCAATTTGCCTTTTGCTATATTCTATTCTCTATTCTATATTCTCCTATGCTTACGGTTCCCCTGAGGGGCGAATGTGCTATTACGTATAGAGGGTTATCAAATTCAAAGTTATTTCTGTGTGTATAATGTGTCACTTCCATAGGAAAGCATATTGAAACACTTTCCTATAATAACATTTCTCCGGGATTCGATAATTTTCGGCCATTTTTATTGGGCGCCTGATGAGCTTCATCACAAAATTTTTATACGTGAATCACCCTGTATACAGATGCCATGAATGATCGCAGCAACTCTGTGGTATGCACACCGTATTTGACTATGATAATTAGTCCTAATACGGTACTTATACCATGAGATAGTTATCTGCTAGACAGATAAATTAATTTGCTTTAATATAAACGCACAATGGGTCCTGGGAAGGTGTGAAAGAGGTGTGGATGTATGTTAGAGTTTATGGTTCATAACTGGTTACTTTGATTTATAGTTGAAAAAATGGAATTGGGATGGAATAGTTCACACGCGGTTGAAGATTAATAGGTACAGTTGGGTGAAAGGTAACCGAATAATTTAACAGTTTTTATTAAGATGTTTTGAGGCGAATGCTAATCAACTTGTTTAACGATCAATCTCCAATTTTTACTCACAACATTTTATAAGTAAGTACTTAAAATTTACAGTTTGAAACAAATGGGCCTTCAGAGTGCTATACCGGTCTCTGAGAAGATAAGACTTTTTCTTGGAGGAAGCGCTCATCCGGTTTTGGTGAACGATCTTACTTGGTCAGAAAGGCATTTGTTTCTATTTTTAACATGCTTTTATAAGCTTGGCCGGTACATATGTAACGGAATCTTTGAGAATAATTTTCACCAATTTCCAGAAGTTTGATTAATTTGAAGCAAAACGGAGGCAGATACTTTTTCAAGGTAGTGAAGTTTAGATCTCTCAGAATATGGCACAAATATACTAAGTGACATATAAATCCGAACACCCAGTTTAAATGGTTTTATTTTAATAAAATTTTGTATAAGTACTTAATGAAGCATAATAAGTAAATGATAAAAATTTCAAAATGATTGCACTGCTTTAAAGCCCTTTGACCTTTAATAATGTGTGGATGCACCCTGATGTGCTACGCATTCTCCAACGCGCCTAGGCATGCTTCTGATCAGGTGGTCAATGTCCTCCTATGGTATCTCATTCCAGGCAACCACCAACTCCTCTCGAAGTGCTTCTAGAGTCTGAGGAGGACGTTGCAAATTGAGCAATCTCCTACCCATCATATCCCACACGTGCTCAATTGGGGATAAGTCGGGAGATCTTGGTGGCCATGGTAACAATGTGACATCATTATGTTGAAAGAAGTCTATTGTGACTCTTGCAACATGTGGTCGGGCATTATCTTGTTGGAAAGTTGGATCTGCCAGGGTGTCAAGATAGGGTAAAAGATGGGGTTCTAGAACTTCGTGGATATAACGCTGCGCGTTCATGTTACCTCTGATGAAGATTAAAGGTGACCTGGAACCATAAGCTATAGCACCCCAAACCATAACTCCAACAGTGTGATGAACATGTCTTTCAACAAAAAACTGTGGATTCCTCCTTTCACCACGTCGCCTTCTAACCCTGGCACGACCATCGTGCATGCCTAAACAAAATCGAGACTCGTCACTAAAGACAATACTGTTCCATTCCTGATCCCAGAGTGACCGTTGTCTGCACCACTCAAGGCGATTACGTCGGTGTTCTCGAGTTAATGGGAGGACCAAGTGTGGCCGGTATGATAACAAGCCAAAACTTCTCATTCGTCGGTAAACACTTCCGTGTTCTGCAAACCATTCATTTGCAATGGACCTGGTAGTGGAGAAACGGTCCCTTAAGGCCAATAATCTTAGGCGGCGATCTTCACGGTCTGTTGTTCTACGGCGGCGTCCAGTGCCCCTTGCTCTTTGCGTACAGCCTTCTCGAAGCCATGCTTGACTACACCTAACCACAGTGTCTACACTTCTTTGCACTCTAACTGCAATTGCCCGAAAAGAAAGTCCAGCTTCCCGAAGTCCCACTATACGGCCCCTATCAAACTCACTAAGTTGACGAAATCGTACAGGTCTCCGTACTCTAGGCATCGTAACCGATCGTAAAGGATGCCAAGAACCAAAATCCGCCAACGTTGATTCTTTACTGCGGCTGAAATATTCATTTTTAGAGCGTTAGTGAATTAAAAAAAAGCAGTGTAAAAACCGGAATGTCCAACTGATAAGGCTGAAAATTTTTTCACTTGTTATTTACAGTAAGATAAATACATTCACCAACTTTTATTAAAATAAAACCATTTAAACTGGGTGTTCGGATTTATATGTCACTTAGTATACATAGAAGCTGGTATATCGGTTCAGATTCTCGGGTGCTGCTGCAACGACGATACTGTTCACATTTGATGTAGGCCGGAAAATATTCTAATTCAGTTCTTGGCAAAATGCTATTCAAAAGGACCCCATTTAACGAATCTACATGTTGTCATGCCAAAGATAGCGTCATAATTTTTGTTTAAACAAATTCCAACAATTTGTTTTTTGTTCCGGTTTTTGGGTCTTTCCGAACAAAAATGGTTTGTATGACCTTTTTCAATTTTAGAAACGATTTGATATGTCAACGGACATTAGTCCCCATAGCTCACCTCCATAATACCTACGCGTCTTACCAAAGAAATCAAATCCATGTGATCCCAATTATTCTTCCCAATAAGCGTGATGGGTCAAAGTTCTTATAGATACTACTTCGCTGCAAGTTGAAGCTCAAAAAGTGCAATCACCATCATCTTTAATGTCTGTAATCAAACATTTAAGGCTGTACATCAAATACGGGGTCATATAATGGTTATTAAATTACGAGTCGAACAGCATGTATTTTCAAATTTTATTGCTCAAAGGATGCACAGCCATTAAATAGCAATGAAATATGGTGAACACATTCATCTTCTTCTGTCAGTCTCAAGACAAACTGTAATAAAATAATAATGGTAATATTTGTAGCGTTGTTAGAGCCAACATTTCTGGGCACTATTACACGTACGTATTGAGCAATAACAAAAGAAAAAACTAAAGATGATTTGAGGATGTAATTGAAAGCATTTTTTAAAATGAGTTGAGAGTATGAACTGTATTTTTTATACTGGAAATATTGGAAATACGTACTTTTTTAATTTACAATACTTAGTTTTATTTTATTTCTTAGAATTTCGTTGTAGAGGCTTAGTTCTTGAACAAAGTTCCAATGGCTGTACATGCTTTAACAAAAAGGAGTCAATATACAAACTTGAAAGAATCTTTATCAAGGACTAGATCCACGTACTAACAGTATCGAAAAAATGACTTACAAAGAGATATAAGAAACGATTATCTCTACGATCAACTAACCGTATACTCGTCAATCTATGTCCTTATATAAACTACAATGAATAGTCCACTTTAGGTGCATCGGTCACCAATGTTACTTAGTTTAAGATACATATCCTGATGAATATGTAAAGGAAAATGACCTATCAATCAAACTTACGACAGTAGATCGAAGCTATTTTTTCTTACGAAGATAACGTGCTGAAAAGCTTCATTTTGACGTTAGACATCATGCAACAGGTAGCAATGTCCTCAACTACGAACCCCTTCCCACTTCAGTTGGCCCAACTATCGAAATCTTAGTTTTTTTCGTATTAAACACAAATAATAAAAATGTAGCAGGGTGTTATAGGTTTAAAATATTAACAATGAATATTTTGATAATATATAGTAGAAAACACCAACTTTATCACTCCCTAATCAAATTTGCAGGATAAAAATAACACATGTTGCAATTACAGCATATCAACCTATTTTCATTTCAATGCAACTTAAGTCTATAACGGATAGGTGGCTGTGAAAAATAAAAGCCATGACAATTGTTTTTATTAATTACAGCTCTCAGAATACGTTTAAAATAGTTTTGAGTAGTTAAGGTTTTCAAAATTGGTAGAGGAAAGGTTATTAGTGAGATAATTCGGTTACTGATAATTAATTTTTTTAATTCTGGGAAATCAAACTCAGAAATTGCAACTTTGTTAGACTTATCGCGGTACAGTGTGAGAAACATTGTTAGAAGATATAACGTAACTGGTTCAGTTTATATTAAGCCACGATATGTGCAAAAAAGTAATATCACAAATGCCGACCGAAGAGCATTAAGAAGAACAATCGTGAAAAACAGGCGTGCCAATTATTTACAATTAAGTGCTCTGTGGAGTGACGCTGTTGGAAGGAGAATTTCGAGGTCCACAACTCATAGAGAGGCCCACAAACTGGCATTTAGCACTTGCAAGGTAAGTTTTCTTATAAAAAAAAGTGCAGTAAAAACCCTAAAGTTGCACAACTTGTCTATAGGCCAAAGAAAAGCCATTATCAACTCCACTGCAAAAGAAAAATCGGTTTAGATGGGCTAAAGAACATAGACAATGGACACCTCAACAATGGTGTGCAATACAATGGAGTGATGAGGCCCAATTCGAAGTTTGTGTTGGTCGCAGTAGAGTTATTCGCAAAAAAATGAAGCATTTCATGTTGACTTTCTGAAGAGAAAAGTGAAATTTTCAGCATCCATTATGGTCTGGGGCAGTATCTCATCAAAAGGAGTAGGAAAACTTCATTTTATTGATGGAAATTTGGATAAAAACAAATATTTGGCAATTTTAGAAGAATCGCTTTTACCAGTGATGGAAGAATGTTTGACATCCGGCCAAGATTTTGTGTTTTAGTAAGATGGTGCAGCGTGCCATACCTCAAAAAAGGCTATAAAATGGATGGAAGAAAATAATATACAACTTTTGAAATGGGTTTCTAGCAGTCCAGATCTGTCACCTATTGAAACTTTGTGGCACGAGATGAAAAAGGTTCTACGACAACATCCTTCTCGTACAATCACCGAACTGAGGCAAAAGCTTCAAGAAATATGGGATTATTTTACACCAAATTTTTGCCAAAACTTGGTTAACACTATGCCCAAAGAATTTCAGCCGTAATAAGAAATAAAGGTGATGTTACCCAATGGTAATCTTTCAGTTGTTTCGCACATTGTTTATTTGTTCAGATGTTCTATTAGTTATAGGTCTAAGCGATTTCAAATATGTATTTTTTACGACTAGAGTGTATCTAAAATGTTTTTGAGAAAATAAATTGTTTTAGAAGTAAATGGTTTCATGTTTAGTTTATAAAGGCATATTTTGGTACAAATCTTGAAGTGGGCCAACTGAAGTGGAAAGGGGCTCGTATACCTGTCGGACAGATTCCAAACCTGGAATTTCTGTCCACTAGTTAAAGCAAATCCTGGCTTTACTGGAAATGCAGGATGAATGCCATTTTTGGCCCAAAATGCATGTAGTTTGCTTTCACACTTCAATGCTGCTTTCAGGCAGCAGCGGTGGCCGCAGTAGTAGACTCTTCTGTCTCCTGATCAGTCGCCGTGCGCCGTGCGGGTTCGAGTCCCGTCCCGGGAGAAATTTTTCTCTTGGCTATGGATGTTGTGATTGTCCGAAGGTGGTAGACGGTCTCTGACTGTCGAACGTGGAGGTACCACCCGGCGGATCTCGTAGGCGGAGCCAGAATGTGTGCATGTTGCATATTAAATGGTACAGCCATAGACATCTTGAACAACCATTTACAGACAATAACTTCATATGCGAGTAACAACAGTTTGAAAATTAATAAAAAAAACAGTCAATTTTATTTAGTAGCAATGATTTTGATATTGGAATCAAGTGACTTTAAATAAACATAGTATAAAATGACAAAAGGAAGTGAAAAATCTTAGCCTCACGATGAATCATTCACAGTCATGTCAATAGCGTATTTCAGCAGCCTTTCCTTAAATCAAAACAACTATTAGTATATTGTGATCTATACTAAGTGATATATAAATCCGAACACCCAGTTTAAATGGTTTTATTTTAATAAAAGTTGGTGAATGTATTTATATTACTGTAAATAACAAGTGAAAAAATTGTCAGCCTTATCAGTTGGACATTCCGGTTTTTATACTGCTTTTTTATAATTCACTAACGCTCTAAAAATGAATATTTCAGCCGCAGTAAAGAATCATCGTTGGCGGATTTTGGTTCTTGACATCCTTTACGATTGGTTTCGATGCCTAGAGTACGGAGACCTGTACGATTTCGTCAACTTAGTGAGTTTGGTAGGGGCCGTATAGTGGGATTTCGGGAAGCTGGACTTTCTTTTCGGGCAATTGCAGTTAGAGTGCAAAAAAGTGTAAACACTGTGGTTAGGTGTTGTCGGGCATGTCTTCGAGAAGGCCGTACGCAAAGAGCAAGGGGCACTGGACGCCGCCGTAGAACAACAGACCGTGAAGATCGCCGCCTAAGATTATTGGCCTTAAGGAACCGTTTCTCCACTACCAGGTCCATTGCAAATGAATGGCTTGCAGAACACGGAATACCTATTGGCATGCGAAGTGTTTACCGACGAATGAGAAGTTTTGGCTTGTTCTCATACCGGCCACACTGGGTCCTCCCTTTAACTCGAGAACACCGACGTAATCGCCTTGAGTGGTGCAGACAACGGTCACTCTGGGATCAGGAATGGAACAGTATTGTCTTTAGTGACGAGTCTCGATTTTGCTTAGGCATGCACGATGGTCGTGCCAGGGTTAGAAGGCGACGTGGTGAAAGAAGGAATCTACAGTTTTTTGTTGAAAGACATGTTCATCACACTGTTGAAGTTATGGTTTGGAGTGGTATAGCTTATGGTTCCAGGTCACCTTTAATCTTCAGCAGAGGTAACATGAACGCGCAGTGTTATATCCACGAAGTTCTAGAACCCCATCTTTTACCCTATCTTGAAACCCTGGCAGATCCAACTTTCCAACAAGATAATGCCCGACCACATGTTGCAAGAGTCACAATAGACTTCTTTCAACATAATGATGTCACATTGTTACCATGGCCACCAAGTTCTCCCGACTTATCCCCAATTGAACACGTGTGGGATAGGATGGGTAAGAGATTGCTCAATTTGCAACGTCCTCCTCAGACTCTAGAAGCACTTCGAGAGGAGTTGGCGGTTGCCTGGAATGAGATACTACAGGAGGACATTGACCACCTGATCAGAAGCATGCCTAGGCGCGTTGGAGAATGCGTAGCACATCAGGGTGCATCCACACATTATTAAAGGTCAAAGAGCTTTAAAGCAGTGCAATAATTTTGAAATTTTTATCATTTACTTATTATGCTTCATTAAGTACTTATACAAAATTTTATTAAAATAAAACCATTTAAACTGGGTGTTCGGATTTATATGTCACTTAGTATATTATCTACTATTGTCAAGCTGACTTTCACCCAAACAGTTCTTATCACATACAACATACATGGATTACATATACTACCCATATTTAACACATGATGACAAACATTATATTGAGAAAATACAAAATGCACGTCTTCGATACTAAATTCAAGCTTAATTAAGGAGACCATGTGACTCCATTCTGTAAATAAGCTAATTAGGTTGTCAGCAAAGCAAAAGTGCTTTTTTACCTTAGTAGCGTTTTATTTAAGGCCATCAAGCCTGATACCCCATTATACTTGAAGGATACATGTAAAACCAACACAAACTTAAAAAGTGCTTTATGTATCAGGTAGCATAAGTTTTAAGAAAAATGGATAATTGTCCATTATGGAGAACTCACCTCAATATCTGTGATACTAGTTTTAGTTTTAGTTATTTTATGTACTGTGAGCAATGAACCTCATTATTACTATTATTTGTTTGTTTTTTTATGCACCTCGATGGTTTCGTGTTTTTGTAAGCTCAACTAAGCTCTAATTGAAAAGACATAAACTTGTGTGCGTTAAACGGATACTTCAAGAAGCGCAAGTTATTAGCCGGTTCATTGCCAGGTAATGTTTGCTTTTCCTTTAGTTTTACGTTGGGTTAAGTTGCACTTACACGTAAAAGATCATTGTTCTTTAGGAGAATATCTAAAGAGCCCACATAACAGATGGAAGCGTGGAGATAATAGTTGCTTAACGTATTACAGGCTAATGATGCATAGCTGTTCGTTGAGGCTTCCTTATTGTTAGAATGTAATATAAGATGTGATAAGAAAGTTGACTTCTGAAACCTCCTTATTTTCGGGTTGTTGTTTGATGCAAACATAGCAGAGGAAAGTAGATGCAGCAGGGTAGTAACATGCTACACCTATAGCCTTCAAAAAGTGGCGTCAAGTAGGTTGACTCAGCACTTTCTACACAACGCTGTCATCAGTTCATAAAGCATTATGTTCGACTCAAGCCGTTTGAGCTAGATACAAATATGTATAACAAAAAAGTAAATGGGTCAAGTCAGAAAACCATGAGGCGAATCAGTTGGAGGTTCTATTAAAGTTGCAAGAAAATCCCCATTTAAGTGCACGACAAATTGAAGCAGAAAAGTTATCGAGACTTTCTTTTTTGACAACAGATTAACAGGTACAGAATACTTGAATTTTTTGGTTGATCATTTGCCTTTGCTTTTGGAGGATGTCAACCTGCAAACTCGGATGCATATGTACTTCCAACATGACGGCGCACCTGCGCATTATCATAATCGTTTGCATAACTATTTGGACACCTGGAGTAACAATCGTAGGATCGGTTATGATGGGCCTACATCTTGGCTTCCTAGATCACCAGATATGACACCGATGGACTTCTTTTTATGGGGCTACGTTAAGCAGGCGGTTTATAGATATCCACCATCTACCCCGGAATATATGAAGGAAAGGATTAAGGATACTTTTCTGAACATAAGGGAACACATGCTGAGGGATGTGCAACGGTCATTTATAGAAAGACTGCGGCGTGTATTCAACATGGTGGTGATATTTTCGAGCAGTTTTTGTAGATTAGGTCTTGAGTACTGATAGTTGTTTGTTTATGTTGTTGTTATAGTTGTTTTTCTCTATTTCGCTTGAAGCTGATTTATACTGTTCTGATTGTTATTAGTTTTGACGTTAAATCTGTACTCTTAGTGGCAATAGGAACTAGCCCACTGTTTGACTGTTGCTTCCGTGGATGATGTGATTTTTTGTCTTAATTTTGGTGTGTTGTTCTACTGACAGTAACAAACAAGATAAAAGCTGAAGAGTGCAAGTTTTTTTTTATGCAAAATCCAGCACTCCAAATTTCAAAATGGAGGATAGAGCGACTGCCGAAATGGACGGTTTTTCTGGCCAAAACACCTTACATCCCAGTAGCTAATTACCAAAACCTCATAGAATGTTATATGTATCTTCTGCTTTTGAATTGGTTTATCCGAATATGCAATAAAATTTGAGGCATCCCATTTAAAAAATCACAACTTTGATATGTAGGTCAAAATTGGGACACCCTGTATAGTTGCCAATATTGTAGAAATGTGCGCTCAAATGTCATGTATAACATCCCATAAATAGATTTTCCCAAAATGTATTTGTTTATGAGTAATATTCCGTCCACACATGGATGGGCCACCCTGTAGATTGAGACTGGCTGCTTGGACTCTGTATGACCTAATGCCAATAAATAATGAGAATAGTTACTCAAATATACGTTCTTGCGTGCGTTGCAGTTTTCAATTTACGTTTGATAGACTCAATACTTTCACCGCGAGTAACCTCTGAGCCCCCTTATGACAAAACGAAAACAAAAGATCATTTCACGTACACTGTCGCAATTTTACCATTATCTGATCTCAATTTTGTGCATTAAAGTTTAAGGAATGTGTTTATTACATACATAAATCATCTTCATTGTCATTACTATACATTGCTCGATTATCATCCATTGAAATTCGCATCGTCTGATAGAAAATAATGGCAATCTAGAACAAAAACTTAAATTACAGCTGCTGTTTACAGATGTTAAATTCATAGCTTAGAATAGCGATACACGTATTAATTGGTTGGTAATATACTGACATAGACATGCGTGTAGACCAAGCAGGTAGAACGATTATTCACTTTTCGTTATAGGCACGCTTGTTTAGCTATGCTAATTGAGACTTAATACGGTACTATTCGATGATTATCTCCTAAGTGAATTAATGCAGATTGATATATTACGGATTCGTCGTGAGAAGAAGCACTGCCCGTAGGATAGATAACAGGAACTATTTCAATGTATGAATGTTCTTGACCGACGATTCATCATCTATGTAGAAACCGAATTATGCCACTCAAGCATAAGATAATAATAATATATGGACTGTCCAAGCGTAGTGACCCAACCAGCAAAGTAGTGGTATAAGCTTTTGGTAAAAGAACCCTTCAGCCATAATAGCTCTCTATAGTTGTTGCTTGAACATCAAAATGCTGGCTTAATGTTGTGTGGAATGCAAATTTGCTTTCTGCAACATATTTGCTCCAAAATGAGGTGTTTAAAATATTCTTATAGCATAGTTATACAACAACTTATAGGGCAAATTTTTAACTGTTGCATAAACGTTTATACAACTATCTTATACGGCATATTTGCACGTTAGTCAACATGGTTGTGTTGTGGCATCCATGGTAACGTTTATAAAACAAACCCGAGCCTTGTTGTTTTGCTGTGCAATTTACTACTTTAGCCAACAAATTGCTCCCAACGGAAGCACTTATACAACTGTTCTTTAGTAACTGTTAAAGGCTGTACATATGCTAAATATGTTGGTAAACAACTTCACCATAACCTAACTTTCTGTTGTCATATTTTTGTAAAATGCCATAACCAATGTTTTAAGACAAACAACGCATGCATATTGGTTCAAAAGGTTTTATCAACTGTTCAAACAGAAGATATAGATCTGGAACAAATTCTGGGTAAATCATTCGACTCTGTCGGTATTTCATTTCAGACAGTTGTCAAATTGTTGTAAACACCTGCAGGCAACACCAAAATATTCTAATAACCTAAAGACAACATGGACGACGCCATGATTGTACACAACCACCCGCCATATTGGGTAAACATTTATTCCTCTATTTAATATTAAATATATTATGTTTCAGTTCGAAATTACAGATATAAAGGGATAAACATTAGTGTAATTGTGTCTAAATATAGGATTTGTGGAAGATTTAACGCAGATAAGTTCAGTTATCCATCTTCAAAATCTAGACATACTTTTGATCATTGTCAAAATATGAATCAAATACGAAGCCCGTAGAAATTGGATAACTAATTTGCACGATAATCACAATAAAATTTGCTGCGCAAGTAATTCAATAGCGCTATATCACAGTGTAGAAGTTTATCATATACCTGTGTATGAAATTCACAATGGCCGATATGTAAGTAAACAAGATGACTGTAATGTGTTAGTTATATATTCTTCACTTCGTCTATACAATACATAAGAAATAGTTTGGTTGCAATAAAGTAGAATCACGTAACAGAATAGTTGTATAGTTGACAAAAACTGAATCTTGCACTGACGCAAATGTCCTATAGCGGCTGCAAGAGGCTTACACTTTTGTTTTATAACTACAGCCCTTATACAACCTCTTAAATGACGGAAGTGTCCTATTAGGTGTACCCATTCCGCTTGTATAGCTGTTCTAAGAGGGTTTTGCCAATGTTCTTACAGTATGCAATGCTGTTTAAGGAATACTGTATAATCATTCTTGCAACCCTAATAGGAGTGATAATTGTTAGTTGGGGAACCATCGAAATACTCGTTTTCATTATTTCACATGGTTACTTCAGTCTTGGTTGAGATACAGTTGGTCCACTGTCCAGCAGTTCTCAAGTTTTACTGTGCCAGTTATCTATAATATAGGGTCTCACACCTTTTTGACAGCTACGGTCTTTCTTAGCTGTTTCAGTTAGAATTCGATCTACTGTCTAATCATGTTAGCAAATTTCTCCGAAATAATTGTAAAGTCTGATTTTGTTAATGCAAGTTGTATGAGGGGGTATTTAAAACATGGACGCATAACATGAGTACACCAATTTTTGTGGGAAAACTATTTATTCGACAACAAAGAATGAGAAAACGCATTATTTGGGACTCAATCGAAAGTGTTGACAGGAAGGAAACAACTTTTCAAATTAAATTTTTAGGTATTAATGAGACCTGCAAAGCAATACCACATGTTAAAAGATGTGACTAATAGGAAAAATGTTATGGCTGAAAAACGAGACAAAATGCAGGTTTTGGCACTTGTTGGTAATGCGACGATAACTTCACTCAACTACTTGGGTACTTCTAAAAAACCACAACAAAATTGGAGTATATTGGTCAAGTAGTTTTTGAGAATTTCAAAATTTTTATCCCAAAACACCTGTTTTCCGGCCAGCACTAGTAGTTTATTGAGCAATACACAGGGTTCATTCAAAGAGCATTTCATAGCAAAATACACGTGTTTACCTTGCCCATTTGAATCACAAACCATTCCAAAAGATAAATGTTATTTTTATGCGAAAAACAAAGCTTACGTTTCCTTCTTCTAAATAAATTCAAACGTTTCGTATTTGTAAGTAATTGAACAAGTGTGCTACGATATTCGAGAAACATACGTTACTACACACATTTTAAACCAAAGCGGATGTGTCTATCATCTTTTGTTGCGAATTATTAACAAATACGAAACATTTGAATTTGATTAGAAGAAAAAACGTAACCCATTCCTTTTTGCATAAAAATAACACTTATCTTCCGGAATGGTTTGCGATTCATATCGGCAAAGTAAGCTAGTGTATTTTGCTATTAAATGCTCTTTTAGCGAACCCTGTATATTGCTCAATAAACTAGTAGTGACGGCCGGATAACAGGTGTTTTTGGATAATCAATTAGAAATTCTCAAAAACTACTTGACCAATCTACTCCAATTTTGTTGTGGTTATTTAGAAGCATGAAACCAACGAATTTGTAGAATTTCAAGTATCTGCGAGAAACCATCGTCGAAATACCAACAAGTTCCAAAACCTGCAACTTGTCTCGATCTATTGGCCATACCTTTTCGCGTGTAGTCTCATTTTGTAGGCTCATAAAAATATCTAAAAATCTTATATAAGTATTTTTTGTTTCTGCCAATACTTTCGATTGAATTCCAAAAAACAGGTTTTCTCATTATTTGTTGTCGAATAAGAAGTTTTCCGACAAAAGTTTGCGTACCCGTTTTATGCGTCCGTGTTTTAAATACCCCCTTGAACAACTTGCAGCAATAAAACCAGAAATAAAATTATTTTGCAAACCAGGGCTATTCTTGTCTAATATGATGAGATTACTAAGTAGACTCTAAAATTGGATCTATAGCATATCTTGAACCGTTTTATAAGAATCGTGGTAGACAAACACAACATCTGTAGATCGAAATTAACTTTCGAGACAGATATTTGAACCGGCGAGCCTTCAAGTCGATGGATTAACCGAAACTTTCAAATGAAGAGTATGATATGGGATATGGGAGGTTGTTAGGTGAGATAGTAATATATCTCCAAGAAAAGACAAGGTCAGTCTTCATTATTAGTAATAATAGCAGTTTATTATTAAAGAAGAAAATAAGCTCTATATAATAACTAATAATCAGTCTTTATCCAATATTATTAAGACTTAGTTAAAGAAAACTAAAACAGTGCTGACTTTGTCTCTTAAAGCACACAAAAATAATGTCTTTTTGTTTTCAACATTTTGCAAAAAAAAACAAATTATAAAACAAAAATAACAACTTATGGCCTGTTGCAAATATCGCTGATTTTATACACATGCGGCTACGGTTTCTTAAGCTGTTTCAGTTAGAATTAGATCTCCTGTGATAACCTAAGGAGGTTCAAACATCGGATCAATAGTATATAATTAACCGCTTTATAATAGTTTTGGTAGACAAATACATCATCTGTAAATCGAAATTAACTTTCGAGGCAGATATTTGAACCGACGAGCCTTCAAGTCGACCAAATTTTAGTTTCGATAGAAACCGAAATATATACTAAGTGACATATAAATCCGAACACCCAGTTTAAATGGTTTTATTTTAATAAAAGTTGGTGAATGTATTTATCTTACTGTATATAACAAGTGAAAAAATGTTCAGCCTTATCAGTTGGACATTCCGGTTTTTATACTGCTTTTTTTTAATCCACTAACGCTCTAAAAATGAATATTTCAGCCGCAGTAAAGAATCAACGTTGGCGGATTTTGGTTCTTGACATCCTTTACGATCGGTTACGATGCCTAGAGTACGGAGGCTTGTACGATTTCGTCAACTTAGTGAGTTTGATAGGGGCCGTATAGTGGGACTTCGGGAAGCTGGACTTTCTTTTCGGGCAATTGCAGTTAGAGTGCAAAGAAGTGTAGACACTGTGGTTAGGTGTTGTCAGGCATGGCTTCGAGAAGGCCGTACGCAAAGAGCAAGGGGCACTGGACGCCGCCGAAGAACAACAGACCGTGAAGATCGCCGCCTAAGATTATTGGCCTTAAGGGAACGTTTCTCCACTACCAGGTCCATTGCAAATGAATGGTTTGCAGAACACGGAAGACCTATTGGCATGCGAAGTGTTTACCGACGAATGAGAAGTTTTGGCTTGTTTTCATACCGGCCATACTGGATCCTCCCTTTAACTCGAGAACACGTAATCGCCTTGAGTGGTGCAGACAACGGTCACTCTGGGATCAGGAATGGAACAGTATTGTCTTTAGTGACGAGTCTCGATTTTGTTTAGGCATGCACGATGGTCGTGCCAGGGTTAGAAGGCGACGTGGTGAAAGGAGGAATCCACAGTTTTTTGTTGAAAGACATGTTCATCACACTGTTGGAGTTATGGTTTGGGGTGCTATAGCTTGTGGTTCCAGGTCACCTTTAATCTTCATCAGAGGTAACATGAACGCGCAACGTTATATTCACGAAGTTCTAGAACCCCATCTTTTACCCTATCTTGACACCCTGGCAGATCCAACTTTCCAACAAGATAATGCCCGACCACATGTTGCAAGAGTCACAATAGACTTCTTTCAACATAATGATGTCACATTGTTACCATGGCCACCAAGATCTCCCGACTTATCCCCAATTGAGCACGTGTGGGATATGATGGGTAGGAGATTGCTCAATTTGCAACGTCCTCCAAAGACTCTAGAAGCACTTCGAGAGGAGTTGGTGGTTGCCTGGAATGAGATACCACAGGAGGACATTGACCACCTGATCAGAAGCATGCCTAGGCGTGTTGGAGAATGCGTAGCACATCAGGGTGCATCCACACATTATTAAAGGTCAAAGGGCTTTAAAGCAGTGCAATCATTTTGAAATTTTTATCATTTACTTATTATGCTTCATTAATTATTTATACAAAATTTTATTAAAATAAAACCATTTAAACTGGGTGTTCGGATTTATATGTCACTTAGTGTATATTACTATCCTCCCAATGAAAGGTAAGATGGCAATATATCTCCAAGAAAAAACAAACTCAGTCTTCATTAATTATTATTAGTAATAATAGCAGTTTATTATTAAAGAAGAAAATAAACTCTATGTAATATCTAATAATCAGTCTTTATCAAATATTATTAAGTCTTAGTTAACGAAAATTAAAACAATACTGCCTTTGTCTCTTAAAACACAAAAAAATAATGTCTTTTTGTAAAAAAAAAACAACAAAAAAATAACAACTTATGGCGTGTTTGCAAATATCACTGATTTTATACACATGGAGACCAATACACACAATCACCATACAATCATTCGGATGCGACTTTGCTACTCTGCTTTTCAACGAATTTTCTGTCAAATCCTCTCCGAGATACACTCTACAGACTATCTCGGCATTCTGCAACCAACAAAGCAGGCTGAGAAACTGACAGATGGTCATTGAGCGTGTGGTTGAGTCATTCCTCCACAGATATATGAACGATTTTTCACACTAGGAACTATCTAGTCGGCAACTTGACATTTTGTCGGTTTTTAACACGCTTTTATAAGCTTGGCCTATATGTGTGTATGCATCGGAATCTTTGAGCATAATTTTCACCAATGTCCAGAAGTTTGATTAATTTGAAACTTCGCACACGTATCAAAGGCCGAGGACAATGCAATAATTTGATAACATTTTTCCATTATCCTTATTAGGAGCTCCAGGATTGATACATTCTTTTATAGATCCTCTGTAAGGGAGTAAGAGAGATAGAGCTATCGCGCGATCTGCGCATGCGTGCAGTTTCGGACTTACTCTTTGTTGATTCGGCCACTCGGCACAGGACAACGGCGGGAGATACTTTTTCAAGGTAGTGCATTCACACATTGTTCATTGCGAATGTCGCCATTAATCCTGAGTTGGACTTCGACCGTCCACAGGATGCAAGGCTGTACAGTCGATCATGCATTCATTTATCTAAACCAGAGTTCCCCAAACTTTTTTGTGTCGTAGACCCCTTGCATTTTTTTCCGTGTTGGGTAGACCCCCTACTTACCTGATATTGATTTCCTGCAAATTTCTAACTGTAGTGAAGTTTAGTGTTAAAAACTTAAAGTAAAAACACATGTTAATTTATACATTTATTAATTGAATTTAAATTAAAACTACTCAAAATAAAATTTTGTATCTGTTATGTAAAATATACGTAACATTAAATAAACAGGTGTCTGACCAATAAGTGCCCGCATTGGGAATAAGTGCCCGCATTGAAAAAAAATAAGAGGGATAAAATAAAAAAAAAGTGAAAAATAATAAAAAAAAGTATTTTACTTAAAATAGTACAATAAGCGAGTTCGTTTATTAATTATAACATAAACGTATGTTCTACAATAATTTCACTGTTAGTTTGATTAAATTCCGCTTCTTATACGTTTAAGTTATCTAAAAATAGGCAAAAAATTAACGAATTTTAGTGTGTACCTATCCTTGAATTTTCAGAATAATTTAAAAAGAAATATTTTCTATAAAGGGGGGTTCTTTAAAGAAATCAATGCGGGCACTTATTCCCAATGCGGGCATTAATTGGTCAGACACCAATAAACATAAAATAAACTATAAATAAAATAACATAAGCAATAAGTCAATATTTTTAGTGAGAAGGATGAACCTGATGCTTTAATAATAAATTATCAACATTTGGCGTCAATTTTGTAATGGTTAATCTTAAATCTCCTCGGCTAATGATGTCCAGTCTGTTTCTTTTTTTCGTTAGGAGATTGGTAACAGCGCTGAACCCCCTTTCCACTAGGTATGACGATGGAAAGGAAATTAAAAATTTCCTCGCTATATTCCATAATACGGGATAAGTAACGGGTATGTTGTTTTGCAGCCAGAATTGCTGATATCCGTTTTTAAACTGAACCTTAAGTTCTTCGTTTGTACTTAGTTCAGTCAGTTCCTCTTGTATTATGACATTCGTTTCTTCTATGTCACCATATGGCCTAATTATCCACGGTGGTATTACCATAGTCAAAATATCCTCAAACCTAGATTCAAAATCTGAATAGAGGGCATTTAAATGTTGAACGTAAGTTGAAACGTCGTCTTCCTGGCAGCTTGTCTGTGACAAATTGGGGAACTGAGAAAATTCGCCCCGTCCAATATTTTGCTTCATTAGTTTAACTCTGGCAAGAAACGCTGATAAGATGGACTTTGTTTTAATCAAATTTAAACTGTCGCCTTGTAATTGCAAATTAACCATATTAAACTTTGTAAACAAATCTGTTAAATAGGCGATGTCTGTTTTCCTCTTTATTAAATTTTCTTTTAAAATTTTATCTTTAGTATCCAGAAATTCTAAAATAGTCTCAAAAAGTGCAAAAAATCTTGTCAAACATAAACCTTTCGACAGCCAGCGTACTTCAGTGTGAAGGAGTAATTGATGAAAGTGTTCGTCATTTTCTTCACACAACTGCGCAAATAACCGCGTATTCAACGCGTTGCTTCGGATTCGGTTTACTGCATCAATGACAAAATGAAGTGATTCATGCAATCTAACACTCAAATTTTTAGCAACTAAATGTTGTCGATGGATGACGCAATGTATTGCTAACACCCCTGACACATTTTGTTTTAAATTGCTTATAAATCCACGATAACGTCCAACCATGGCAGGTGCTCCATCTGTAGCTACTGATATTATATTTGGTAAAGGAATTGCTTTTTCAATGAAGTTATCCTTCAAAACATGAAATATTGATTCACCTTTAGTGTCGGTCATCAAAGTTCTTGCGAAGAGCAGTTCTTCGTAGATTTCTTGATTCATAATAAAACGAACATATGCCAATAATAATGCTGCATTATCAGCTAAAGTTGACTCGTCCAGTTGTATAGAGAAATGGATCGTTTGCAAATAATTACATAAGAAGCTTTCAATATCAGAACTCATTTCATCAATACGTCTTTCAACAGTATTGTTGCTTAAGGGAATTCTTTTAATGATATCAGATGCAGGTTTGTGTAAAACAGTTTTTAAAACCTCTTCAATGGCTGGCAAAATTAACTTCTCTCCGATAGTATGCGGTTTTCCGGATTTTGCTATAGCAACGAGATATTGTAAGACGCCCGCAAACCATCATCATTTCTTTGTGACGTCGAAGCGAACATTCTGTCCAGTGTAGGTCTCTTCTGAAATTTATCTTTGAGTGTTTGAAAGTATTTCAAATCTTTCTCTGTTTTATCAGGGTGGCATCTTCTCAGATGATCTTGCAGTTTAGATGGTTTCATAGCAGCAACTTTGTTGCATAAAAGGCACATAGGTGATTGTTTGTCCGGCAATGATGGAATGAAGCCCAATTTCAAATAATCAACACTGTACTGTCTACATTTCTTTTTAGATTCGGACATGGCATCAGTCATCTGTGGGCAAAATTAAATTATTTAAATAAGACAGAAAATCCAGCAGCTGTATATTAAAAATATTTTTTGATTTTTCCGAAAACATTCCATAATTCGAACATCTTGCAACAATTAGCTCGAATTACGGAGATTGCACTGTAATTATATTACCGATTGCTAAAACTATTGAGGAGTACTCGTGTAATTTTGCATGATTGAATATTTAACCACTAATAACTAAAGTCATGATTGGCGTAATTTATCTATCTTTGCTAACTACGAGTACAAAACTAAAATTTAATAAAAAATAATGTACTTACTTTTCTCCAGCACTCTCAAACAAAATAACACTGACGCACTATAATTTGTGTGATATACTATCTGTTTATATTTTTTAAAATATTTTCTTAGCACTTTCCTTTTCAAGATTCAGGAAACGAATAAACGTATTTGTCCCACATTCGTATTTATAGAGTGACGAATTGAACAAGTCAGAGCAAGGTAGCGAAGCTCTGAGACTGCGACTCTTAGGTTTTTACAAGTACAAAATGTATTGCGACCACAAAGCGAATACCAACATCCTACAACTTACACAATTTTATAAACATATATAATCAATTTTTTACCTCAGGTACTTTTATAAATAATGTATATGTTTTGATATTATAAGATAGTATGATGTAAGTAAATAGGTACTATCAGTGTATGTGTTGAGATTCACTATCGTGGACCCCCATATTCATTTCATGGACCCCCAAATTTTTTTTCGCTGACGTAGACCCCTTGCAGGTTGTCATAGACCCCTAGGGGTCGATATAGACCACTTTGGGAATCAATGATCTAAACTGAATCCAAATTCAAGATGAGATGTAAATAATAACAGTTAGCGCATAATCTCTCGGTCACAGGTGGGGACAACGCCTCTTATTGGTCAATTCGCCATTAAACTTCAAGCGGCCGGCTGGCGGAATAATGCGCGGGGCAGGGGCAGAGCAGGCAGAGTTGCACTCAGGCCACCGTCCGTCGCGTGTATCACTGCGTGCTCATGTTTTCGTATTCACCTTGCTTGATTATTGCTGTTGTTGTTAAATGTATTTGAGTAATTTGTTAAGTTTCTGTTTCTGTTAAATACTGTCTTCTTTGTTTTACGACACGTTGGTGGTAGTCCATCATTCGGAGGTAGCCCTGAATGCGGCCCTGTACGCCGTCCTTGCTTTTGGCAATCACGCATCCATTATATCGTGGGTGTAAATATACTATAGGCTCGCGACTGTTTCCTGCTGGACAAGCTTATGCACCTCTCAGTCGTGTAAGATTTTTAGACGGTATTCGGAGTGAAGATACTGATTGCTCTAAGTTAACAGGAAAAACCCCATGCAACAGCGAAGCTTTAAATGAAATGATAAGATTACGAAAGACATCTCAATACCACATGTCCATAAAAATCTAATTGATAAATCGAACTAAAAAATGAAAAATAAATAATAGTAACTAAAAAAACACGCTAACCGGACTAGAAAGTAGAAAATAATGTTTAATTACAAAGAGTTTATTTATATTACAGTGGTAGATGGTCGAACAATCAATCATAATTAATGCTCTCAAAATAAAATTATAATAAAATTTAAGTTATTAACACAATAATTTAATTCAGAGTAAAAAGCGTGGGGTGCATTTCACTACATTTTCATAACTCTCCTCTCATAGATAGTTGCCAATAGAGTGATTGTAACATTTAATATATGCGCTTTGAATTATTCTGTTAATAACTTAAAATTTATTTTGAGATCCTTAATTATAATTAATCAATCAGGTTTTGTACGTAATAACCATGCAGGCCTGCTGACCAACGCCACTGGCAGATGATTTGATATCAGTCCTTTTATTGCCTTTACCGTTCATTGACGCTAATCGGCCTCGAAAACGGTATAAATCGACAAAAATACGACCGACGCCTGCCCGATGCCCGCCCAATGCGGCCACTTCGAGCTGCCGACCTGCAATTATAATATTTTCTGATATGGTTGCGCCCACTAATCACCATCACAGTGAGTCCACTTTTTATTAATACCTTTTTTAAACGGATTAAATTTACCATGACCGGCTAACGCGGCAAACTATACATGTGTTCGTACCTACTATTAATTCTAGCCGGACATCGCATCGTTACATTGTAGGCATACAATGCATCAGCAGGAATTATACAGGGTGTTTCAGTTTATTGTTGCATAACTTTAAGATTCGATAGAACTTTTAAAATTAATGCATAAAGTCTATATAAACATGGGTCGAAAAATTCGTGGTTCCTAAATACAGGGTGTTTAAATTTACTTTCTAAAATAGTTTTTTTTTAAATATTTCGAACAATATTTGATGTATAACAGTGAAAATTGGTATACAAGGGTTTTTTGGTACGACAAAACGAACCATGGGCCGCTAGAGGGCGCTCTCTACTGTACCTGTAGTGTATTAAAATGACCGAAGAATTTTTCTTAGTGCAATCTTTTGCTTTTTGAATAAAAAAACTGATTCTTCGTACTTTCCAACATAAAAAAGCTCTCTTGTGAATTTTCGTTATAGTTAGCTGTTTTTGAGATATTTCGATTTTTAAGGTTCGATGCAGTTTTAATTATTTATGATAAAATAACGTTAAAAAGTCAGTATCTCGATAATTTTAAAAAGTAGGCTGTGCCTGCAAATATTTTTGAAATTGAAAGCAGAATAAGGTTAAACGTCAATTAGTTGACAGTTAGTTTTGTTGTCTATTGAAACAGCCAGGGGACGGAGAACGAAGAATCACATGTTGTCAATGGATTCTTGATAGAACTGATAATAATAGGGAGTTTTTAAGTAACGTTTTATGGACCGATGAGTCATGCTTCACTAGACGTGGAGTGGTAAATTTTCATGATCAACATATTTGGTCGCACGAAAATCCGCATGCAGTTCGGGAAAGAAATTTTCAGCATGAATTTAGTGTGAACGTGTGGATTGGTATCTACAGTAATCGACTATTTGGACCCTACCTTTTGCCTGCAAGGTTAAATGCTGCGACCTTCTTGGAATTTTTAAAGGCTGAACATGCATTTGCATGTGGGATGATGTTATGTTAGATTTAAGAAGATTGGCCTGGTTTCAGCTTGATGGTTGTCCAGCTCATTATTCGAGAATAGTTAGAAACTGGCTGAACGAAAATTATCCATAAAGATGGATCGGCCGTGGAGGACCAGTCGCCTGGCTTCCACGATCCCCTGACCTAAATCCATTAGATTTCTTTGTGTGGGGATTTCTGAAAGAAAAAGTGTACCAGACTCTCGTAACCACAAGAGATATGCTAATAGACAGAATCAGGAATGCATGTGATGAAATAAGGCGTTATTTGAATAATGCTATACCACGTTCGATCATTCGTAGATGTGAATTGTGTATTGAACAATTATTGGGTTTACATTTCGAGCAACTACTTTAGATTTTGTATGTTTGCCCTAACTATCCAATAGCATTTTAGTTGTAAATAATTCATTTAATTTGTTAAAAATAATATTGGAAAATTAATCAAATTAATATTCTATTTTTTTGTGTTTATTTGGAGTTAGGAATTATTGCTGTGTTTAAAAACACAATCTAAACGATCATTTTCATTACTTGTAATGCCCAAATCGAAAATGTAAAAAAAATATTATTTTCCCATAAATAATTTAAAATGCATCGAAACTTAAAAATCGAAATATCTCTAAAACGGCTAACTATAACGAAAACTCACAGGAGAGCTTTTTTATGCAGAAAAGTGCGAAGAATTATTTTTTTTATTCAAAAAGCAAACAGTTGCACTAAGATAAAATTTTCGGTCATTTTAATACACTACAGGTACAGTAGAGAGCGCCCTCTAGCGGCTACAGTAAAACTATGCTCATGGTTCGTTTTGTCGTACCAAAAAACCCTTGTATGCCAATTTTCACTATTATACATCAAATATTGTTCGAAATATTTAAAAAAAAAATATTTTAAAAAGTAAATTTAAACACCCTGTATTTCGGAAGCCACGCATTTTTCGACCCATGTTTATATAGACTTTATGCATTAATTTTAAAAGTTCTATCGAATCTTAAAGTTATGCAACAATAAACTGAAACACCCTGTATACGAGGGTGGTCCGACAAGTACTTAGCCTACAAAAGAGAAACTGAGGTTATGGAAAAGTGACAATTTTTTTCTTTTTTTAGCTCGATGTACTTGATTCAGCGATGTTCAACTTCTTTAACCCGTCTGAAAAATACGTTTTCTGGAAGTTTGCAAAGTAGGCCTCCGTGGCGGCGATATCCTCCTCATTCGACTCAAATTTCTACCCGGCGAGTGACTTGTTCAAGTTTGGAAACAAAAAGAAGTCGCACAGAGAAAAATCTGGAGAATACGGTGGACGGGCAGCAGTTCTTAGCCTAATCCGACCAAACTATTTTCTTCTCCAAATCGAATCTGCCCAATAATTCGGCATAGTAAAGCCCTGAGACCGTTTTGCCCTTCTTCAGGTAGTTTAAAACGGTGGCCATCACCTTTCCAGCCGATAAGACAGTCTTCGCCTTCTTCAGAAGCACGTTCGGTGATGTCCACTGTTCCTTGATCTCTGGTGCGTACCAGCGGATCCATGTTTGGTCGACGGCACGAAACGGCCCAAAAACTCCTACGGATTGCACTTAAACAGTATCAAGGACTGCTCTGAAATTTTTATTGCGATAGTGGCGCCATCGGGCGGTAACATAAATTATCTAGCCCCCCTCGTAGTGGGAATTGGTTTCGCATGCTAGGATTTTTAAAAGGTAACAAAATTTGAAACCTTTGTTCCATCGCAGGTATTATTTTATTGATATTTGTTGTTCCAACATATTTGGTTTTCGTTCAGAACTAGCTGGTTGCTTGACAAATATGTTTTGAATAAAATTAGGAACATTCATGGTTCATATTCGCCGCGAGCTGCGCGAGTTCAAATTCCGTTCCCAAAAGAACTTTTCTCTTAACTATGGATGATGTGGTCATACAGAGAAGGTAATTGCATTTTTCATGCATTTGTATGGTACACTGCTGTGTTTTACGATTCTATTATAACGTCCATCAAGAAACTCTTACTCTTCCACAACTGATAAAAACCATATAAAATTCGCGATGCACAAAACCGTGAGCCAAAACTAGAATTTTGTAGGTTGTGAATTTAAAAATCGTTCTAGCAGGATCTGTACTATTATTCGAATCATGTCATTTTGTATTCCCAAAAATAAATAGATATATATATATATATATATCCTATTTTTGTTATATACCTTTCTCCGCATGATAAGTTTCTCTTTATATATATATATAGGTGAAAAATTAAAGCTTCCGCCTTTTGTTGGGTACTTCGACAAAAATTTTAAGCAAAGAGGACTCTTTATACTTTTTGTTTCTCTCTAGCTTTCAATGGACTTTGCCATCATCATCAGGAGCTGCAATTACATTGATAACAGTAGCAACAATAGTGTAAAATGAATTTAAATTAACTTAACTTACAGTAATATGTGAGGATGTTGCTAATTGTTGTTTACATTCAGGATGAGGGAAACACCCAGTAACATGGTGAAAGCTGGATAAATGGTACAATGGTCAAAATTATATAAAATACGCACAACTGTGTGACAAGAACAAGTTAAAAACAGATTAAAAATTTTTAGAACATGAAAGCATTACATCGTGAAGCCACTTGATGATTGTACAAAATGGTGGGCGTGGAATAATGAGTAAGATGAACCCTTTGACAGAAGGTCGAAGGTTGTCAGTGTCTGTGTAGAAAGGAAGCTTTAATTTTTCACCTAACTGGTCTAGACGACAATAACCACGTCTCAAGTTATATATATATATATATACATGAATTAAACATTTTGCTGGAACAAAGCTAGAATTTATTTTGTATTCTCCTTATCAAGTATTATCAAACGTCATGAATGTCTTTTGAGTATACGTAGCTTAAAAAATAACTGGTCCCAGAGACTTTAGCTCTCACACATGCTCCACTCGAAACACGTTACCAGAAGGTATAGCTTAATCTTTTTCAATCTCTTATACCTTATAATCGCACGGAATATCCAGCGTGCGGGAATATTCGTCCATAAAACTCTTTAGGCATTCGGATAAGATGACAAATACCTCTAGATGTCGATCCAAAAGTTCCACAACCACCAAATTCCGGAGTCTTTCAAACGGGCCAATGGACAATTACGACTTTTTTTCATAAATCAAATACCCCATATATGTTTGAACCACAGATGTAGCTTTGATCTGCAGGTCCCCAACTGTTTGGCGTGTTCCCTATCTGATTCCATGGGCGTGCTAAGGATTTTTTTCCATAAGTGGTTACGCTTTATTAGTCCGACATCATGAATGTCATACGTCACACTACATAATTAAGGAAATTATCATTTGTCCACATGCATTTAGGTAAGATTTGGAAAGCTTTTTATATTGAATATAATCACCAACAACAGCAGAAGTAAGTAAATCGAATATCCCTAAATGTCACAGTAACACTTGACAGCAACAGAAATCCTACCAAATGCATATAATTTAAGGTGGCCTTGATAGAACCTCATTTTTGCCGCGTTAATTTCATGAGCGTCCCGATGATTTTTTCCAGGGGTGCCTAACGTCACGAATGTCATACGTCTAACTATAGGATCAAGACATTTGCTAACGCGCATTTAGACAGGATCATTTTTAACTAGCTTTTTATAATGACTGCAACTGTAGAAGTAAGAACCCTAAATGTCACAGCAATGGAAGTGCTGATAGAACCCGAATTTTGACAAGTAGTCATCCCTGGTAGTAGTTGGTGTTTTCACTGAAGAGTTGTACGCCTCGTTGTACATGTCACCTTATTAATCTATTAATTTATGATAAAATTTCGTATAATATTCAATGCTGGACAATTTATTATTATCTCTAAAAAACAATAAGATGGGTCGATATACTTTTATTTTAGTATGAAAGTCAAGCTTAATACACTTTTTTCCACCAAATTTATATCTTTCATGGTGTGATTCGACAAAGTACATCATGATATAAGCAAGTAATTGATGTTCTTTCACGGTCGATCCAGTTATAAAAAAAACTTTTTTGCTACGCTGTTACTTGTGCGGCTTTAATATCCTCTTCGGTTGATGATAAACCGCGTTTCATTACAAGAACCACAAAATAATGCTTTGCTAGGAAGCCAGCGTCAGTAATAACGGACGTAACGTACGTACTTTACAGGCATTTATCTCGGTTTTTTCCATATACTATCCGACCATATGCCCGTTATTATAACTTCTACAGAGCTGAGAAGTCAATTCAAGGAAAGACATCTTCTAACAAACTATAACATGTTGAACAAACAAGTCTACTCGTACTGGAAAAGTCAGTGTGTTATGCGTTAAGAGGTGACAGCATTGACAACTGCCATCTGCAAATAGTCTGGATTTGATTTCTGCCATTGTACTGAAGAAATGTGCAGCTAGTGGTCTCGCGTCTCTTCCAGATATCTTACGAATCCGGAACTTTCCCAGAAAAGTAGAAACTTATTGTCCAGCCCATCTAAAAAAAACAAGATCTAAGACCGACCCTTATAACTACAGGCCTATAGCTCTGCTATCTGTTATAAGTAAGGAGATGGAGAGCTGCATAAATCAGGAGCTTCTCGAGTACCTTGAAGGTGAGCTACTGGCAGTACGGTTTCCTACTCGTACAACTGTAGAGTAACTGATCCATTCATATGGTGAGACTCATTTTGTTGCTCTTGATATCACTCTTATGCATACCTCCATACTGTGGCCTCTAGAAAAGCTTTGCACATGGGTAATTGAAGGATTCTCCTTTTCATCCCACAATGTCAACGTGGGTGTTCCCCAGGAATTGGTCTTGGCTCCGACACCGTTCCTCTTACAAATCAACGAGTTAATTTCGACTGGTTGGAGTTCTGACATAAACACATCTCGTAAATAGCGGCAGCTGCTGGGAAAAAACTAGGCTATTGGCATAGGGCTAAGAATTACTATTCTCCCCATAACCTCCGCACTCTGTACAAGGCGGGGATAAGAGCTAGTCATGAGTACTGCTCACATGTTTCGGGTGCTACCGCCCCAACTACATTATTCATATTCGATGCCTGCCTGACTTTGGCATCCCATCTTAACCGTGTCGAGCATCGTGCATCCTGGGCCAGTTGGCCGATACGACCGCTTTCTTGACTCTTGGTATCAAGATTGTGGAACGATTTTCTTGAGAAGTTTTCTGCTCCAAGCAATTCACCGAGCTTTTTACGAGAACTGCTGCGATTGACGAGACACGTTCCTGCCAAATCATGTCCTAGAACTACGATAAAGCCTCAGTGGAGTTTTGCCTCTTGTAATTTACACTGCACTCAAATAGCATGTTTACCCCCGTCAAACAAAATATACTAACTGACATATAAATCTGAACACCCAGTTTAAATGGTTTTATTTCAATAAAAGTTGGTGAATGTATTTATCTTACTGTAAATAACAAGTGAAAAAATTTCAGCATTATCAGTTGGACATTCCTGTTTTTATACTGCTTTTTTCTAATTCCCTAACGCTCTAAAAATGAATATTTCAGCCGCAGTAAAGAATCAACGTTGGCGGATTTTGGTTCTTGACATCCTTTACGATCGGTTACGATGCCTAGAGTACGGAGACCTGTACGATTTCGTCAACTTAGTGAGTTTGATAGGGGCCGTATAGTGGGACTTCGGGAAGCTGGACTTTCTCTTCGGGCAATTGCAGTTAGGGTGCAAAGAAGTGTAGACACTGTGGTTAGGTGTTGTCAGGCATGGCTTCGAGAAGGCCGTACGCAAAGAGCAAGCGGCACTGGACGCCGTCGTAGAACAACAGACCGTGAAGATCGTCGCCTAAGATTATTGGCCTTAAGGGACCGTTTCTCCACTACCAGGTCCATTGCAAATGAATGGTTTGCAGAACACGGAAGACCTATTGGCATGCGAAGTGTTTACCGGCGAATGAGAAGTTTTGGCTTATTTTCATACCGGCCACACTGGGTCCTCCCTTTAACTCGAGAACACCGACGTAATCGCCTTGAGTGGTACAGACAACGGTCACTCTGGGATCAGGAATGGAACAGTATTGTCTTTAGTCACGAGTCTCGATTTTGTTTAGGCATGCACGATGGTCGTGCCAGGGTTAGAAGGCGACGTGGTAAAAGGAGGAATCCACAGTTTTTTGTTGAAAGACATGTTCATCACACTGTTGGAGTTATGGTTTAGGGTGCTATAGCTTATGGTTCCAGGTCACCTTTAGTCTTCATCAGAGGTAACATGAACGCGCAGCGTTATATCCACGAAGTTCTAGAACCCCATCTTTTACCCTATCTTGACACCCTGGCAGATCCAACTTTCCAACAAGATAATTCCCGACCACATATTGCAAGAGTCACAATAGACTTCTTTCAACATAATGATGTCACATTGTTACCATGACCACCAAGATCTCCCGACTTTTCCCCAATGGAGCACGTGTGGGATATGATGGGTAGGAGATTGCTCAATTTGCAACGCCCTCCTCAGACTCTAGAAGCACTTCGAGAGGAGTTGGTGGTTGCCTGGAATGAGATACCACAGGAGGACATTGACCACCTGATCAGAAGCAAGCCTAGGCGCGTTGGAGAATACGTAGCACATCAGGGTGCATCCACACATTATTAAAGGTCAAAGGGCTTTAAAGCAGTGCAATCATTTTGAAATTTTTATCATTTACTTATTATGCTTCATTAAGTACTTATACAAAATTTTATTAAAATAAAACCATTTAAACTGGGTGTTCGGATTTATATGTCACTTAGTATAGCAGCGCATGATGTTCAAATTTGGATGCTTCTATTTTCCAACAAGCTATAAATGTCTGGGCATGCAGCGACAAGCTAATAGAAGCTTCAATCGAGCACTGCTTTTACAGATGATAAGAAAATTAGACACTATTTTTCTCCCGTTCCTGTCTACAGTCCACAGTTACAAAGCGAAACTGATACTGGATTAAAAAAGCAGAATTAAGCAAGTTTTTATAGTATACCTTGAACTATGATCCCACATATTTCGCGATGTGCTTCCTGCTTCCTAACTGTACTTTCAGGCTCTCCTAAGACCGGTTCTGGAATCTCGGTCCATGCAAAAGATGATTTCTTTCTTGTCAGCTCATTTTTTTAATCTTTATTCTTCAATGACCTTATATTCATAAATCTTACAGAAATAACTCGTATTGCATACGTTTCAGCATTGCCTTGCATGTTATGTAAATTTTTCGGTGATTGCCATAACTGTTTATATCACTATATTTATTATTTACTTAGTTGCTCCTAGTCGCTTCAAGATGTAGCAGTTTCCATTGCATGTCTGACGTCTTAACCACACACACGATATTGGAATTCAAAATTGCCGAGATTACAGTTATTACATACCAGTTTGATCCGTAATTTCATTTAATATATGTGACAAGACGACACGCAGAGAGTAATTTCGAAATATTTACAAGATGTGAAAAACGTAATTGATTTAATGATATCTTCTTCACATGAGCCGTAAGCCATAAAAATGTGTGAATCTGTGAAGTAGATAAGTATAACTACTACCGCTAACCAAATGGATTCAAATAATTGACGAGTTTACTGTCTCAAATGGAGCCGTGGCAGCAGCAAAAACTACTCATAATAATGGGTGATTTTTTTGCTAGTATCTTTTTGGCAACACTGTTTTTGACAGATGAATCGTGTCTTGTGTCATTGTCAAACTTGTTCAGTTTGGACTATAATTTAACCATGAATCGACTTACGAACGAACAACGCTTGCAAATTATTGAATTTTACTATCAAAATTAATGCTCGGTTAAGAGAGTGCATCGAGCACTGTTTCCAATTAATGGGCAATTTGGTTGGCCTACTGAGGGAGCTATTCGGAAGCTTGTGACTAAATTTCGAACCCAGTTTACATTATTGGACATCAAACCACCAACACGTAGACGTAGAGTGAGGACTGAAGAAAATATTGCGGCTGTATCCGCTAGTGTTAGTGATGACCGTGAAATGTCGATTCGCCGCCGTTCGCAGCAACTGGGTCTCTGTTACTCCACTACGTGGAAAATTTTGCGACAGGATTTGGGTGTAAAACCTTATAAGATACAGCTGGTGCAAGAATTGAAGCCACAACGTTTCCAATTTGGTGAATGGGCGTTGGCAAAGTTGGAGGAAGATCCACATTTTTATCGAAAAATTGTGTTCAGCGACGAAGCTCATTTCTGGTTGAATGGGTACGTTACCAAGCAAAATTGCGGCATCTGGAGTGAAGACCAGCCAGAAGCATTGCAAGAGCTACCAATGCATCCCGAAAAAATCACTGTTTGGTGTGGATTATGGACCGGTGGCATCATCGGGCCGTACTTCTTCAAAGACGACAATGGCCGGAACGTAACTGTGAATGGCGAGCGCTACCGTGCGATGATAATAAACTTTTTTTCCCAAAATGGAAGAGCTGGACTTGGCTGACATGTGGTTTCAACAAGACGGTGCCACATGCCACACCGCACACGAAACAATGGCCCTATTGAGAGGCGAGTTCGGTGAACAGTTTATCTCACGTTTGGGGCCCGTCAATTGGCCGCCTAGATCGTGTGATTTAACGCCGTTGGACTATTTCTTGTGAGGCCATGTTGATTGACGCACTGGAAGCCAATATTGAAGCATTTATTCGTGAGATACCGGCCGATATGTTGGAGAGAGTGTGCCAAAATTGGAACTTGCGCGTGGGCCATCTAAAGCGGAGCCGCGGCCAACATTTACATGAAATAATATTTAAACATTAAATTATATCGACCGTTCCATCGACTCAAATAAAGATTTAATCGTTTTTTCAAATTTTTTGTCTTTTTTTTGAGAATAAAATCCTATACCTCTTAAAAAATCACCCGTTACTACTCAATCTTAATAGCTATTTTCGAGTTCTAAATTCACAAGACTAAATGCGTAAAGGGGAAGATCTCTCAAGCGGTTATGAACAGTCCGTGAACTATCAGAATTTTGCCAAAACCCGAGCAGCCTGAACCCAGGACTACGGAACAAAGAAAATAACTGTGCGAAGAGAACATTTGTCAGTAACTGTAACCAAACTTTTTTCTTATAAAGTTTTCACAAAAGATTTGTACGCTGTAACTGCTTCAAGTTCATCATATCAGACGACGATGATGATGATGACGAATCAGAATCCAAAATGATCTGCATTGGATCCGTTTGTCCAATTTTACCTTTTAATTTTAAATAAAAAACACTCCTCAAACTGCAAAAAAAGTAAACAGCATTTGAAGCAAAACACGTCAAATAATTTTAATGACATTGGCAGAAGGAATACGCATGTGAAAAATCAGTTCAAAAATGGTCCCGGCAGTAAAGCAAGAACTGCTTAAACCAGATTTCCCCAAACTTGTTTGTGTCGTAGACCCCTTGCCATGTTTTTCCGTGTTGGGTAGACCCCCTACTTACCTGATATTAATTTCCTGTAAATTTCTAACTGTAGTGAAGTTTAGTGTTAAAAACTTAAAGTAAAAACACATGTTAATTTATACATTTATTAATTGAATTTAAATTAAAACTACTCAAAATAAAATTTTGTATCTGTTATGTAAAATATACGTAACATTAAATAAACAGGTGTCTGACCAATAAGTGCCCGCATTGGGAATAAGTGCCCGCAATGAAAAAAAATAAGAGGGATAAAATAAAAAAAAGTGAAAAATAATAAAAAAAAAGTTTTTTACTTAAAATAGTACAATAAGCGAGTTCGTTTATTAATTATAACATAAACGTATGTTCTACAATAATTTCACTGTTAGTTTGATTGAATTCCGCTTCTTATACGTTTAAGTTATCTAAAAATAGGCAAAAAATTAACGAATTTTAGTGTGTACCTATCCTTGAATTTTCAGAATAATTATTAAAAATAAAAAAATATTTTCTATAAAGGGGGGTTCTTTAAAAAAATCAATGCGGGCACTTATTCCCAATGCGGGCATTTATTGGTCAGACACCAATAAACATAAAATAAACTATAAATAAAATAACAAAGGCAATAAGTCAATATTTTTAGTGAGAACCTGATGCTTTAATAATAAATTATAACATTTGGCGTCAATTTTGTAAGGGTTAATCTTAAATCTCCTCAGCTAATGATGTCCAGTCTGTTTCTTTTTTTCGTTAGGAGATTGGTAACAGCGCTGAACCCCCTTTCCACTAGGTATGACGATGGAAAGGAAATTAAAAATTTCCTCGCTATATTCCATAATACGGGATAAGTAACGGGTATGTTGTTTTGCAGCCAGAATTGCTGATATCCGTTTTTAAACTGAACCTTAAGTTCTTCGTTTGTACTTAGTTCAGTCAGTTCCTCTTGTATTATGACATTCGTTTCTTCTATGTCATAGTCAAAATATCCTCAAACCTACATTCAAAATCTGAATAGAGGGCATTTAAATGTTGAACGTAAGTTGAAACGTCGTCTTCCTGGCAGCTTGTCTGTGACAAATTGGGGAACTGAGAAAATTCGCCCCGTCCAATATTTTGCTTCATTAGTTTAACTCTGGCAAGGAACGCTGATATGATGGACTTTGTTTTAATCAAATTTAAACTGGCGCCTTGTAATTGCAAATTAACCATATTAAATTTTGTAAACAAATCTGTTAAATAGGCGATGTGTGTTTTCCTCTTCATTAAATTTTCTTTTAAAATTTTATCTTTAGTATCCAGAAATTCTAAAATAGTCTCAAAAAGTGCAAAAAATCTTGTCAAACATAAGCCTTTCGACAGCCAGCGTACTTCAGTGTGAAGGAGTAATTGATGAAAGTGTTCGTCATTTTCTTCACACAACTGCGCAAATAACCGCGTATTCAACGCGTTGCTTCTGATTCGGTTTACTGCATCAATGACTAAATGAAGTGATTTATGCAATCTAACACTCAAATTTTTAGCAACTAAATGTTGTCGATGGATGACGCAATGTATTGCTAACACCCCTGACACATTTTGTTTTAAATAGCTTATAAATCCACGATAACGTCCAACTATGGCAGGTGCTCCACCTGTAGCTACTGATATTATATTTGATAAAGGAATTGCTTTTTCAATGAAGTAAGCCTTCAAAACATGGAATATTGATTAACCTTTAGTGTCGGTTATCAAAGTTCTTGCGAAGAGCAGTTCTTCGTAGATTTCTTGATTCATAATAAAACGAACATATGCCAATAATAATGCTGCATTATCAGGTAAAGTTGACTCGTCCAGTTGTATAGAGAAATGGGTCGTTTGCAAATAATTACATAAGAAGCTTTCAATATCAGAACTCATTTCATCAATACGTCTTTCAACAGTATTGTTGCTTAAGGGAATTCTTTTAATGATATCAAATGCAGGTTTGTGTAAAACAGTTTTTAAAACCTCTCCAACGGCTGGAAAAATGAACTTCTTTCCGGTAGTATGCGGTTTTCCGGATTTTGCTATAAGTAACGAGATATTATAAGACGCCCGCAAACTATCATCATTTCTTTGTGACGTCGAAACGAACATTCTGTCCAGTGTAGGTCTCTTCTGAAATTTATCTTTGAGTGTTTGAAAGTATTTCAAATCTTTCTCTGTTTTATCAGGGTGGCATCTTCTCAGATGATCTTGCAGTTTAGATGGTTTCATAGCGTCATTGCCCAAAACTTTGTTGCATAAAAGGCACATAGGCGATTGTTTGTCCGGCAATGATGGAATGAAGCCAAATTTCAAATAATCAACACTGTACTGTCTACATTTCTTTTTAGATTCGGACATGGCATCAGTCATCTGTGGGCAAAATTAAATTATTTAAATAAGACAGAAAATCCAGCAGCTGTATATTAAAAACATTTTTTGATATTTCCGAAAACATTCCATAATTCGAACATCTTCTTGCAACAATTAGCTCGAATTACGGAGATTGCACTGTAATAATATTACCGATTGCTAAAACTTTCAAAAAGAAACTATTGAGGAGTACTCGTCTAATTTTGCATGATTGAATATTTAACTACTAATAACTAAAGTCATGATTGGCGTAATTTATCTATCTTTGCTAACTACGAGTACAAAACTAAAATTTAATAAAAAATAATGTACTTACTTCTACTATCTGTTTATATTTTTTTAAATATTTTCTTAGCACTTTCCTTTTCAAGATTCAGGAAACGAATAAACGTATTTGTCCCACATTCGTATTTATAGAGTAACGAATTGAACAAGTGAGTGCAAGGTAGTGAAGCTCTGAGACTGCGACTCTCAGGTTTTTACAAGTTCAAAATGTATTGCGACCACAAAGCGAATACCAACATCCTACAACTTACACAATTTTATAAACATAAACATATATAATAAATTTTTACTTCATAGGTACTTTTATAAATAATGTATATGGTTTGATATTATAAGATAGTATGATGTAAGTAAATAGGTACTATCAGTGTATGTGTTGAGATCCACTATCGTGGACCCCCATATTCATTTCATGGACCCCCAATTTTTTTTTCGCTGACGTAGACCCCTTGCAGGTTGCCATAGACCACTTTGGGAATCAATGGCTTAAACGATTCTCGACCTATCCTAGAATTGATCTAGAATATAACGCGAACACCAAATTTCAGTTCTAAAATGGTCCGATAGTAATCCAGCAGAAACCCGAACACGACGGTTTCTTCTGCGCATGCTCCTGATAGTTCTAGTACTGTAATGATAAAAGCCCGAAGAAACCTAATGATTACTTTGAAACCTGACAACCATAGGGATGTCTAAATTTATTAAAGCTTCAACTTGATTTAAGGTTTGCATCCTTAATTTATTGATTCGTTACCGATTTTTGGCGGTTAGGCGGTTTTTATGATTTTTTGAGTGTTCAGGTCAAGCTACAATGTGGTTACAGTTTAAATAGCTACAGCAGCTGCTTCATAGACTTAAAAAAATATGTAATATGTGATACTAATACTTAATGGTTATTTTGAAACCAGAAAACCATAAGGATAGGTAGATTTATTAATGATTTACATTGATTTAAGATCAGCAACATCCTCTAATAATTGTGGCAGACTGTGTCGAAGAAAATCTAAATAAATTCAATAAGCTTGCCATTTACCACGCCAGCCCAAACATTTAATGAAAGTCTATGTTGAAAATGAGTTCTTCTATCTGCATGCTGATTTTCTACTGCCCAAACATGAATGTTGCGGAAGTTGTGCATACATTTCGTGTAAATGTGGCTTCGTCTGTACACAAAATTAATTTCGTAAAATCTTCATCTCTGCCGAACTGTTCTAAAAGAAACTGGCAAAATGCAACTCTTCTAGGATGATCTTCAGGTTGTAACGCTTGGACCCGTTGATAATGATAAAGATAACACTGTTCTTGTCGTATTTGATATGGCTGTAGTACTCATTGTTGGGTCGTCTTCGACGATTTCTAAAATGTCTTCCTCAGTTTGTAATATTTCAGGTTGAGCAGAACTTCCAGTGCGACCTCCCCGTTGTTCTTTTAAATAGCGTGTGTCACGAAGTCTAATAACTAAATTTACAAACATCCGTGGGGCTGGATGGTTTCTGAAAGTAAACCATTCCGTATACAACCGGCATGCTGAGGCTGCATTCTGTTGGCACTCTCCGTATGTTAGTATTATGTCCACTAGTTCAGTGTTTTCGTAAACATAGGCAATTTTTTCGCACAAAATAATCAGACAAATGAAAGTATACGCACTATTAAAAGACTGACCGAACCAAAGACTCGTACTCAAAAACATACAATCAGATGTGAAAAATCTTATTAAAAAAAGTTTATTTTGAACCTCCCAAATATATTTTTTTGCTCATTTTAGGTATTTTATTTAAACTATTTACAAATTAAGGTAAACATGCCTGGACTGAGCGTTTGGGGCACTTGATATACCTAATCGCCTTATGCTATGACTAATCCAAGCCGTCCGGAATAACAGTCAACGTTTCTAGATGTTCGGAAAATTTTTGATCTTTTTTGGCAATAAATGTTAACAATTCCCTGCAATTTTCTCTATTATCAGAGTCATCCCCTTCAAAATGAACGGTAATTCCTGATTTGCCAAAAAACATACGGTATCTAGAAGTGTGCTGCCTAAAAGCTTGTTTAAGACAACTTTCGATTCTTGTTTTGCCAAACTGAATTAAATTGGCTACACATCTCACACTTAACGGAGAAATTTCATGTCTTCTCTTTAGAGCCCTAAAAATATTTCAATCGTTGACTCCGCTGCTGATTTTTTCTGTATAAAACAGAAGACATCGTCAACAATATAATCTGTTTTTTTGCAACCACATAACCAAGGGTTTCCATATACCAACTTAATTTAAAATATCAAAGTACGTTTTTTTATTCCTTTTTAAAATTATCTAAAGTAGGTGTTGGTCTTCCATTTTCAATGATATCCTTTTTTTTCTTAAAAATTATACAAGGAGAATGACTTTTCAAGTACACTACAGCCAGGAACCAAATCAAAAAATGGTTACAAGCCCACATAATAGTCGCAGCGCCCCACGCACTCGGGCGACCGCGATTAGACACGACCCGACACCGACGGTCCCCGACGGACTACCAAGTGTATCCATAAATGAAAAAATAACAGCCGAACCGAAAACAAAGTCGTGGCGAGTCAGCTTCATCGTGTTCGCAAAACCTAGACACTATAGGGCGCATTATTTTCGTGGGGCTAATTTACTATTTACTGAATTACTATTACATACCGCTGTCGGTAAACAAATAAATGAAATTATTCCACAGTAACTTAGTCATAATATATTTATTTTCAAGCTTTTAAACTGTTACCAATGGTAACAATGGTTACATGGACGCTTCGCCACTGCATACAATAACTCAAAAAGTTTGCCAAATTTAGATAAAAAATAAACTGGTAAACAAAAAACGCTTAGATTTTACACGGCAGTGAGAATATGATAACATTCTTATTTTTCAAAGTTTCAATCTTTAACTATTTATTTTATAATGCAACTTTTATATAGGTGATTTTCGGTATATCAACTCCCTTTGACAAGTCGTACAAGCAGTTAAAACAAATGTCTGAGCTTTGAAAACACCCTGTATTGATATGTTAACGGATATGGGGATAATTAAGATTAAGGAAATACATATAATCTCGAAAGGAAATCAGAGAGCAAAAAAATGACTTTCTGGATATTAAAGATGGAGACTCAAGTGGAAGCACCATATCAAAAAAATACAAAACAATATTATTGATAATTGTAAGGAATGTCGGAAAAAGATAACTAGCCATGAAAAAGGTTCTAACACCACAATGTAGAAGATTGTTAGTCCATTATATGCTACCTCATGCCGCTAACACATATGTTCACGAAGTGGGCCAAAGTTCGACAAGTGAAATTGGTAACGACGTATCAATAACTAATCAATTACGTATTCCAATCGAGCGATAGACCAATTTTTCACTGACATACATAGAATCGACGTTTTTTAAGTTCGAATTACTATGGCAGTAGGTCAAGCCGGGGTCGCAGATCACGTGCAATCTTTTGCCAAAGAATTCGTGGACCTTTCCGGAGTCAAGTGAATGGATTCAAAGCTCTTCACTAATAAATGTATTTTCTGTTCCTGGAGTATTATTTTTGTAGTTTTACTTCAACTTGAGAATTACGTGTGATGAATCAGTTTTAGACAATTTAATATACCTACACATTTTCTTTCGGTGCCACTATTGATATGAGATTTGGAGACAATTGAAATTGTTAGACCTCAGCATCAATTTTTAAACGACGCGCGACGTCTACAAGAGATTCGGATCTTGAGATATAGTGAAAAACAAAAAGAGATGCAGATCTCGACAAAACGATTAGTAAATAAAATTTGGAATTGCTCGGAAATTATGATCACTTTAAACTTTTTTGATTATTTGCAACTTAAAATACGGAAAAATTAATCTTTGGAGTGTCTTGAATTTCAATTGCCTCTGCATCTGCTAACGTTTAGCAATTTTGTAAAATCCAATGTGCTTTTTCAAAATGGAGCAGATGTTCATGGAAGTCGTCTAAGATATTTTTTTGTCGATTTTCAAAAAGTCTACTTTTTACCAGTGTCGAATATAAGGAAAGTCCGGCAGGGGTATCCTGTAGAAAACCTATAAAACGTCAAAAAAAAACCTCTTGCAAACTAGGACACAAACAGCCATTCCGAGTTTGCTCACTAGGATCATTGTGAACATCCATCTAAGGAGGGATCACTCAACTAAACTACACGCATTATTGGTTGCATATGTTTTGTGAGGCCAAGTGGTCCTTGTCTGTAGTTTTTATCTCTGAGAAGAAAGTTGGTTGAATAGCAAGATCGCATCTGGATGATCATGTGTATTGGTCTGCATGCGTATAAAATCAGTGATATTTGCTGTGTGAGAAAATCATTACTGAATATGCTGCCAATGCAATACATCTATTGGCTGTGCCCGACGGGTAATTTTTATGTTGTGCGTTCTGAAGAGAGGTTATGTTCAAAGTTACAAATTACGAAAAACTGAGGTGAATTACGGGTAATCATCACTGCGCCTGCGTTGTGTGTATTTACTGTTAGCATGTATATGACTTGTAATTCGATAGTGTACAGTGAATATAATTATTTCTTATCTCTCGCATTTTTGAAATTCACCAAACTTGTATATGTAATTTCCAGAATGGATAAGGAGTGGATGCGCAACCAATTTCTAGCTTTGAATCTCAATTAAGTGTATTTGAGACAAGAACCCAATGTAATTATTGTCATCAACACATACATACAGCTTAGATCTCCAGTAATGCCATCTCAGAAGCAGATTTTACATCAAATCAGAGCCAAAGATTGATAACAAGCCTCATGTCGTTTAGGCAACACGTACAACTAAGTGCTAAGTTAAACATCTTGTAGAAAAACCTACATAAAGTCAAAAAAACAGCATAATGTCAAAAAAAATAACTTTTCAAGATATGTCATACCCGTGCGGGAGACTTGACCCGTCTACGAGCCGTTTTACACACAAGAGAATTACTCCGAAAATTATGGTCATAATTATGCTGAAAATTTGCATGGAAAAAATATTGAAGATTTTCTCTACAACCTGTATGACACAAGCAAACAAAATTTCGGAGTAATTCATATGATACGCCTGCGCATTAGAGTTATATTTTCAAATGGACATAACCTTAACGGGTATGACGTCCAATATAATCGGAAAGACAACAGACGTCGATAATTTAAATTTATTTTTGAAATCGAGATCTTGGTTAATATTATAAAACTTCTCAATGCTTGGACTATCGCATCCAGCGCCTGACGCCGCAAATTTCTGTTTTTGTAATTGGGTGACTTCACCTTGTACAGGTTTGGCCATTTTTGGTACTCCTCCAACAACATTGTAAATTCTTCCCGATTCCACGACATTATGAATAAACAATAACAATAAACGCTCCTTCGTACGACTCGAACAGGACCACTCCCACAAATGTTAAGTGAGGTTATGTTGTTGTTGTTGTCGTTGACATTTGATATTGACATGCACGGAAATAACCCTCTGCGCCGATTCTCGCGCATATAATATAGAACAGGTTTTATATTTTTACCATGAAAATTTTCACAAGAATTATTTTACGTGTAATACGACAGCAAACATTTTCGGCATAATTATGACCATAATTTTCGGAGTAAGTCTCTTGTGTGTAAAACGGCTCTACCACATAAGAGCACATAAATTTATGAAGAATCCACATATTGCTATGATTATAATTAGATATAGAAAATCAGTTAATGAGGGAGATTTTAACCTGGGTTGTAGCAAGGGTTGTAGTATACTTAAAGATCGTTATAATTAACATCGGTTTTTGACAATTGCAGTTATCTATCTCTGCGTCGTAAAGTATAAAATCAACTTATGTCAATGCTTTGCCTAGAGTTCAGATCAGGTAGTCTACATTGTACATCAGCATTGAATCAGCGTAAAAATATAAAAATAAATATAAACATCTAAATTTATCTAAACAGACATTAAGACATTTCAATTCTAAAACAGTAAAAAAATAGTAATTATCTAAATAGAAAGCCATACCATATTTGAATTAGTTTTTCTTAAATATTTTTTTCATTGATGACTCAACGCAGCTTTGTAGTCAATTGAGGCCTGACATCGTGGTGTCCATGTAAAACAATGAACTAATTTAGCTTGTCATAGGGACATATTGTTCCCTATCTAGTATTTCTAAAGTTTAAGCTGGAAGGATGAACTCTTGTTTGACATTGATAACTGAGGAGTTTTTGAGGAAAATAGCCACATTTCGGTACAGTTGTATCAACTTTGATATCGGATCCGGTACGCTGGTATGAAAATACAGTCATTCTGATAATACGAGTATTCCCCGAAATGCGTAGTCTTCCTCCCCATGCCATTTTAGATTTGTTCATAGTTTTCTAAAAACCAGAAGGGTTCATAAGGGCTCCCATAGACAGAAAGCGTTCAAGCGTTCCGAGTTCCGCGTTCTGCGTTCCACGTTCTTTGTAACTAATATAATATCTCTATAGAGCGGCAGTTATTTATTTATACACTACTCAACATCAACAACGATTTACGGAGTAGGATACAGACCGGACAAAAAAAACAATTATTTTACAATACGCAAGAATGGGTAGTTCGAACACCAAGGTGCTATTTACAAATATGTTCAAATATCAGATAAGAAAGCAAAAAAGACAGACAAAACCTCACAGAAATAGGTATATCTAAATCTTCTGCAACGTCATTAACTCTACCACAAGAGTAAAATAGCGGAGAAAACTTTAAGATGTTTGTTCTAGGGACAGGCAAATAAAAAGTATCAAATTGTCTAGAATTTAAGCGTGGAATAAGAAGATTAAATTTATGCAATGTATGGCAGCAATCGGTATAATTGTGCAATAAACTACGCACAAAACTAATGCAGCACTTATCACGCCGTTCCCTGAGACTTTCTAGTTCAAGGGCTTCTTCTAAAATTTCTTGAGGGTAGCCAATTGGCGGGTAACTGCCATTTTCCTTGAAATATAGGTATTTTAGTAATCGTCGCTGATATTTTCAAGTTTACCTATCCAGAAGTCATAGCAAGGCCGCCAAACAAGTGACGCATAAAATGTCAGAAATACAAAGAACTCGTGGAAAGCCTTGTTCGCAAGGTGGCTTCCATAGAAAAATTATTTGATTTAGTAATGGAAAGGCGTTTTTTATATGATCTTAGTAACGCGGACTATAACAATAGTTTAAAACAAATGCAGCATGGATAGAATTAGCCACGGAGATGGAAAGTACTGCCATTCTTTCTTTTGTAGATATAGCCTTTCTGCGGTTGGATCTTGCTTATTTTTAAGATAATCATCATCATGCAATTCTTTAAAACTACTTAATGACATTCGGAAATAAATAAAAAATCGTCCTTCATCTTCAAGCAATACAGGAAAAAGAACACTGAACTCTCCTCTATCATCTCTCTTTCTCTTTCTCTCTTTCTTTTTTTCTTATTAGTTTCTTCCAAACTCCGAAAGCAACGCTTCGTCTTCTGAAGACGAACAAACAAAATACATATTTCACCTACAAGTAATCTTCGTGAACGCAGTGTTCGTGACTGCCTCCTGGCTGTGTTAGAACTCGTAAGACGGATTGACAGGACGAACGCGGCTTGAACGCTGAACGCTTGTCTGTCTGCGCGAGCCCTTAAAGGTTTGCTGTCCAAGTACTCAACAATAATAACCATATATTTTAGCATTGCATAATTGAGAAATGGTCTTACTAAACAAACATGAATGAAAAATAAGAAATCTATCTAAAGCAAACTGACATGTGACCTTGAAGAACTCCAATAGGTAAGCCATTCGTAATGTGAAAACTTCTCTTAGGTTGCTGAGTGTGGCTGATATTTTGATTGGCTAATATTGCTAAAGCCTCCCCACTTCTCTTACTCTTAGGAAGTTCAAAATTTATCTGCGTTTAAATTATACGTAAGAGACATTCTACTTGACTCATTTTTCAGTTATGTTTATTGGTGTGATGTAAATCATGCAAGATAAGCTTATTATTTTTTCGATGATTGACCTTAAATCCTTTGAGCTCTTCTGCTCACTGCCTAATGATGATTCCAAGTTTAAAGACCATAATCGCTATACATAGTCAGACACCGCTCATTTGCGTATTTTATCGATACTTTCGTCTGCCTATATGGTATCTTCGCATGGCCTTACGTGGCCCGAATCCCATGCACATATATACCGTTGTTCGGTTGGTTTTTATATGTTATTACGCCTTTCCGAGAATCCAAAGACATTTCCGATGCGGTGGACACAAATGGACGTCGCTTTTTGCTCGTCAGCATTATCATTATGAAATCCTAGTAGATAGACTGGAGATGAAAGAAGAGATGTACCGTTTTTCGGTTCGTGTCGTTGTCTATGGGATCTTCCCATTAGTATCGACGATTAGGCGACTATTTTGAATAATAAGGTGCACACATATAGAGATGAAGCGAGCGTTTTATTATCCATTCGGTTTTTATGAAAATGCTCGGCTATAAGCTTAAATATTTAGGATTATTAAAATCAGAGTTTCTCAATACCGAAGTTTCATTTAAAGCTTTTCGTGGAAATTTTTCTTTCAAACATTTTAGTTTAAGTATTGTAACGCTATCTAAATTTAAAATAGAGGATAGTGAACTTTAATCTGTACGTCTAGGTACATTATAATCAGAAATTCTCATTGATTAATTGCTAACGATTGCGAAATTCTAAACAAAAACAACAATTTGTTACCTTGTTACATGATGCTCTTGATTATAATCAAAACAACCAAAATATTTTATGAATGAATGCGGCTACGTGCAAATCTTGAATCAATTTTTTAAAAACATTACTTGTTAGATCCGCGTTTTGTCATTCAGATGTAGTTGTTATATTTTTGTAAGTGGATATGTGCTAAATTTGGTTATTACCTTTAGGTCTATTTTTGGCTAGTATTATTACTTTTTAAACTTGACCTTCGAAGACAATAATCAAATTTCGAAAATAATAGTGATCGTA